>JADLZL010006635.1:0-407869 GCA_015844335.1 Chrysopogon serrulatus
TTTGAGTTGTTCGAACATTGCGTGTGAATGTTGCGGTGCCCTCAGGCGGGAGGCCGGAGGCCCAAAGAAGGCTCCAAAGTGAGGCCCATCGGCTTGAGATGGAGGCTGTAGCCGCCTAGAGGGCGGCCGAGGAGAAGAGGATGCGGGACATGTTCAGCTTCATGTCAAGCCTTCGTGCCTTGCCAGTGTGTGGTCGTGCCCCGCCATTGCCTCGCTCGCTTGTGCCTCCTACTCCTCCTGTTTTTGGGACCCCGGTGAGTATGTCTGGTTTTTTGTTTACTCCTTTAGCTTATGCGACCCTCATGCAGATACTCATGAATTCACTTCTCCTTGGTGCAGCCACAGTCGGCGGGTTCGAACCCGACTCCTCAGGGTGGCCCTTCGCCACAGGGCGGGTGGCCAACTGGCCCTTCACAGCCCGGGCACTCCGCCTCCACACTCCGGGTGGCCAGGATGGCAGTAGGTTTCGTTCATTCCTCTCTTCCTATTCATATTTCACTTGTGTTGGACATGTGTTGGACTTACACTTATTCGTATGTCACTTGTGATGGATTATGACTTCGATGTGATGGATTATCGATGATATCTATGTATGTTATGCATTATGTACGATCCGTGTAAGTGTATGCGATGGATTGTGTATGTGATGGATTATGATGTATCTGTGATGTATCCTGTGCTGTGAGTGATGATATATATGTGATTTGATTGTTTGTATTGATGGAAAACAAAAAAATAAGAAAAAGCATTTTCAGCCTCTTTGCCGAGTGTTGCACTCGGCAAAGAGAGTCTTACCGAAAGTGCCATTCGGCACTCGGCAAAGCTAGGAAACCGGAGGGTCTGTTTCCCAGCTTTGCCGAAAGTGCGGTGCCATGGCACTCAACAAAGAATTTCTCAAAAAAATAAAAAACCTCTTTGCCGAGTGCCGGCGGGGAGGCACTCGGCAAAGAATTTCTCAAAAAATAAAAAACATCTTTGCCGAGTGCCGGCCGGGAGGCACTCGGCAAAGACTTTCTCAAAAAAAATTCTTTGCCGAGTGCCCTTTGTTCGGCACTCGGCAAAGAGCCCGTCAATGGTAACATTTGAAGACCGTTTGCCGAGTGTGGATTTGGCACTCGGCAACGTCTTTGCTGAGTGCCCGACATCCGGCACTCGGCAAAGCCTTTGCTGAGTGCAAAGGTGTCTTTGCCGAGTGCTTCGAGTGTTTCTTGTAGTGATATGGTTGGTTTGCAAGGTTGCAACTAACCGTATACAGAAATGCATGCACCTTCTCTCTTGTCACTTTTTTATCATGGTCCAACTTAAAGGTCTTTTTATATTTTGTTCTTGTTCAAAACACAAGGGTAGAGTCTCCAAACCCTATCCACTACACACTCACAAACGTCTTGTGCTCTCAGTCTCATGACATGCGTGTGCCCATCCATCACATCTCAATATTTGTTTGCTATGTCTCATTCATCGAGCCAGAGATATAGATGTTTCGTGGTCCGAGCCTGCATGCGTTATGCGGTCCTAGAGCATGACATATATACTCCCCTGTAGACTGCAGTATAGTCCTATAATTCTTGTTGTTTGGAAAAAAAGGATTTTCAACTTTTGGAACTTCCGAATAGCAATAACCTTTGAAATATTTATTAGTTTATTAAAAACAGGTATAGAGATATGTTGATTTTTGTATACATTAGAATCGAAAACCAGCCGTACATCCAAAATGACAAATTACGGACCGAAGAGATTAACTACTAAAAGGGCAATTGCTCTGGTACTCCTTTTTAAAAATGACACCAATCTTAAAGCAGCCCATAAGCTAATTATTATTTTCTTAGCATGTGTTTGGTTGTCGGGATATCCCAGAGTGGGATGGGATGGACCTGGAATTGATTTGTTGCACAGTCATGGTTGGTCTCAACTTGTTCAACCCAGCCGAGTCCAGACCATCATCACCTCTCACGTACTTTGTTCTGTGCCTCTCCGTTACCAGGAGGTGTCCCGAGTAGTGGTGGCTAGCGGACTCTACCTGGAGCGGGGCGACGCCTCCTTCCCAGGGCCGTAGCAGAGGGGATGCGGCGGGTTCAACGTCCTAGGGCCCAGCTTACTTAGGAGCCCATACCCAGGCATATATATCCCCTGTATATGTCCATTATCCAGCCCAATAACAACCTTCTTAACGTATCCTGGCTCTGTAGCCGACTTGCCGCCTCTCCACGTTGCAACTACAAGAGTCGTGACCCCTCGAGTCCTTGTCGCCGATCATGGCCGATTCGGCAGTGACTACTCTTTCTCTCTCTCTCTCTCTCGCCTCCTCAGCTCTTCCCTCTCGGAGTCTCGGACTCTAGCAATCAGTGGGTGAGGGGTTGCCGACTATGTTGTTGCCGATCATCCGATCAGGACAGGATCAAGGCATCAAACGCTCATTCTATAGGTTAGGGACTTAGAGCTCTTCTTGTTCTTCTGTTCTTAATTTGGATTCGTTGCTATATAAAATAAGTTTGGACATCTAGTTGGTTACAAGTACTATTTCTCATATGTTTTCCTCAAAATTTAGATTTGCCAAATTTTCCAATGTTATCTAAGAAACGTTTATCTGGTGTCTATCTTCTGCATACATATATACATTTTATGCGTTGCATAATTAGCATATATAGAATTGAACATATAAGTACCCATAAAGGCCAAATGTCATGTTCGTCCTAAGGCCTTCGAAAACATAGAACTGGCCCTACTCCTTCCCCCTCTCGTTGGATCCCATTTCATGAGCCGGCAAGGAAGCTCGGTACCGCTGCAGGGCTGAGCGGAGGGTGGCACCTCGTCTCCCTCCTCCCCCAAATAGATCGTTGTTCTAGCAGCCGACGAGGTTCTTGCTACAATTTCTAGCTCAGATGCCACATGCAATCGGGGAGTACATATACGCCTAACTCAAGAAACGAATTTCCTAAGTTTACTGAAACTCCTTTCTTCCATTTATCATTGCAAACTTTTAGATATAATAGAAGAAATTTACAGAGTGTCAGAACTAATAACAACAAATTTTGATTTCAAATTTATTGGTAGCAATACAACTATGCAAGATCAGTTTCTAAAATCATCTATATGAAGTAGACGAGGACTTGCAACATCAGTGATTTATAGGGACAAATTATTCGAAGTTGATAGCATGCCTTCCTAAGTATGCAGATGAAAGTGGCTCATCCAGAGGTACATTGTAACAGAACCGACCAATTTATAAAAGTACAAGTGCAAAAACCACTCGCTAAGCAAGTGATTAGCACATTTGAGCACTTATAAATCCGGTAGTCCATCAAATCACGAAGGATTTCAAACCAAACATCAACAACCAAGATCGTACAGAGTTTAGCAATCGCCGATCATATGTTACAACAATTCACAAATAATTCGATTACATCAGAGTCACAAATAAAGTTATTACAAACCAAGTCTTCAAATAAAGTAGCAGAAAGCAAAGTAGTTTTGAATCTCAACCCATACACACTTAAAGTTTAATACGATTGCCCGGCCTCAGATCAATCCACAAAAGCAAGTGGGGAGAATAATAAGAGCGACCATGCCCTTGGTCTAAAAGTCCACCGGATAGAGACAGGTCTCACAGTATCCGTGGAAGATATGTCCATCTGCACAAACAACAAGAGGGACGAACCCTGCATACGAGAATGTACTCAGCTAGACTTACCCGGCAAACTCAATTAAAACGATTCCAAGGAGTATGACAGGCTTTATCAGTGGCTAGCTTGACTCTTTTGCGAAAAAGCATAGGTAACCATTTTAAACCAGCATAGTGATAGCTCAGCTTAATATTGGTATTTCTTATGCACAATTAAAATATGAAGGATTCCGCAAGCGCACAGAAAACCATTGTAGCATTTTACCGGGAGTATTCCAGGTATCGTTATTTATATTTTACCACTGGGAAACAATGGATAAAGACATTGATAGTTCACCATCATGTATCTACTAACTAATACACCAACTAGACTAAAGTAGGGATAAATGATAGATGATAGGAATTATGCATATATGACACACATAGGAGAATTCTATGATAAAAGAGTAAATAGCTAAAGTGAGAGAACAACGGGAGAGATCAAGATTCCCAAATACTTCTCTATTACTGGGGTTCTATAATAACTGATTTATGGAAAGATATAGCAATCACACAATAACACTTTGGGGCATCAGAACACTAGTCACGGAAACAGGTGAGAAAGGACTAGGAAGCTCCAACTACGGTCCTACAAATACCAACCCTAACATGGTGGAATACGTCGGCCGTCAGGGCTGTCACCACCTGGGGCTACCACAACTATATGTTGGATTGGGTGCAACCTCAGGTAACCTATAGTCTAGACGCCATGTCTATACTACGAATTACTACTCTAGTCACACGTAATAACTAAAGCACCCGATACGAGTGGAGATCCTATGCTAAGGTATGAAAACTATACTAACCATACAAATAAAAGGCATAAAAGTAAATAGAGAAGATAAATATATTAAAGCATAAGTCTTATAAAGAATAGATACAAAGACATACCAAAACTTTGAAGACTCCTCCAGAACCTGAGTGAAGCTCGCCTCTTCCTAACTCCCATCTAGAACTAATCTACTACATTGGAAAGTCTAGCCCTAATTCTCTAGAGGTGAAAGGTCATCCATTTGAGAAACGCCTCTATATCTCTATAATAATGTAGTGCCCCTAGGGAGGGGGGTCTGGCCCTGTATTTATAGCCCGATGGGAGAAACGTGAGCCCTTTGATCAAACTGACTTAAGATACGGTGGAGATACATCCTTAAAGGCAGTGGAAGAAGCTTTTAGAAGACGGACGTGGGACGGCGTAGGGGAGGGCTGGGCGGCCTAAGCCCTAATCCAATTGGGCCCAGCTTCATTTGTGTCTCATCTTGGTCCTTTTAGGACCCAATGGCACATGTTTTGATCTGGAGTTGATATCTCTTGATTCTGGGCTCCAAATATAGCAAATGATATGTCCGTTTCGATCATCTCGACGAGCCCGTCGCAATGGTATAGTCCAATAACTTATTTGAGATACTTTTATTTGATGGAAAATTGCATACTCCTACAACACAAGTGAGAACACCAAAACTCGTAGAACTTGTTAGAATCAAAACCTACAACTACGCTTTGTGGATCATTTTATATTATTTCATGCAATAGTTGATGATTATATTTGGTGTTTAATGACCTTCAACAAGCTCCCCCAAGCTTAACCTTTGCTAGTGAAACGACCCGATTTTCCACGAAGGGAAAATCTACACAGTCGAAGTGTAACATGACCTTTAAATCATATTACCCATATTCCAGTTGATAATCAAATCCATACAATGATAATAGAGTGCAAATAGAAAGGTTTATAATAACTTATTATAATGTCAATAGGCGCGAATCACAGAGGATCATCAACTGGAACAGCTTGAGGATGCGGAAGCAACTTCTATCCAACGACTTGAGCGTAGCGACGAAAACCCCTAACCATCGAATCCTTCGGAGTTGTAAGCCTCCTCGGAACCTGCGTGCCAAAGTATCGATGACGATATGTACTGGCCACATTTCTACCCTATGCTTTGCTATGCTCTGTGAAACTGGATGCAATAGGGTTATGTCAAGAGAACCTATATTTGACTGTGGTTTTTCCTATGCAATATCTGTCAAATATGATATATTATAAGTATGTATATAGTTTAAGTTTAACACCATATCCACACACCATCCATCCATCCATCCGTCCATCCCATACTACCCATCCACCTCATCCACCACATCTCTTCTCACTCGTGTCGACAGGCCAACTCCCACTCGGTCTGCCTCAACGGTCTTCGACCGGCTCTATCTCACAACACAGGGGAGAAAAGAAGAACTCATCTCCTATCTAGTGAAGCAGGTCCCAGGAAAGGTCCATAGCCGACAAGTCGGCATATGTATCGATTGATCAACCATGACACTCTGCAGAGGTTTACATACCCACAAGATTAGCCATCCTCGGAGCCACGAATCTCCTAGGCAGAATTCCGGCTGCTTGCTAGCCTAGAGCGATGCCATCCTACCACTCAGCCCTGGGTCACCCCGGAGAACCCAAGACGCCGAGCGGAGAAGGCAACAGACGGGCCCAACAAGTGGTACTGCCGACTACAACGGTACAGGAACTTCCGACATCTATACCGTCCACCCTATCACCTCGTAACCTAGCAGTAATAGCACCGTTCTACCAAGTAGTCCAGCCGTCTCCCTTCCCATTAGGGAGCGGGTGGGAATGTAAGGGATTCCCGGTGAGTCTGAGTACTAGTAAGTCCTTAGGGCTGACCAAGCTGGACATCTTCATCAGGTTTACCATTTTACGTGCCACCACAGCACCCCTGTCCTAGGCTCCACCTCTCAACAGGCTCACACCCAGGATCCCACCTCACACATCACATCACATCACATATTCCCGCCACAGGTATTCATCTCATAGGATGCCCAGGTCACATCACACGGCAAGACTCACCTCAAACTCACCACATATCCCAGCTCGGTCGACACAACCCTCACCCTCCACTCACCCAAGACACACGCAGCACACTCACCATCCATCAGGTTTAGGTTGGCACCACGTGCCTTAGTCATATATATAACAGTTTCCACCACGCATCACATCAAGATATAAAACATAGTAGAGATCAAAATAGTAATCATGATAGCATGTGTCTGTCTAGCCTAACAGTGGGTGAGCAGGGGCGAGGTTGTGTCAAGATAATGGTCATCAAGAAATACTACCATGCAACCCTAATCAGGTGATAGCATCAGTAATTAAAGCACTAGCAGTACTACTCATTAGCAATGCGTAATAGGATCTATGAAAAGTGGGTGGAATGTGGCACCTTCAGAACGGTCGTCTCCCAATTCCTCGTTGTAGTCACGATCATACTCGGCACGTTCCTCGTCTGACTCTGAAACGGTACAAAAATGGTCACATTAGCGACGCCTATAGATAACACAAAGAACAACTGAATAACGAAAAGATCCAAATGCACTCAAACATAGGCTCAATGCGTAGAGCTTGATTTTAGATGAATTTAGAAATTTGATTCATCAAATTTAGAGCTCGTATGAAGAAGTTATGAATTTCCAAAGTTTAATTCATTTCTGAAAAAGATAAAAGGCTGGTTTAACCCTGGTGTGACACGTGTCAGTCTCTAAGTGGTTCACTGTGTAGGGCTGATGTCAGCGTGACATCATCAGAGGGCCCATATTGGGCCTAAGTGGGCCTGGCGGGCCGGGCCGGGCTAGGTCGGCCCACCACGTGTCAGCTCTGAAACGCGCTACGTCGCCAAAAGGATCTGGGCTCGGGCTTGGTCTATACGGCATGGTTCACGGTGGACTGGCTGCGATTGGTCTATAGACCACAGACGTGGAGCACGGTAGACCGTGCCCACGCTGCTCCTCTCTTCATTTGGCTCTTGTACACCAGGTCCATGGCGTACGCTATCTCCTCTCCTTCCTCCTCTGCTTGCCGCGACGCAACTCCTGCCGGCGGCGAGCATGCGCATCCGACCTCCGGTGATCTCCTCGGGAAATTGGATACCCCAATTGTTTCCCCTTTCGACTCGAAGAACATGGTATGCGCTATTTGGGCTCCTCCGGTGCCACGTGCACGGCGCTCGACGGTGGTTTGCGGCGGCGGTGCACAGTGAGATGGCTTAGGCTCTCTGCGGTGGTGCTTGGGCCTATTTCTACGGCGCATGAGCTCTAGGAGTCAGTCACGAGCTCTGCGGTGAGCTCGGCAGCGTCTGTGGTGCTCCGGGTGGTACTGGCGCGGTGGCAGCAGCTTGTCGGCGACCCCGCACGACGGTGGCGGGGCTAAGGTTTACCCTAAGTCCAATTTGGTGTGAGATCGGTCGATTCGTGGTTCGGGGCATCCGTTCGGCTTACTGGGGACGTCTATTAGGCACGGTGGCGACCATAACACGATCGGCGGCACTGGTAGTTCCCTGGCGGCGCAGCGGTCTCACGGACAAGGCTTAAGAGCGGTGCTAGGGTGTTCCTCGGGTCGTGTTTCCTGCATGGCTCAGCTCAGGGCAGTCTGGTGAAGATTGGAGGACCATCGGTGCTAAGCGAGGTGGCTGTAGTGGGTCGGAACATGCGCGGCACGGCGGCGCTCCCTGGAACGCCGACGAGGGCACGGTGAAGGGTTCCAGTGTATCCGGTGGCCTTCTCCTTTGTCTAGCGCGCTCACAGAGGACAACACGGTGAGGCGGTCACGGCTCAAGGATTGGTCAAGAGTTGGAGAGCCTGTGCTTGCCAGAACGGTGGTTCGCCGTGGCTTGGTGTGAATGCGGCAGCGATCATGGCGGGTCCGTTCTAACCGGCGCACATGGCTTCGTCTCCGATTGGCTGGGCTAGTTCGTGCGTGTGCGCGTGCGTGTGTGTCCTTGAACCGGTGACGGTTCTGGCCTACGCGCTCCGTGACGGGGCGCCATGGCCGTTCAAGCAGGGCAAGGTTGGAACGGCGGGTGATGGTGCTCACCTCGGTCGCGGGGAAGCTAGGCTACCGGTGCAATGTAGAGTTGTGGCCGTGTTGATTCGGAGCAGTGCCGTGCAGAGCCGCGACGCTGCTGTAGTCATACGGGGTCGTCTCCTTTAACTCCGGCGGCGGCAACAGCTCCGGCGGCTCTGGCCGGTTCCATCTCCTCCCTCCGTCCCCGTCCTCTCTCTGTCGTGGCTCGGTAGGGCTCAGTGATGGCCACCAAGTGGCGGCGGTGTGGATGGGGAACCCTAGTGCTCCGGCTGGGTTTATATAGGCATGGCAGCTGTCAATAGAGCTCAGTGGATGGTGATCTGCGGCTGCGAGCGATCAAGCGGCTACGGTTGGCGCTAGGGGTTGCTGGCGATCGCGGCGGGTCCTAATTGGCAGTGGGTGCTGCCAATTTGCTTAGCGGCCAAGGCAGGATGCGAGCTGGCGGGCAAGGCACCGCGGCGGCATGCACAAGCGAGCGCGCGTGGGCGAAGGGTCACGGAATTCGAGTGACTCGTGGGTCCCGCTTGGCGGTGGGGTGAGGGCGCCATGGCGTGGTGCGTGGGAGGCCCGCGACGCACGTGGGGGGCGGCAGCGTTGTGGCGTTTGTTGCCATACGGGCCGTCGCGGGGAGGAAGATGAGCAGGGCTGGGAGCTGTCGTGTGGGCCCTATCTGTCGGCGTCTGTGTGGAGGCGCAATTCGGCTGGGGCGCCTCCTGCGCGCGCGTGAAGATGGGCTTCGGCTGCGTGGCTTGCTGTTTGGACCGGCCCAGCTCGGGTGCGCGCGCAGGAAGGAACAGAGGGGCGCGGGGAAGGTCTGGTGGGCCGCGGGGAAGCAGGCTCAGCTGGGCTATCCGGGCTACTTTCTTCTTTTCCATTTCCTGCTATTTCTTATCCTTTTCTATTTTCATTTATTTACTAGTTAAGCCTTATGCATGGTTAGCTTAGGTAACTATGGTTTAGTAAATTAAGGGTGGTCCAGCATAGGCTATTGGTGGTCATTTCTAGGCTAGGGTCATTTCCCATATATTGGGATATATATATTGTAGTAGTATATTATTTGAGTAATAATAGTTAGTGTAGGTCTTAACTCATATTGTTAGCTCATGGTAGAATTTAATTGTTTAGCAATACAAAAACCACTTAAGAGCCAACTCACACATGTAGCATAGTTGGAATTATAATTGGGTGCATTTACAGGGATTGTAATATGCAAGTACAGATACATGTGATGTCAAGAGTTGGAATGCTTTCATGATATGTAATTATCCTAGTTGGGACCCAATGATGCAAATCTAGGGTTGGTTTTCTACATGATACACATCATCACATGGGTTATTTTAGGAAAAATTTTGTAGTTGGGATTTTTGTGTTGTGTAAAATTTTGGGTTGTTACAGCTAGTCCCTAGCAAAACTAACATTCAACTGATATTCATATGTGCTTACCAACTTTCTTGTAGCCCCTCAAAAGTATACCTGTCTTCAAACAAAAATTCTCCTCTGGGTTTAAGCAAAACTGAGTTAACATTAAAACTTACTCATATTACCCTTGACCATGGGGCTTCTTAGCTTTTACTTGGGTGTTGAGCAATTGAAAGACAGAAAGATCTAGCCAAGCACTATGTCTCAAGCTCTTCATTCAACTATCATTCTAGAGTTTTTAGAGGGTTTTTTAAATAAAACTCAGAGCTTTCTTTGTATGACACTCTCAAATCTCTCAAGTATATGTGTTATTTGTGGATTCTCACCAAGGCAATAATGATGTTATGCCTTTCTTTTCTTCCTAAAACTAAGGCTCATGTGGAGCTCATAGGTGTGGAGAAAACATGAAAGAGCATACTTGCAATGCACATATTGTAAAGTCAAACAATGAATCCACAGAGAAATAAGTCATGCAATCGAATCAAGATGTGCAAGTGTATGGATATAATGGATATTTGGTGGAAGTGGTGAAACCTAATTCTACTTTGCTCCTTAAAGACATATCTCTCTAAATTTGGAATTTGGCCAGAGAATATGAGCTATCTTTCTTCTTTTCTCTCTTTCTCTTTTTTTAGGGAGGCGGGCATCTAGGTACCCATTGTTTTAATATATTGGACACTTGTCCTTTTTTTAACTCCCTTTTTTATTTTTCTTTTAATTCTTTTTTAGAATAACTTTTGCATAGCTCACACCTCCTTTTGGCACTATAGATTTTTGAGAGATAGCAACAAAAACTTGGAGTGTTTATTTAGTGGTTATCCTATAGGAATATTTTTTATGTTTACTCCCAGTGTAGGAGTAAAATATTTTCTTGGGTGAATGGAATGGAATGGCATGTTCTTGCTCCTACTCCAATGTAGAGTAGTGCATATATAGGTGGAGTGTAAGTGGATCTTGATTCAAGAGTATGACAAATCTCTCATAAGGGTCACAAAGGTTGACAGAACTCAATGCAAGACAAGCAGCATATATATGGAAGTTTATCTAGTCTAGATATCATGTTTGGCTTTGGTAGAAATATAAGCTTTATCATAAAAGAGCTCATCATGTAAGGTTTTGTATTTTTCAAAAGAAATCTCTAGAACTTTAGTGTCACTTAGAACAAGATAAACAGTAGCTCAAACGTTTTCAATCATATAAATCAATCACCTAGACTTAGCGCAAGCATATGCAACCATAAGTTTCATACTCAAAGTAAATCTTCATGTCAAAACAGTCTAAGCTAAAACTTGGAAAAACTTAAGTCTAGCAACTAGGCACTTTAAGAGCTACCACTTTTGTCTTTTGATCATCTCTAGAGCTTTCCTATTTATTGACTTATAACTAGACACTCATTTTATTTGGTTTTACATTTTAAAGACTCACAAAGACTCGACAAATATGGACCTTCATGTGCCTATATATTT
This sequence comes from Chrysopogon serrulatus, assembly GCA_015844335.1. Lineage (NCBI taxonomy): Eukaryota > Viridiplantae > Streptophyta > Magnoliopsida > Poales > Poaceae > Chrysopogon > Chrysopogon serrulatus. Next base: position 11,411 of record JADLZL010006635.1, read on the forward strand.
TTATTCTTTTTAGGTTTTCTTATGATACTATGGTGAACCTTCATGTGCTCACATATATTTCTAGTATTTTTATGACTATAAGACAGACTCGATAATTGCATAGGTATACTTACCTGGTAACTAGGGGATGCCCTCTCCAAGCTAGTTAATGTCGTGGTTGAGCATTGAAACTGAGTGATCCTGACGGAGGAGCTCATACTTATGAGAGCAAGTGTTGCCAAGAACATCTCGATCTTCATCCTTTGAGAAGTTACTTCCTTCACACAGTGGGTAACTGTAGGTTAGAAAGGTGTACAACGAGGAGTGAAGATGAGAGCCCCTGGGTAAACTAGCTCTTGAAGTCATCCTATAGAAAGCTCTCACAAAACACCAAAACTTGTGGAACGGATTAGGATAAAATAGTTTGTGGTTAGCCGTTTTGAGGATTAGGTGTTATGGAACTTTAGAAATATTTTTCAAGTGGCAAGGTTATAGTAGGATGTTCATCTAGAATTTTTTAGATTTTCTATTTTTGTATACAGAAAAGAAAAATATGTATGCATGATATTTTTGATATTTTTATGCCACCGCAGGTGAAAACTCCTATAGACTTTTATAGCGCAAGGAATTCTCATGGGGCTTCAAGTTTTTAAGATGAATTTAGCCTAATGCACGCCTATTTATTTTTGTTTGTTTTCTATGTAATGCTAATATAGAAAAGTAAGCATGCTAAAAAGAGAATAAATCTTGCAATGCAAGAAAGTAAATATGGATAACTATCGATGTTACCTCCCGGCGAGGGTTTGATGTTTTGAGTCCTTCGAACTAGACTCCTCCTTGCAGTAGTTCATTAATTGAGTACTTCGGTTTACTCCTATGGATGAGGATTGAGGTGATGTCTCCACTAGTGGCACTTCTAATGGTAGTGCCACCTTCTTCTTTTTTTTTTTAGCATCTCGAAGCCAATCTTATGTGCATCACTATTACTGATTGAGAACTTCCACTTGTAGGATTTAGGGAATCTCCCCGTACTTTGCTTAAAGTGTGTTATGCTCATAAAGATAAGGTAGAGATAAAGTGCATGGGCTCTATTGGTGGGAAAACACCAATAGAACCAGAAATTTATTCATTCTCTAACCTTAGACACAATAAGATTGATGTCTTTTCATATTGTTCATTTACATCTTGAGTAATATCAAAAGTATAAATATAACATTTAAGCTTATGAGATAAAAAGAGTGGAGTTACTTAACCTATGGAAGGATTGTTCATCTTTATAAGTTATCAAGATTAACATGATGAATATCATCTTCCAAAAATAAGATATATCATATTTGAGCTCATTTGGTTATGATTGAGATCAAGAGAATGGTGCTATGATGTATACTCTAATATCAAGTGAAAGTGATGACCACTTACGTTTAAGATGTTACCTTTATTACTGGAGTATGATGACATCATGTGGTAGAAGATAAATGAATTTCAATGGTCTTTTTCTTTCTTGCATCTTGAGTTGTTCATTAGCATCTTGTCTTATACGTTGTACTCCTTTCTCACTCCTTCAAACTTCTGTTTCTCTTATTATTTCTTCTCTGTAAGGAATTAGTAGACAATACATAACCGAAGGAATATACTATTTATTTAAAGTATGGATAGTGTTTTACCAAGGAGTTAAAGACTAACTTGTAGCCCGTATTTTAAATGATTCACTATTATTTCAAATTTTCCAAACAAGGTTAAGACAAAGATATAAATTTAAAGAATACTTCTAACCTTGATTTGATTCTATTAAGTCTCCTAATATGATGTAAACATTTTTATATAGGAGAAGATAGTCTATATATACAAAAATGCTTTGATGTTATAATATTTAAGTAATATTCTGAAGCATACTTATAATAGAGTAAGAAAGTTCAAAAGACTAGAGACATTTATTCAAATAGAACCAAGAATATGTAGGTGAACCAAGAGAGTATTTTATCTGTTTTAAGTTTTAGCAAATTAAATATGACATATGGTAAGGATAACCAACGACAATTAGCAACATGGTTTAAGATGTTGAATGTAGTTTCAAGTTGAATGAGGCTTAGATAAATGTATCTTATGTCTTACAGGGTGACTGGCCCACTATCATGGTGAAGTGCAGACGGTGTTGAAGTGTTCTTTCATCCATTTCTTTCCATCTTGGTCCTTTCTACACACTTGTTCTTCTTCCCTTTCATTTCAAACCATGATCAGATATTTATTCTTTCTTTCCTGCATAAATGTTAGTGGACACATATGTTGACATTTACTACCGTCATTACTAAAAAGCAGAGATAAATCCTACCCCTAGCAACAACGCCAGAAATGCTTGGTATATAATTAACTTGTCATTAGCAACTAGCCACTCATTTATTACTAACATTTCTAAGCATGAACTAAGTTGTCATCCTCAATTATAATGCTAAGGAATAACTATAAATTTACATGTATTCAATATGACTAAGCAGAAATAAAAGATATGAGTATAATATGAATGTGAACTAAAATAGGTTCTGCAAGCAGACAGATAATTATACCGTTGTAGCATTTTACCTAGGGAGTTCTACCAGGTTATTGATTTATATTTATACCACTGGAAAGGTCTATTTGTAGGACTTATAACTATAACTTACACTATTAATGTGAAAGATAAACCATAACTAGAATCCTACTCATAACAGGGATAAGTCACGTGATAAAAGATATATAATAGATAATAATGATCAGTCATCATAAATAGATAAACATCGAGCTCTTCTAGTCATAGTAATAGCTAACCAATGGATAAACTCAGGAATAAATACTAAGGTAATTCAATAACTACGTCAATAAATAACTCTAGTTAGTGCAATTACATCTAGCAATCATTGTTAAGTTAATCCTACATCATAATCACATGCAAAGAGACATCAACTAATGAGGGTATTAAGACACAAGGGTCACCTCCTTCGCGACCGTGCCCAGCTAGTCCTACGTACGGAGGGTGGACAACAGAGGAACCAACGCAGCTGTCACCTGCGCGGACTACCACACGTCCCGGCACATCAGGGTGCGCTCGCAGATAAACAAGATATCTAGACACAACGTCTACATATTATCTACCATCTACCCAATGACGCTTGGGTAAACGCTATCTGAGCAATTACATGAATTCAATAAGATCAAACAAACTATCCTAGACATATAATCAAAGTAGACAATGACTATTGCAATTAAGAATATATAAGAAATTAAGAACAATGTTGCCTGAATCATAATATTGAATACAATAAGAGCAAAGTACTAGAACTATACCGAACTCCGCGCTCCAGACAGACGCCAGAGGCTCCGGATCCCGCTAAAGAACTAGAACTCTTCTACTTCTAATCTAACTAGGCTAAAGCTATGAACTAGAGAGGCTCTAATGAACTAGAGAAGACTCTTGATGGATTGATCTCCAAATGACTTGATGCCTCCAGGGAGGGGGGTCTACCCCTTTATTTATAGCCCGGTAGGATCGACGTGCGCCGCAGGATCAAACCGACGTAACCAAGGGCCAAGATGACTCCTCGTAGGCGGTGGAGAAGCTTCCAGAAGGGGGAGGCCAAACCCTAGCGAGGGGGGACGCCGGGCGGCGCCATGGTGGGGGGCCGGCCCACCTAGCAACCCCTCGGCCCCCCGGTTGCTTCAGGTGTCTTCTAGAGTCTTCCCACGTCCGGTTGTGATATTTCCGTGGCGGATAAGTTTCATGGTAAATATGCACTTGAATCCCTCTTTTAAGCTTTTCTCGGAAAAGTCCCCGGAAAATACAAAATATGCAAAACTCATGGAAATTGTCGGTTAAAACCCTAGACTAGTGTGTAATCATGTATCCTTTTCATGTCTAAAGTTTTAATAAAAGTTGACGTTAACCACCGTCAACAATTCCCCAAGCTTACCTTTTGCCGGTCCCTTGGCAAACAAACTAAGCCTAAGTAATCGATATATTTAGATCGGGGAGTTGCTACAATGCTTTCATTTCTCAAAGGTACACAAGCTTTCAAACATAGATTCTCCTCCGAATTAGACAAGAATCGTTCTAATCTTTAAACTTACCCATTTTACCTTTAACTATAGGGCTTTACAGCTTTTTGCATAAGTCTTGAGCAATCGAAAGACAGAACAATCAGGTCAAACACTATGTCTCAAATTCTTCACAGTACCAATATTCTAGAGTTTCTATAAGTTTTTCGCAATAAAACTTCGAGCTAATTGTATGACACCCTCAAGTCTCTTTATATGTGGTATTTATGGATCTTACTGAGGCATGTTTCATGCCCTCCTATAACTAATAATTATAGTGGAGCTTATAGGAGCGGCAATAACAAGGATAGGCATACTTGCAATTCATATATTGTAAAGCCAAACAATGGATCCACAGAGAGTCAAGGCATACAATCAAATCAAGATGTGCATGTGTATGGAATATGGTGGATAGGTGTATATAAGGTATTTAGTGGCTAATTCTAATTCTACTTTTGCTCCTTGAGGATAAATCTCTCTTTTGATCTTGGAACTTTTCGCGGGAAAACATGGGCTATCTTTATTCGTTTTCTTTTCTCTCTTCTCTTTCTTTTTTTCTCTTTTTTTTCAGGGAGGCGGGCATCTAAGTACCCATTGTTTTAATTGCTAGGACATTTGTCCTTCTTTTACTCCCTCTTTTTTTTTATTGGATAGCCACATGCATCCTTTGAATACAATATGATAATTGGAGAGATAGCAATAAGTACTAAGAGCAATTAAACAAAGGATGTCCTATGGGTTTATATATATCTTTAGGTGTTTGACTCACAGTGTAGGAGAAAAATAATTTTTTAGGTGGATCTAGATGAAAGTGGAAAATGGTTGCACTTACTCTTAGAGTAGGAGTAATGTATATGTGAGTGGAGTGTGCATGTGATCTTGATTTTAAAAGCATGACAAGACTCTCATAAGGTATACGATAAAGGTTGATGAACTCAATGCAAAGCAAGCAGCATAATGAGCAAAAGTTTTCTTAATCTAAATGTATATCATATATGGCTTTGGTAGAAATTCATACTTTGTCATACAAGAGCTCATCATGTAAGATTTTGGGTTTTCAAAATAAATCTCCAGAACTTAATAATGCTAGGAATGAGACAAATAGCAACTCAACCTTCATGAATCATATCAATCAATCACCTAGACTTAGCTTAAGCATATGCCTCCACAAGTTTTAGGCTCGAGTAAATTCTTATATCAAAAGGTCATGTCCAAAACTTGCAGTAACTTAAGATTGAAAACTAGGCACTTGAAAGAAATTATAGTAAAGCAACTATTCATCATCTCCAAGATAAAATTTTAATGTTCATCGGTTTTTAATTAACTCTAGTCTAGACTGACTCTAAACACACTCTAATATAATTAATATTGACTAAGACTTCTTTTTATTGGTTTTCAGATTTTATTTAACTAAAGACTCATAAAAGACTCGATAGACGTGGACCTTCATGTGCCCACATGTTTTTGGTATTTTATGAATATATATAACAAGTAAATTTAATAATCGCCTAGGCGTAGTCACCGATAACTAGGGGATGCTCCTCCCCCCCAATTTGGATGGTTGCAATACTTGGTGTAGATGTCCTTTAGAGTGAGCTAACCAAGAGCGGACCTGGTGGGTGCCACCGATAGACTCTCTCCTTGCTATGATGTTATTCCCGCATAAATACTCTCCACAAAGAGAAACCAAAAACTCGAGGCTCGAATTTGTTAATGGGTTAGCGGTCACCCAAAGAGTAATTGATCACCTTTATGAGCTAGCTTTAATGTTGTCTAATTTAAACAGGATTTCACTTTTCTCTTATTTTTGAATTTTCTATTTATGATACAGGAATTTAAATATGAATGCTATATTTTTGTCATTTTTATTTTATGCCACCACAGCGGATATTCTTTCGGAAAATACCATAGGGTATCCACATGGGGCTTTGTGATGCCATGAGTAATACAGTAAATATTTTTGTTGTTTTATATCTTTTAGTGTGTAAATAAAATTATGCTACTAAATAAATTGCAAATGCATTAAATGAGATAACTACCATTCTAACCTTATGGCTAGGGTACGGAATTTAAAGTCTACCGACAGGACTTATATAGAGGAGAACACTTACTCAGTGGGTTCATCGTCTGAGGTAACCTCAGTCAACTCCCCGTTTCGTGGTGATGCCGCACTTGCCTCCTTCCATCTCGTTTCTGTCTCTTTTGCTTCTCTCTTTTCTGGCTCCAGCTCTTCAATTTTATTCTCTTTCTTCCACGCTTCTAACCGTGCTGATAACTAGGGGATACTCTCCCCCAAGCTAGATGTTTGCTTATGGTTGATCGTTGAAGCTAAGTGGTCCTCATGGAGGAGCTCATGCTTATAAGAGCAAGTATTGCCTGGAATACTTCAATCTCATCACCCAAGAAGTTACTTCCTTCACACAGGGGTTAGCTGTATGTCGAAAAAGTGTACTTCAAGTGATGAAGATAAAGATTCCTAGGTAAGCTAGCTCTTGGAGTCATCCTGCAGAAAGCTCTCACAAAACAACAAAACTTATGGAACGGTATTAGGATAAAACATTAATGATTACCGTTTTTTGGGTGTTGTGGTGGTTTTAAAGTATTTTTAAGACAGCAGTATTGCAGCAGGATGCTCAGTTAATATTTTTGGATTTTATGGGTTTATATGCATAAAGTGCAAATGCATGATATATATATTTTTATTCTATAGGCCACCACAGTGAGAACTCCTACAGCTTTTACACTACAAGGGTTTTACATGGGGCTTAATATTTTTTTTAAGATGCATGAATGTAGCCTAATGCAAGACTATTTATTTTTGTTATTTCTATGCTTTGCCAATATATAAAAGTAAACATACTAAAGAGAAATTAACTTATGCAATGTAAGGAAATAGATATAGATAACTACCGATGTTACCTTACGGCGAGGGTTCGATGTTTTTAGTCCTTCGAACTGGACTTCTCCTTGCAGTGGTTCATTGAGTACTTTGAGTTGCTCTTGACGGTAAGGATTGAGGTGGTGCCTCTACTAGTGGCTCCCAATGGCGGTGCCATCTTCTTTCTTTCTGTTGTAGGCGTCTCAAAGCCAATCTTATGTGCATCATTATTACTAGTTGAGAACTTTCACTTATAGTATTTAGAGGATTGTCTCCCCACACTTTAATTGAAGTATGTTCTACCCATAAAGACAAGGTAGACATCAAGTGCATGGGCTCTATTGGTGGGAAAACACCAACAGAACTAGAAATTTATTTATCCTCTAACCTTGGGTACAATAAGATTGATATTATTCATATTGTTCATTCCTATCATGGGTGAGAGGACCAGAAGTATAAATATGATATTTAAAGTTGTGAGATAAAGAGTAAAGCTACTTAACCACTAGAAAGACTGTTCATCTTTATAATGTATCAAGAATAATAGACGAAGTATTTATAGCTTACTTGGTTAAGACTGAAATTAAGAGAATGGTGCTATGAATAAACTTAGAGAATAAATCATGTTAAGTTTAATCAGGTTGATCAAATTAAGTTGTAACTATAACATGGCTGTATTTTTATTTATTGCGTACCAAGATCAAGAGGAAATTAATGACCACTTATCTTAAGATGTTACCTCCATTATTAGAGCATGATGAAGGGTAAATGAAGTTCAATGGTCTTCTTTTTTTTTCTTTTTTCTTGTATCATGGGTTATTTATTAGCATCTTGTCTCGTATGTTGTACTCCTTTCTCACTCTTCAGACCTCCTGCTTCTCTCATTATGTCTTTTCTACAAGGGATTAGTGAACAACACATACCCGAAGGAATATACTATTTATCAAAGTATGGATAGTATTTGTCTAAGAGTTAAAGATTAATTTGTAGCTCGTGTTTTCAATGATTCAATAATATTTCAATTTTTTTTATCAAGGTTAAAGCAAGGATATTATTTTGAAGCATACCCTTAACCTTGAATTGATTCTTCGAATAGTCTCCTAATATGATTTAAACATTTTTTATGTAGGAAGGGTTAGTCTATATGTACAACTAAATTCTTATATAAGTATGCTTGATTTTCATAATGTTTAAATAATGTTCTAAAGCATACTTATAATAGAATAAGAAAGTTTGCAAGACTAAAGGTATTTATTCACATAGAACCAAGAATATGTATGGTGAATCATAGGAGCATTTTATTATATATATATTAGAAAGTTATGTTTGAGCATGGTATAGGGTAGAAATGACCAAGACAAATTAGCAACATGGTATGAGATGTTAATTATAGTTACATGTTGCATGAGGCTTGGACAAACGTACCTCATATCTTCATCTTTCTAAATAAGTGATGACGAACTTACTTGGAAGAGGAGGATTAGGGTTCATCTGTTGGTGAGAGCTTATGGTCTTGCCGAGCAAGGCCTTTTTTTTATTCTTCGTCTTTTCACCATTCAATGAAACTATGAAAGATTACATGCTCTTCACTCATCAACATTTTTCCTGATTAATTTGTGGTTGATGAGTGGGGTCTATTGGAGATGCGATAATGCTCACTTGACAACTTCTTCTCCAATAGATTAAGGTTATTCTTTCCTGTAAAATGGACACATACCCAAGGGAATAGCAAGATTGAAATACAGATTTTATTGTCCATACTCTCTTTTTTTGTGATTTTCTTCTATGCTAATCAGGATGATATATGATTTAAGATTATTTAGCATAAACCGTGTCTATCGTGTTTTTATGTTGTTGTTACAATCTAGCATGGTTCAAGGCAAAGATGACTTGCAACAAAGATAAATGAATAAACATTGATAGTTCTTTGTGCAGAGTTATTACCTACCTTGATTCATCTCATATGTGAATTCCTTTCTTGACTTACCCAGATTGAATTTGAGAATTCTCCTATAGGGGTTAATTTAACAAAATAACTAGTATCTACTAAAGTGTACTATCAGCTCAAGAATCAACATAGACTCATATCCAATTTTATTCAGGAAAGGATTTTAACCTAAGCACCTTGCTTAATTCAAAAACCTTTTAGAAGTAAGATCAAAACACCTTATGATTTAAAAAATTAAACTAGACACCATGTCTACTTTAACTTAGAAAAAAAATAGTCAATGCTCAATTTCAAGGGTGTATGAAGATACTTCTAAACCTAAGCATACTATAGCAAATACAAGTAGCATGAAAGTACCGTAGAAGTTTATTCAAGTAGAGATGAAAAAAGCATGATTATAGTGAGTTTTTTATTATTATTATTTATAAGAATGCTAGTTGGGATGGATATATGAATGGAACTAAACATGTTATGAATGAAAAAAAAAATTTAAACTAAATGAGATGGATGTTTGAATTGTAAAAAGTAAACATGTGGTGGAATGCAGAAGATAACTACTCATCAAATTTAAAGTCCATGAGCAAGACTTTCTCACCTTTATTTCATCATTACTTACCATGACTCACATGCTGGAATTTGTGAGTGATGCAACATCTATGTTTTCGTCACTTGAGATATGAATTAAAGTCTTGTGACGTCGACCTCTTTCTCCAACATTAGATTTGTTATGTTTCTTTTTATTTTGTAGGGGCATGCCGGAAGGTCGTAAACCGGTCGTTTATTACCCTGCATAAGATATTAAAGTAGACAAACAAGGGTAATCCTGCTTGAGCAGAGGTTAATGGTTATCTTGATCACTTAATTGAGTATAAGTCTATCAATGTTCTTAATTGCCTAGCTACCTTCCCGGCAACGGCGCCAAAAATGCTTGTTGACATTTACTACCATCATTACTAAAAAGCAGAGATAAATCCTACCCCTAGCAACAACGCCTTTTAAATGCTTGGTATATAATTAACTTGTCATTAGCAACTAGCCACTCATTTATTACTAACATTCCTAAGCATGAATTAAGTTGTCATCCTCAATTATAATGCTAAGGAATAACTATAGATTTACATGTATTCAATATTACTAGACAGTAAATAAAAGATATGAATATAATATGAATGTGAACTAAAATAGGTTACGCAAGTGGACGGAACAATTATACCGTTGTAGCATTTTACCTAGGGAGTTCTACCAGGTTGTCGATTTATATTTACCCTTTGGGAAGATCTATATGTAGGACTTATAACTATAACTTACACTATTAATGTGAAAGATAAACCATAACTAGAATCCTACTCATAACAGGGATAAGTCACATGATAAAAGATATATAATAGATAATAATGATCAGTCATCATAAATAGATAAACATCAAAGCTCTTCTAGTCATAGTAATAGCTAGCCAATGAATAAACTCAGGAATAAATACTAAGCTAATTCAATAACTACATCAATGAATAACTTTAATTAGTGTAATTACATCTAGCAATCATTGTTAAGTTAATCCTACATTATAATCACATGTAAAGAGGCATCAACTAATGAGGGTATGAAGACATAAGGGTCACCTCCTTCACGACCGTGCCTATGCTAGTCCTACGTACGGAGGGTGAACTACAGAGGAACCAACGCAGCTGTCACCTGCGCGGACTACCACACGTCCCGGCACGTCAGGGTGTACTCACAGATAAATAAGATATCTAGACACCACGTCTACATATTGTCTACCATCTACCCAGCGGCCGCTTGGGTAAACGCTATACGAGCAATTACATGAATTCAATAAGATCAAACCAACTATCCTAGACATATAATCAAAGTAGACAACGACTATTGCAATTAAGAATATATAAGAGATTAAGAATAATGTTGTCTAAATCATAATATTGAATACAATAAGAGCAAAGTACTAGAACTATACCGAACTCCGCGCTCTAGACAGACGCCAGGGGCTCCGGATCCCGCTGAAGAACTAGAACTCTTCTACTTCTAATCTAACTAGGCTAAAGCTATGAACTAGAGAGGCCCTGATGAACTAGAGAAGGCTCTTGATGGATTGATCTCCAAATGACTTGATGCCTCCAGGAAGGGGGGTCTACCCCTTTATTTATTGCCCGGTGGGATCGACGTGCGCCGCAGGATTAAACCGACGTAACCAAGGGCCAAGATGACTCCTCATAGGCGGTGGAGGAAGCTTCCAGAAGGGGAGGCCAAACCCTAGCGGGGGGGGGGCGGGGGCCATGGTGGGGCCGGCCGGCCCCACCTAGCAGCCCCCGGGCCCCTGGTTGCTTCGGTGTCTTCTAGAGTCTTCCCACGTCCCGTTTGTGATATTTTCGTGGCGGATAAGTTTCGTGGTAAATATGCACTTGAATCCCTCTTTTAAGCTTTTTTGAAAAAGTCCCTCAAAAATACAAAATATGCAAAACTCATAGAAATTGTCAGTTAAAACCTTAGACTAGTGTGTAATCATGTATCATTTTCATGTCTAAAGTTCTAATAAAAGTTGACGTTAACCACCGTCAACAACATACCCGAAGGATTGCAACAAGTGTGGAATGTGGCTTATGGTCTATAGTTTATGCGAATTTCATCTATGCTAATGAAAAGATGGGCTTTTAGGATTTCTTCTAACAATTTTTTATTGGTAGCTGCACTTTTATATGGTTCAAGACAAAGGTAGCTTGCGACAAAAGATTAAGTGAATAAACCTTACATCTTTTCCATGGAGAATGAGTTGTGTCTTCCTTTTTTTTTCAAAGTTATTGGACTTCATCACATGCCTTGATTCATCTCTTCATGTGAGTTCATCTCTTGACTTATCCGAATTGAATTTGAGAGTTTCCTGCAGTGGTTAGTCCAACAAAATATCCAATGTCTACTACAATAATTTCTAGTTCAATAACTAAACCAAACTCCATGTCTAGTTTTAGTTAAGGAATGCATTTTAACCTAAGCACCACACTCAATTTAAAAAGCCTATGGAAGTATGTCGAGTACTTCTAAACTAAAATTCACTATAGCAAACAATGGTAGCATAGGAGCACATAGAGATTTACTCAATTAGAGATGAAAGCATGATCATGCATAGTGAGAATATTATTTTTTTCATTTTTAAGTAGAGATGCAAATGACATACATATGTGCGAGAAATTAAACATGCTATGGATTTGATATGAGATGGAGTAGATGCATAGATTATTTAAAGTAGACATGCAAAGTGGAATGCAATAGGATAACTACTCATCAAATTTAAAGTCTATGAGCAAGACTTTCTCACCTTTCTTGATCAAACTTATCATGACTCACAATGGTATTTGTGAGTAGCGCAAAGATCTTTGTTTGTCACATGTGATGAACTCTGAATCCATGTAATGATGACTTTGTCTCTAATCTACACATGGTTAGAGGAATATACAAATATTTTTACATACCTATGAGACGCTAGGGCTCCATTATTGATGAATCATGAATGTTTAGGTACCCTGAGTTCTTCAATATCTCCTATGTCTTGTTCTTGTGGAATTTTGCCAAAAGGTTGGAACGGTTGATATTTTGCTTATTCCACAACTCAACAAAATAGAAGTAATCCTACTAAAGCTAGTGGCACACTAGATTAGCAGATATCAAGATCATATCAAAATCTTTACAGCAATTGTTTCTCCAGCAACGGCGCCAAAAATGCTTGTTGGTATTTCTTATACATAATTAAAATATGAAGGATTCCGCAAGCGCACAGAAAACCATTGTAGCATTTTACCGGGAGTATTCTAGGTATCATTATTTATATTTTACCACTGGAAAACAATGGATAAAGACATTGATAGTTCACCATCATGTATCTACTAACTAATACACCAACTAGACTAAAGTAGTGGTAAATGATAGATAATAGAAATTATGCATATAAGACACACACAGGAGAATTCTACGATAAAAGAGTAAATAGCTAAAGTGAGAGGACAATGGGAGAGATCAAGGTTCCCAAATACTTCTCTATTACTGGGGTTCTATAATAACTGATTCATAGATAGATATAGCAATCACATAATAACACTTCGGGACATCAGAACACTAGTCATGGAAATAGGTGAGAAAGGACTAGGAAGCTCCGACTACGGTCCTATAAACACCAACCCTAACATGGTAGAATACGTCGGCCGTCAGGGCTGTCACCACTTGGGGCTACCACAACTATATGTTGGATTGGATACAACCTCAGGTAACCTATAGTCTAGACGTCATGTCTATACTACGAATTACTACTCTAGTCACACGTAATAACTAGAGCACCCGATACGAGCGGAGATCCTATGCTAAGGTATGAAAACTATACTAACCATACAAATGAAAGGCATAAAAGTAAATAGAGAAGATAAATATATTAAAGCATAAGTCTTACAAAGAATAGATACAAAGACATACCAAAACTTTGAAGACTCCTCCAGAACCTGAGCGAAGCTCGCCTCTTCCTAACTCCCATCTAGAACTAATCTACTACATTGGAAAGTCTAGCTCTAATTCTCTAGAGGTGAGAGATCATCCATTCGAGGGACGCCTCTATATCTCTATAATAATGTGGTGCCCCCAAAAAGGGGGTCTGGCCCTGTATTTATAGCCCGGTGGGAGAACCGTGAGCTCTTTGATCAAACCGACTTATGGTACGGTGGAGATGCATCCTTGAAGGCGGTGGAAGAAGCTTCCAAAAGACGGACGTGAGACGGCGTAGAGGAGGGCTGGCCGGCCTAAAGGCTAGGGCCAGGCGGCCTGGGCCCAAATCCAATTGGGCCCAGCTTCGTTTGTGTATCATCTTGGTCCTTTTAGGGCCTAATAGCGCATATTTTGATCTGGAGTTGATATCTCTTGATTCTGGGCTCCGAATATAGCAACTGATATGTCCGTTTCGATCGTCTCAACGAGCCCGTTGCAATGGTGTAGTCCAATTAATTATTTGAGATACTTTTATTTGATAAAAAATTACATACTCCTACAACACAAGTGAGAACACCAAAACTCGTGAAACTTGTTAGAATCAAAACTTACAACTATGCTTTGTGGATCATTTTATATTATTTCATGCAATAGTTGATGATTATATTTGGTGTTTAATGACCATCAACACTTAATCATTCCTATTTATGCTAGGTGAGCACCTATACTATTCATCACTTGTATTTATTAATCATGATTTATCAATCAATTATTAACCATAGCAATTATAGCCTTTTTCCATCATCATCATTCTATAATCATTACTACGATGGCGTAACTCAAGTCAAGTGTTCACTGTCCAGGAACGATGGCGATTCGAATCGATTACTACTGAGCTCAGGGGGTATTTCTCACACAAACCACACTCACCCATCGGTGAGCTAGAGATCACCATGGCACGTATTCAGGAAGAACACAGTTTTGATAGGAACCACTATACCAAGGGGCCGCCCGACTGCCTTAGCCAGCCACACTGGCCTCGAACTCACTCTTCGCGCCCCTGTAGTCCCCCATCCATCTCCAGTACAGTGCGAACGGATCGAGAGCTGTCCTAAATAGTGTTAGGCTTCACGGTCAGAAGGACTTATCCGGCCAGCTAAGTGTGAGGCATGCGTTCAACATGACTCGAGGGACGCACAACGGCACGGTCCTTAATCGACATAGACGGAATCACTATGGTCCAGAACCCCATAAGACTCCGTCTGGTCTCCATTTAACATAACCATAATTCATGATCTATAATGATATCAACATAAAGCTTTCACCAATATCAAGTAACCATCCAAACCTACAGGTGATAGAAAATCACCCGACTACTAACGGTCTAAGCAAGCTAAGCAGTATAACTCGTCCTAAACTAACAGGGTAATCAAGGTAGGATAATCAAGTGTAAACAAGGATATAATGCATCAACGGTTGCAAATCAACTCCTATACTTAATGCATCAAACATAAAGCGTAATTAGAGTGTTAGAAAGCATAGGTAAGAAATTCTTCGGGGAGAACAAGTTAATTCTAAAACTCAATACTTTCAATAAATACATGGCCATGTTAAGCATCCATAGGTCACAACAACATCATTAAAAGGTAGTGGAACCATATTTTCTATTTTTTCATTTTTATTTGAATTATTAATCAATTAAATCTAATTACTAGGCATCAAGAAAGATATCTAAATAACTCAACTATACTGTATCCAATGCTATGAAATTTAAACAGTAGACTTTTGGGAGTATATGTGAGCTGCGATCGCTAAACTATACGATCTTGGCTGATGATGTTTGGTTTGAAATCCTTCGAGATTTCTAAACTACCGGGTTTATAAGGGCTTAAGTGTGTTAATTGCTAGCGTGGCGAGCGGTTTTTGCACTTATGCTTTTATAAATTGGGTGGTTTTGTTACATACATAAATTCGATGATAGTTTTCATACACAATAGTGTTTTTCTTCAAAATAGTTGCAAGGATATGCTGGAAATCCTTCATTAGTCCATGCGCCAAATCGGACAGCGCGCCCCCGCCATTGCCCCCGCCAAGGCTGGGGGCTTCTTCTTCCTCCCTGGTGACGACGACGTCGTCCAGTCGTCAAACCTCCATGTCGGTTGCCAGCATAATGAAATAAGATCGAGGGAGGGGGGGCAGGAGGTGCCACAATTGGCTCGGTCCGTCGGCCGCCACTGCTCGGGAATGGCCGCGAAGGGATCAGAGGAGGGAGCTCCCTAGGCTTCTGCAGAGGTCGGAGGAGGTAGCAGACTCGTCTGTCCATGAGGGAAATGGCGTCGTGAACAACAAAAGGGACGAAGACCAACACACGTGACTTCCCTATCAGGGTCAGGCCTCGGCTAGGCCCATGCGGGATCTAGTTGAAAAAATAAATTCATTAAATTGACTGCTTTGAGATGTTTGTAGTTTTTATAAAAGGAGTACCGGATCACTTTGAGATGTTTGCAGTTTTTATAAGAGTACTGGAGCAGTTGCTAAAAGAAAGAATGAAAACAATATAAGTGCTCGTATTTTTCTGGATTTATTTTAGGATTTAACGGTGCTATTCTCTCAACGGTAAGCGATATGTCCGTCGACAGCGAGACGTCTATGGTGGCTTCGTCAATCTCGAGATTTGTCAGAAGGTACTCATAAGGGTAGGATATACATACGTGCACCGGGTCTGAAAAAAAATAACCCTAATATATGAAAGCATAGTACAGGTGTGAAACTGCGTATTAGAGCCGACAAACAAAAAATCCGAGCACGTGCCGACTTTTCCATTTGAATATTGATGAACTTGTGTTACTCCGTGACATATTATTTACTACTTCAAAATCAATCACAATCGCCATATCACTCCAACAACAATGAAGTCCTCCCCGTAAATCTTTGCTGGAGCTCTGTGTAAAGATTCCCCACAATATATTAGTAGTACTCTATGGTTGAGGCAATCAAAGAGATGGCATTATACTTGCTCTGTTCCACAGAAAAAAATACAATTCTGACACAGCGTGCCGGCCGATTACACACCCGGTCGTGGACGGTAAGTGCTCGCTCGCGTTTCGCGTGAAAACAAACCTACCTTTCAATTGCTGTCAAAAAAAAAAAAAAAAAAAAAAAAAAAAACCTTTCAATTGCCACGCCTGGACCAAACAAGATGAGTAAATAAGTCAATGATTTCCTTTTCGTTGCTGCCGCGTGTAACCATCCGCGACACTTTATATTGTTTATTATATACTAGGTTCGTGCCCGTGCGTTGCTACGGGATAGCTAAATTTTTATACTATAAAATATATAGATCGCACGATAATAATACCGTGAAATTGAATACCGATGTTAAAGTGATATTTAATCTAAAAGGAAAAGTGTTTACATGCTAGAAGGTGAAGATAGAGAAATGCAAAACACTAAGCTTTTCAAGATGGTCATAAACAGTATTCAAAACCATGTCATATACAAGAGCTTGGCTGGCTATACCTCTATCTTGAACTAAAGTATGTAACAAAATGCTCTTTTGGTTGCAAGAGAAGATCCCACAGGAGCAGCAAAGTGCAAAGAGTGAAAAATAATGCCGACCCCTACTTGCGTCAGCATCAAACTAAACTCCCATATGGGCATATATATTGTACTATTTTCATGTTCCAATAAATCAATTGTAACTATTGAACAATTCGCCTTGTCCCTTTGTCCACAAGACCAAAGAGGCAGAAACCTGATCTAGCAAAAATCTATAAGCATTACAATTTCCTCCTAGATTTTAATGCCTCGTTTAATAACATGGGCATTGCTGGATTCACTTTGAATCATCATTTAATAATCTCTTAGTTTGAAAACCCCATTTGAATTAAGAGATAAAATAATTCAGAGATCCCAAAAGAAGACATTCAGAGATCATGCATACTGAGGTGGAGACAGGAGAAGCCATGCATGTCATCATTTTTCATTAGATAGTATCTTTCTGGAGGAGGGGTAGCTCTGCATATACATTCTGAACTGAACTCAGAAGCATGTCTAGCATGATTTCACAAACAAAGAGCATGTCTAGCATGCAGCAGGCGGTAGCCGGTAGTATGTATTAGATTTCCATGTCCTCTTCCAGCACCATGAACTGGGAACATAGATGATATAACCATTGATCTCTTGTACATGAGGAAGACACATGATTACATGAGGAGACAGAGAGATATACCTGACTATGCACGTGAAGAAGATCGCAAATTCTTGATGCGCGTCTTGCTGGGCCCGCGCAACCGTGGTTAATTTGACACTCGACAGGGTCGCCTCAGACGCCGACTGCTATGATCTTAGACATGTTAGTGCAGTAATAGCGTTCTCGAGGATACGACAGGGCTCGAGTAGGCCGTGGGGATGGCCGGACGGGCGATCCGCACCGGCGGGTGAAGTCCAATGGGAGGCATGGGCATTGACGGCTTTGATGCAATCTGGAGTTCAAGCAGTATAGAGGAGTAAGGGCTTCTCACCAATTTGTAGTGGCACATTCTTTAGTTCGTCATTGCTGCATGGCATCAGTCGAAATATTCTGCAGAAAGTTTCACGAGGTAGATGTGGACCAGCACCAGTGTGGAGATGTCGCGCATGGGCTTGTTGATGTTGTAGCCGCGGACGCTGCAGCCGGCGTCGAGGAGCCGGAGGCCTCCCCTAGCTCCGAGGGAGTTGGCGCCGACCACGAGGCTTGCCCTAGCACTGAGGGAGTCAGCGCTAACCACCGACACCGTCGAGTCGTGTTGGACGCTCGAGGTGGGTCTTGGGCGGGATCATGGCACGCCTTCCATATATATTGAACGGCACCTCGGTAGATTTTACAGGTGATTAATTTTCTTTTTCCTTCCTTAATCACACCATTGCCTTTCATATTGGAGCGTGCCTCCGGCTGATTTTTTTTTTTTTTTTTTTTTTTTTTTTTTTGACTCGAGGTGGGTCTTGGGCGGGATCATGGCACGCCTTCCATATATATTGAACAGCACCTCGGTAGATTTTACAGGTGATTAATTTTCTTTTTCCTTCCTTAATCACAGCATTGCCTTTCATATTGGAGTGTGCCTCGGGCTGATTTTTTTTGAACGGCACCTCCGTGGATTTTATGAGTGATTAATTTTCTTTTTCCTTCCTCAATCACGGCATTGCCTTCCATATTGAAGCACATCTCCGGTGGATCTTTTCCTTCTATACTCACAATTTTTACATCAGGAATCCTATACTATTTCTAAATTATCCTAACCACTTTTGCATCTTCTTTTCTCATCGTACATTTGCATCAGGAATCCTTTCCTATCCTTTATTTTCTTTTCTCACCCTCCCACTTATCATGACCGAGAGTTTTTTTCGCATGGACGGGCGTAGGAGCGAGGAGTGCCGGATGGCAGGAGGCAGAATCATGGGTCCACGTTAGAATGTCGTACCAAAAAAGTGTCCACTCTTTAGTCTTTTTAGTTGTGGGAGATTTTCGCATGGACAGGCGTAGGAGCGAGGAGTGCCGGATGGCAGGAGGCAAAACTATGGGTCCACGTTAGAATGTCGCACCAAAAAAGTGTCCACTCTTTAGTCTTTTTAGTTGTGGGAGATATATTTATTATACAAAATAAATAACCCGCGTGGAACCTTATTATCGTTGTATTCACCATTCACCATGCTCGTGGGGAGATGTTGGATTAAACTATGGATAGGCATGACTCATGAGAGATCTCTCCTCGATCGGGGGAAGATATGCGCGCGGCCGTGACGATCCAGGTCCTCACACTGCAGCTTTGGACTCACTTCTTGTCGGCTATCACGTGTAGACTGCGTGGAGCTCAACTGCCGCTGTATAAATTAGCAAGCAGCCCTATACGAACTGCATCGCAGCCCTACTACACCCAAGGCCAATCAAACAAATTCTTCACTAGCCCAAGTGTTGTAGAAGCAGCAGGGATCGACGACGATGGTGCATCAGGCTCAGGGACAGATGGTGCAGGAGGTGGCCGCCGCCGGCCTCGCCACGCTGCCGACCCGGTACGTGCTGAGGGAGAAGGACCGCCCGACCCCGACAGCCGCCGCCGCCGCCCCAACAACCGGTGGCGTCGTCGCGGCGCCCGACGAGCTGGCCTTCCCCTCCGTGGACGTGCAGCGTCTCGCCGACCCGTCCGATGTCGAGGAGGCCGGGAAGCTCCGGTCGGCGCTCGAGACCTGGGGCCTCTTCAAGGTGACCGGCCACGGCATGCCCGTGTCGCTGCTGGACGGCCTCCGCGACGCCGGGCTGGAGTTCTTCCACCTGCCGTCAGAGGAGAAGCTCCGGCACGCGAACCGGGACGACGCCGGCGAGTTCCAGCCCGAGGGGTACGGCATCGACCGCGTGGACACCGACGAGCAGGTGCTGGACTGGTGCGACCGCCTGTACCTGACCGTGCAGCCGGAGGAGGAGCGGCGGATGCAGTTCTGGCCCACGAACCCGCCGTCGCTGGCGGGGCTCCTGGACGAGTTCACCCAGGGCAGCGGCGAGCGGGTGGCGAGGCCCGTGCTCCGCGCCATGTCGCGGCTGCTCGGCTTCGGCGAGGAGTTCTTCCCCGACCACGTCGGCGAGAAGGGCGGCACGTACGCGCGGTTCACCTACTACCCGCCGTGCCCGCGCCCGGACCTCGTGTACGGGCTCAAGCCCCACACCGACAACTCCGTCGTCACCGTGCTCCTCCTGGACCGCGACGTCGGCGGCCTCCAGGTGCAGCTGAAGGATGACGGGCGGTGGGTGGACGTGCCCGTGCTCGGCCGCGACGAGCTGCTGGTGGTGGTCGGCGAGGAGATGGAGATCATGAGCAACGCGGTGTTCCGGGCGCCGACGCACCGCGTGGTGACGAGCGAGAAGGAGAGGATGTCGCTGGTGCTCTTCTACCAGCCGGAGCCGCAGAGGGACCTGCAGCCCGTGGAGGAGCTGGTGGCCGACGACCGCCCCGCCATGTACCGGAAGCTCAAGGCCAAGGCCTTCGCCGACGGCTTCTGGGACGCCTTCGCCGTCGGCGAGCGCACCATCGACTTCCTCAACATCAAGGTCGACGACGACAACAAGGGGAGCATGGAGGCGGCGGCGGCTTATTAATCACCTCAGCGATATGTGAATTTACTAGTATGAACGAACGATGGGCCATGATTGCTCACGTACTGTGTTTGTATTGTACGTATTGTACTTGTACCCCATGAGCGAGCCCTGAACACCGTATCCATGAATAATAATCTAGCTCACTGCTTCACTGGATCTGGGTTGGATGGATACTTGGATGTGATGAAATAGAAAATAATGCTGGTGTTGATGTGCAAACCGTAATAAAGAATATTTATCATTGTGAAATATAAGCAGAGTTTTACTCCTTTGTCATCATCATCATCATCACAAGAAAAAGGAAGTGCTTTTTCACAATGATGACGCGACGAGGAATCGAGCTAGAATTGTTGCGCTAGCGAAATCGCGCTCGAGCACAGGCAACAAGCTAGTACACGTAGGCCGTAGGCGACGTACGACAACGTGGCGTACGTAATGCTCAGGATGGACGAGGATTACGGCCGGAACCGGAATACGGCCGCGCCGCCGCCGCCGTCTGGGGCCGCGCGAGGCCGATCGCCGGCCGGCGACGCCTGCAATGGATCGGGACGTCAGCGGTCAGGACATGGTAGTCGGCTTGGCTGCAGGATGGCCGATGGCTCGCGTTAACCAATCCAACCCTGGAACTGGATGGAGTTCGCTAAGCTCCAATACTCCTCACGCGCGCGCGCGTAACTGAAGCTGTTTGTCGCTGTCGGGTCGGGAGACGATAAGCTCAAGTTGCTGTTCGTCATCGTCAATCACAAGACCAATCGATGTGCGTGCGATCGGCGTGGGCGTGGAGTGACCTGAACCTGACGAAGATCCACAAGAGGACACACGTACGGCCGGCGGCACCCGGGACCGGGAGAGCGACCGACAGCACGGCCAGCTTTGGCCAGTCCGGCGGACTCCGGAGTTCCCCGCCGGGCACGGCGCGGTGTGGTGGCCTGTCACTCTGAGTTGCGGAAGCAGGCCAACGGCCCAAGCTGTTTCCATCACGTACTGCTCCGAAGAGGGCAAGGTATGCCACGCGATCTCGCCGGCATAGATAAGCCCACAAAATTGATTTCTAGCGATGACCATAGTTTCCAATAGTCTCTAAATTAAAAGATGCTCTATCTCTATAGGTGGCCGGGTTTTTCAAAGCGCCTCTGCAAATACTTTAAAGACTTATAATTTTAACTAAATATATATAAAATTATTAATATATATAGTCTAATTAATATTATTAGATAGATCGTTGAAGTTGTTTTTAGAATAAATTACTTGCAGTGTTTTCACTAATTAGACAAACTTATGGTTAGAAAAAAAGACAATTATTTAGGAACAGATGGGTATGTTGTGAGCGTTAGAAATGAAAAACATAAGAATCGAGAAACATGTTATGATATCGACCATCTACCCATATTTCCTGCTTCCGTGCGCGCGGTCATGGCTGCGTTCGGGCGGGCTGCTGCTGGCTGGTACTGCTGCAGAAGAAAACAGCCAAGCACTATTCACCTAGACTCAAAAAAAGCCAGCCGCAGCCAGCTCCAGCCGGCGGAACGGAGCCTTGTCTCCATGAATTGGCAGAGGGAAGACGTTGGCAGACAGCGCTGACGGTGTGGTGACGCGTGTGAGCTCCATTGCAGGTAGCATTAGGTGTGAATTGGTTGGCACGAGGAGCACGACGACTGCACGAGCTCCGGTCCGTCAGATGTCCCAATACTATAAGAATTTATAATGTTTTTAAAAAGAGGAACCGAAATTATTTTCGAATCCTGTTCGAACGTATGTAGACACGTTCCCGTGGATAAGGATGGGAACAACGCGACTCCGCTTGGACGTCATCTTTGTGCATGGGCGATACGTACGAACAAACTAGTCAATGGTCTAGCTAGCACTAGCACTCTACTTTCTCTGTCCCATAAAAAATTATTATAAAAATATTAATTAGAATATTATTAATACTAATTAGAAAACATTAATAAATATTATAAATATATTAGATTGTGTAGAAAATATTAATAATATTTATATTTTTTAATTAAAATTATTATAAAAATATATTCAATTATCGTGCTATTAGTTAAGTATCAAAAATATTAATATTTTTGTATATATATTTAGCTAAAGTTAAAAGCATCTAGAGAGTGCGAATGCTACTTTTTTTTTTTTTTTCCTTTTTTATGGGAGTGACGGAAGGAGTAGTAGTAGAGGGATCGGAGACTGCAGACGGCAGACGCCACTGATCGAGCTATCATTGGCCGCGAAGATATTTTAGTCCTACTCGTATAGAGCCAGCCCTCAGCTCCTGCTCCTAGCATCATCAGCACGTAACGTATATGGAAACTGCAGGGGGGAAGCTCGGCCGGCGGTGCTGCTGCCGCCGGTGCAAGAGCTCGCCGGCGCCGCGAACGGCGACGTGCCAGCTCGGTACGTCTCGCGCGCAGGCAACGACGACGACACCAAGGCCACGGAAACCGCGCCGGTGCCCGTCATCGACCTCGCCCGCCTGTGCCAGCCGCCCAGCGGCGACGGCGGCGCCGACGAGGAGGCCTCGAAGCTCCGGCTGGCGCTCCAGTCCTGGGGTCTCTTCCTGGTACGCACGCACACGCACGCACAGAATCTATCTTGCCTGCTAGTTAGCACTACATCGATGGATGTATGTCCGGCCATGCCAGGTGACCAACCACGGCGTGGAGGCGTCTCTGATGGACGCCATGATGGAGGGGTCGAGAGAGTTTTTCAGGCAGCCGCTCCAGGAGAGGCAGAAGCACAGCAACATGGTCGACGGCAAGCACTTCCAGGTCGAAGGCTACGGGAACGACTGGCCGCCGTCGGAGGACCAGGTCCTGGACTGGACCGACCGCCTTTACCTCAAGGTGGAGCCTCAAGAGGACAGGAAGCTTGACATATGGCCCACATGTATCAGGTGATCTTGATCTTCCGATGATGGTGCCTTGTTCTCTTTCCATCAAAATTCTAAGTTTTTTCACTCTCTCCATCATATTAATTTTTACCCACATATATAGAGCATTAAATATTAATAAAAAAGATAACTAATTACATAGTTCAGTCATAAATCGCGTGACGAATCTTTTAAATCTAATTAATACATGATTGAAAAATAATTACCAAATACAAACAAATTACAAAATTCACATCCCTCCTCTACTAAATTTAACATTCCTCGAGTTAGCGAAATAAATGAACTAGAAATGCTAAAGCAACTTATAATTTAGAACGGAGAGAGTGATTGCTAAGTGGTCCTTTCCTAACTTAACAACCAAATCCCATCGAACCAGACAAAATTGTAGCAGAGCCTAACGCCATACCGTAGCTGGCTTTTCTACTATGCAGGGATGTTCTGCACGATTTCACCGCAAAATGCTCGAGAGTGAAGGACTGCCTGCTTCCAGAAATGGCGAAGCTACTGGAGCTTGACGACGACTATTTCGTTGACCAGTTTGGCGACAAGGCTGAAACTAATGCTAGGTTCTGCTACTATCCTCCATGCGCGAGGCCGGATCTCGTCTTCGGTATCAAGCCTCATTCCGACGGCACATTCCTTTCGCTTCTCATGGTAGACAACAGCGTTGATGGACTTCAGGTTCTCCGAGACGGAGTCTGGTATGACGTATCGACCAGACCTCACACCCTGCTCATCAATCTAGGAGACCAAATGGAGGTAATAATGCCCAAGCTATCATTCATAAGCAGTTATTTGTGTCATATAATCTTTGTTATGATTGGAAATGGAAAATTAAAGGTTGGGTGCGTAATCTGGTTATGCTTACTATAAATGCAAGACTGACAGTTGTTATATTTTTTTTTTTCTGAATTGTGCATTTCTGTTTATACACAGATAATGAGCAATGGGATCTTCAAGAGCCCAGTGCATCGGGTTGTAACAAATTCTGAGAAAGAGAGGCTATCAGTGGTTCTGTTTTATTCTATAGATCCTGAAAGAGAAATCCAACCTGCGGATAAACTGATAGATGAGAACCATCCAACACTATACAAGAAGGTGAAAGTCAAAAGAATATATTGCTGGGCTCTATGAACATGTCGCTCGAGGGGAAATGGTTATCGAGACTGCAAAGATATAATCAGTCGGCTTATAAATCCTATAGATTTGATATCTATGTAATGAATAAGGAACCTGCTGTGACCTGCTTGGAATTGAAGCACATATTTATAAGTAAGTATACACAAATAAATTTACAGCCTCAGCACTTCGACTGTAAATTTGCTATTTTGTTTTATTATGATAGATAGCATAAAGTGAATCAATACCCAGCAGACTAAATGAACGTCAAGGATCAACTGTACTTAATTTGCTCGATTCTTGACAAACAACACTTGGAAGCTCAGGTTTATTTGCCTCTCTGTACATGCTCTTCGGAAATATTAAAACCTCCAAAAGTACATTCAAACAATCAAGTACATCAGATTCCAAAGATTCTTGGCAGTACATTTGAGGAAACAATCCCTACAAGAATGTCCAACCTCCTGCCCCTTTCACCTGGATTTGGAATTCCATGTGTTGCTTCCAATGGATAGGATGAACACAATGAACATACTTGGAAGGAAAAACCACAACCTGGAACGGAACAACTACAACTGTGTGCTCTGTAACTACAATGCGGAAGAGACGGCTTTCCATCTTTTCTTCAGTTGCCCCTTCAGTCAAGCATGTTGGCAACACATTGGCATTCATTGGGATCTTGCTGCGAGTTTCTTCCAAATGATAGTTCAAGCCAAGCAACATTTCTCAAGTCCCTTCTTCACGGAATTCTTCATCATTGGCTCCTGGCAAATCTGGAACAAAGAAACAATTTCATCTTTGATCATGATTGCCCCTCCTTTGATTCATGGAGACAGCACTTATTTAAGGAATCTAGGCTTCAGGGCCTGTTTGGTTGGTGGCGGTGGTGGCCGGCTCCCTACGCCAGGCAGCGCGGACACCTGGGATCAGGATCACTTGCCTCGCCAGGCATTGCCTCGGCCCTGGGAGGCCAGGATCCAAACAGGCCCGCATCTTTCTCTCCCGGCTAAGCCTCTTTGCTTAAGCTACCGCTCTCTCTTGCTTGGTTGTTGTTCAGTTTATTTTTGTTGGCTTCCCCCTCTTTTGTTTGTTGTACAGTTGCTTGTATAGTGGTTCTTTTTCTTAGTATAAAATCTTACAGTGGGGGGTTTACCTTGCTGATTTACCGTTTTATCTACGGCTAGGCGCCAAAATAGACTATCTGAACACTAACTTTACTACCAAACTTTCAGTTCAACGGAAAAGAAACGTATAGATTGCAAAAAAAACATCTCACCTGCAGCACGGTTGCTACACCATGGTTACAGGAACCAAGTGATTTACAATTCTGCATTTCTGCTCTCCACAAGTGATGCCTAAACAAGGAAATTTTAAATTCCCAACTTTGTGTGATGTCCCAAAATTGATCTTCTGCACTTCACTGCAAGTGCACCCTAGTTTGAAGGGCTCTCACCTTCAGTCTTTTTAGGCATGGAAATCCCACTGAAATCAGGCATTGATGGAACAACAAATCAACAATACCTGAGATAACAGAAGCAAAGAAGATGGTTATCAACCAACGTTTTCTTTTCAGCGACGATACTGTAAGAAAACATGCGCAGATCATTGCACCTGGAAAACTGGTTGCTGCCACTTTGGCACAAGCAAGGCTGACCCGTCAGACCCTCTTCAGTGTTCAGGCCTACACACACAAACAATATCAATAAATTGAATTACTGTGTACTCAAGACTCTTAATCTACTCAAGTACAAGCGGATATCATGCCCAGTGGGCACTCACCCTCAGCCCCACCAGGTGTAGCCATTGTCTCCTTGATAACATCAATTTTTGTTACGCAGAATCATGTATCCATCCACAGAAGGTATGGAGATCCCAGATTGCAGTTCTAGGCAAGCAACGCATACCGGGGATGTCACCTTGCTACTGTATTGAATATCCCAGCAAGAAACAATTCCAAAAGAACCATCACATTCCCACAGTGTGGTTAGTTTAACTTGTTCCATTAGAAACTTTGTTTCCGCTACTATTGGGACAATTGACCAGAAAAATGCTTCCCAATTCAATCACTATAATAATCTTTTATACCCAACCGCCTATAGCAAAGATGCTAAATTTTGTTAAACACAGGGAATCTAAATGTACAAGGGACTCATCAGATTGATGGTATGGTAGGTACCCTAATCTGTAAATTAGAGGTGCTATTAGCATTAGAAATCTAGGAAGCATTACAAACAATACCTGCAAAAGAGATGGAGACGAAATGCGCAGATCAAATACGACGCAAAGCCTTACCACTTATGGCCTCGCCTCCTTGGCAGATTAGCTGCTAGCTGTATCTCCATTATCAACTCTCGGACCATCCAGGCTGCTAGGAGCATAGCCCGTTCCCACATACACAGATTAGCTGCTTGTGATGACGATTGGCAGCAGAGCCATCGCCGAAGAACCACTCCACCACCCCGATGACTAACCTATACCTGAAACAAATCCCCTTAGAATGGGCCTGCAGCCATGGAAAGGAGGAAGCAAGATGCAGCGGCTACCCGGGTACAGGACCACCTTGGTCCCCTCCGGCATAGCAATACCAAGGCACCAGATCCAGCAGCGGCGCCATACTAGACCCAGGTACCATCATCATGACAGTTTACGTCTGGACTTGTAGCCTTTGAACAAATTTGCCCCTGATTTATCCTTCATCCCTCTCCTCTAGGTTACTGTAGCTCTATCAACTCCTGTCCCCAGCATCCACTCTTTTTGCCAGGTGGCATCCATCCAGAGTACACAGCCCATGGACCTGGACGGCTCCTGACACAACCGCCATGGCAAATGCCCACCAGATTGCTTCATCCCTATGCAGGGATGCTCAGCACAAGTTCGCCACAAAATGCATGAGAGTGAAGGACTGTCTGCTTCCAGAAATGGTGGAGCTGCTGGAGCTGGATGATGGCTACTTCATTAACCAATTTGGTGACAAGGCTAACACCTACGCCAGGTTCAACTCTACCATGCGCTCAAGGCTGTATCTCGTCTTTGGTCTGAAGCCTCACTCCAATGGCACATTCGTTTTGCTTCTCATGGTAGAAAACAACGTTGGTGGACTTCAGGTTTTCCAAGATATAGTCTGGTATGACGTGTCGACCAGACCTCGCACCCTGCTCATCAATCTGGGAGACCAAATAGAGGTAATGAACGATCAACCGTAAGTGCTTATTACGAGTGCAGGGCAGAAAATTGCAATACCTTTGAATTGAGCATTTGATTTTACACAGTTAATGAACAATGGGATCTTCCAGAGACCAGTGCATTGGGTTGTAACAAATGCTGAGAAAGAGAGGTTATCAGTGTTCTGTGGTTCTGTTTTATTCTGAGAAAGCGAGGTTATCAGTGGTTCGTTCATATGCTGAGAAAGACTTCAATAAATGCTGGATGGGATGTCACACCGTTCCAGTCCACATGTAGACCACATCACACATCCTTTATATTTATGAGGTATTATAGAATTGACTCCAAAATCTCACTAAACATAAATCTTCCTTGCTGAAATTAGAACCAATTTTCAATTAGCATTCTTAACTGGAACTGTCAAGGGCTATTTTCATGAAAACTAGAGATAGCAAGTTGCAACATTAAATGCTGCTGCATCCAGCCACCTCACAACAACGGCTATAAATTTCTTCCTGGTAGAAGTGCATCTACAATTGTATATGTATATATCATTCACTGGAAAGCAAATAATTAAATTTAACCCCATAACCTCATACCCAAAGCAACACAAAAAGATCTTAATATAGATTCGTTTTTCCTCTGTGACTATGCAATCGTCCAAGGAAAAACAAATGCAAGACTAATGGAGTAGGCTACTTAAACAGCTGGGAGATAACTGATACAGAAAAAAGTGAACATTTGTCAAACCCAACAAAACAAAGCATTAGGCTAATGTCATTAAGCTGATAATCCTATATGTAACTCGCCAGTTCGATCAAGGTTGAGGTAGAATCCTCTTGAAACCCCTATACTTCAGATTGTAAAATTTATTAGGAGGGGCTCCATATAACATAGATAGCAGGAAATGCCCGTCCCTTTTGATTGTATATAAGTATCAATACACATACACCTATGTAACAGTTACTTCAACAGGCTGAAATGAAGCCACTAGGGGAACAGACACTGAGCATTATTCACTTCATCCAAACTACTACTGTGCCAGTGAATCAGAACAGCATAGCATTAATCATGTGCTTTTCAATCTGCAGAAGCCAATTGCTTGAACATAAGTGAATTGAGCCCTAATTTTACCAGAGTTGAGTATTAACTAGCAGTAATCTGGAATCCTATTCACATATTAGTAACATTACCAATTTCGCAAGTTAGGTTTCCGAGTCACCATTTACCAACAAGATGTCATTCACATATATTACCAATTCTGCAAGAGACTCATCATCTTTTTTTTTTCTTTGGCAATTGAAAAATCGACATAATTCCATCCAATCTCGAACACTTGATCTATGACTCTAGCCCCAAGTGCAACAAAAAAAAAAACAATAGTTACAGAGTACACGAAGCACGCGGCGTCGTCAGCCGGAGAACAAGTCCTGCAGTCCGCGTCCGGCAAAGACGGTGTCGGAGAGCTCGGCGAGGAGCGCGTTGACGGAGAGCAGCGCGACAGTGGAGCCCGCAATGACCCCAAGCACCACGCCGGTGGTGCCCACCACCTTCCCGGGCGCCGGCCACTCGATCTCGGTCATCTCCTGCGCCACGCCGGCCCACCACCCGCCGCCGCCCTCGGCGGCCTCCGCCTCCCTTCCGCGCCCTTAGCACCTCCTTCAGCTCCGCCGCCACCGCCTCCGGGCTCTTCTCCCCGGGCGATGCTCCCCCACCTCCGCTCCCTTCTCCGCTCCTCCTTCCTCCGGCGCGGATGGCGCGGGCTCTTGCTCTTGCTCTTGCTCCTGCCCCTTGCTGCTAGCAGTGTCCTTGGAGGCGGCGGCAGCGGCAAGGCGGTGGTTGCGGCAGTCGGGGAGGGAGTGGGAGAGGGAAACGGAGAGCGCGGGCTGGAGGAAGGTAGCAGAGCGAGGAGGGCGCGCGGTGCGGGGAGAAGGGGCTGGAGTGAGGCGGAGGAATGCGGTGGTCGGAGTTGTCGCCATGGCTTCAGCGGTTCGATACAAGACGGCGGCCCTCGCTGTGGAAGAGGGATAGTGGCGTTTGGATAAAGCAAAGGTTTATTATTGGTTATTCCATTTTTATCCTCTAGATTCTTTACTAAAGCTGATTCTCTGATTAAAAATATTTCTTTATGATTCTATAAGATAATCTTTTTACGTACAGTGATTATAGTGATTATATGTAGAGTGAATCAAGGAAAAGCTACTTCTTCAGCTCTCAGCTCCTAGTTCATTTCATAGAATTAGCATACAATCATTTTCGGTAAAAAAAAAACATTTGACAGTGCTGTCCCAGATTTAGCATAAAATTTGATCTGAAAATCTATCAAACACTGTGTTTTCTTAGTTGAAAATGCTTTTTAAATAGTTTTTGACTGTACATAATAAGCGCCCACGTAGCTACAATCAACTAATATCTTCGATTAAAAAAATATCATAATTTTCTCATCTTTCTTATTTTCCTTCACCTAGGCTTTATTTAGAACAGAAGAGTCTTTCCCTGTTCTTTTATTTTTCTATGTGAAATTGAACTAGTTTATATAAAATTCTTATAGAATTCATGTGAAGTTCATGCATTTTAAGGGAACTCTTAGATCTCTTGGTTATCCAACTTCTGTCGAGACTAAATCTAGACAGACTTTGGTTTCCTTTTGGTAACCACCAATATTCCTTAATCAAACCATTGGCCAAGTTTCTCGCATTTATTTAGTTTCTTCATCCTTTTGTTTATTTAAAAATTAGATTATCTCCTACGTCCTCTACATATCTGTATCAAAGATGGGCCTATCATTATCCATAAGGCACCGCGACGACATCTCCTCCCCCCCGTCGTCTCTTAGGCGGCATGGGGGATCCCACCGCCACCGCCCCCTTAGGGGCCTCAGAGGGCCACCCCGGCCGCCCCCGCTCTCATCCCCGGCGGCGGCGGCCTACTTCTCTTCCTTAGCATCATCCTTTTCCCTCTCCTCGTCCTCCCTCCTCCCCTCATCCATCTCCCTGGCAATTTTGCGGCGGCCCGGCCGACAATAGGATCTAGCTCTCCGGCGGGCGGTTCTGGTGGCTCCGGGCCTGGGGCAGCCGTGTGGGCAGCGCCTATGGCTGGGGCTTCTTGGGTGACGGCGACTGGATCTGGATCTGGTCACCAACACCCTCCTCCCCACGTGGCTAGATCTGGATCTGGACGACGACCGGTTCCAATGCCCGGCGGGCGGTTCACGGGGCGGCAGTTTGGGTGAAAACTCTGTTTGGCATCTTACGTCGGGCCGACGGCGGAGGTACTAACTGTGCCACGCACCTTGTTGAAGGCGTCACTGAAGCTCGCCCGTGGGCGTTCAATAACTGGGTGAAAATCTAGCCTGATTTTTTCTGGGCTGGTGATGGTGGCGCAGCTGGCGCGTCGTCGAAGTTGTTGTTCGTCAGGACCGGGATTTACTACTTCGTGTTACCTTGTTGCGCAGTTCAAGATAGAGGTGGTGATCGATGGCGTAATAGCTCAGCTTTTGGTGGGCAGGCTTGCATCTGCACCAAGTGCTTTGTGTTGTTGCCTTGGAAAAAGCATCCAGTCTTCAATGGTGGTTGGTGTCCAATGTTTTCAGTACCTTTTTTAGTCTGATAAACGTGTTTCTGGCGACTTTTGTCTTGACATTGGTGATCTTATTCTAGTAGAGTTGTCATCACACTGGTGATATTCTAGTGGAGTTGACATCACGGAGCAAGGCTGTTTGTCGCGTAGGGCTACTCGAGCTCCTTGTTGGGGATGTAATTTTTTCCGTCGGTTTCTTTCTTTTTATTTTCCTGTTGTAATAATTTGGTGCGATTCTACCCACGGCAGATGAAGCCAGATAGTTTCTATCTTTTATCTAAAAAACATATCTGTATCAAATGTTCCTCCACACTAGGAACCATCTTTTTTGCGCTGGCATCAGCATCAGCCATATGCGCTTGTTTGTTGCTTTTTAGCTACTGTGAAGATGATTTACTCTTGCATGTATAGTTAAATAAAAGCTTCATCACGTAATGAAAGCCTTTTCCTCTGTATGTCCACGTGTATCCTATACTCCTATAAAGCAAAGACCCACAAAAGGGTTCCCTCCAATCAAAAAATAGGATTCCAAGAAAATGATGTAGGCTGACATCATTCTTTCCGTTTCTCCCACCACTCGAGCCTACTGACCGCATTCCCCACCACCTTTGCCTCCTTTGCTCCGGTTCATCGCCTTTGTCCGAACGCCGGATCCGCTTCCCCGGCGCTTTCCGTTCAGTTAATCTCCGCTTGCTCGGGCCGAATCGCTTCCCGGCGCTCTCCGTTTCGCTTCTTCGCTTGCTCGGCGACGAATCCGGGCCCCTCATAGATGCGGAGGCGAATGCGGATCCGGATGGAAGCGCGGCCGATTTTTCGTCGGGGTGGTTACCCTGGCTGCAGAGATTGGCCGACATGGTTGATACGACTACGATTCCAGATTGGGGGATGCTTGGTCGTGTTGGTCGTGGGCGTGGAGGAAGCGAACGAGGAGTTATTGCAGCGCCCCGGCCGTTTTCGGTGCGTTATTGCTTCGCTTCTCACTTATTGTAGATAGGTTATCCTGGTTCAGTTACATATTAGACCGATTATTAGGTCTTCACGTGATAACTCGCATCAAATCCATCTTTATTTACTCTAGGCATTGGCAATGGTGGATATCAAGGGACTTCTTTGAGTGATACATCTTTGCGTCGGGTTCTCCTATTGGAATCCCAAAAAGAATTGTTACTGCAGGAAGGGTTAGTGTATGAATGATTTCCTGTTACGTTCTTGAGATATCATTTCCATGTTCATATTGGTTAACAATTGTTGTTACTTTGGATTCGAAGGTTCATTTTCTTGGTGGATACTTAGATTGCTCCTTTTTCCAACTGAAATCCGTAAGTAATATTCCTCAATCAAAGGTTAGTGAATATGATTCTCTTTGTGTTTCCCAGTTAATATGATTATCGTTGTTTTCCATAGATATTCGTGAATAGGATATGCTAATTAACCATTGCTTGAAAACATCAAGGGACAACAGCTCCTTGAGTTTAAGAACCTATGTTTTTTAGTTGTCTCTCTGTCTGTTACTAGCAAGTAGAATTGTGATAGTAGATTGTTTTTGTTGACTATATATGATAGGCTAATTACCCTATTTTAGAAGTTTATTTAAGTTTATAACAAAAATTTCAGTGATGATTACTGTTACCTGTGATATTTGTTATGAGGATGTCAGATACTTATACAATGATTGCTTAATTGTTGAGTAAGGGTTAGAACAGAAGATCATCATAGCTGTTTTTCATATTTTTATGTATCTAATTCTATGCAGTGAGATGGTTGACATATTGAATCACTAATATGTAGCATCCACACATGATAACCAAAGTAGATATTTCTCTTTGGCCAGATAGCAATTTAGGATAGTAGTCCAAACTCTCATTGGTGTATACTTGACATTTAGTTTATGAAGCACAAAATCACATAAGGCATGATATGATACAACTGAGTTTGTTACATTTGAGGGGGGATATTCAGATAGTCAAAGAAATTGGGAAGGGGTGGCACATGATACAAATAAGTGTTCTATAAATTGACAGGTTAGAAATAGGATATCCATCGAACCCCATTTTTCTATAACATGAACAGCTAGGGGTTCTTTCAGTTTTAGCAATCCAGTAGGTTTATCTCTATTTTCTAAAAGGCCCTGTATCTTTTAATAGCAGAAAAACTGTAGCACATTGTTTCTGTTCAGTGCATAAAGCATGCTAAGTACATACTACTTTGCAGAATAAAACTGACCACCTCAAATGACCACATTTAGATAACATTACTTTGTATTCTAGGATTCCAGTAGATTGATCTCTGATTTTTAGTAGGTTATAATTAGTTGATAAAATGAAACTGACTACCTGATCTGACCAAAATTAGATAGCATTACTCTCAATTTTAGATATTCAGTAGGCTCATCTCTGAATCTTATTAGGTTATGTCAATTGTAGAGTTTCAGTTTGCTCATCTCTGGGAATTGGTTTGATTTTAGATGAAGAGTAGCAAGTAGTAGTACATAGTATTTGTTATATTCATCATTGTTGGGTCTTCTTATTTGAGAAACTTGATTATTTTTTTATTCATTACCAGTTTAGATACTTGCTTGCTTATTCTAAACTATATCAGAAAGATACTCTAAAAAAATAAAAGAGAATATATGGAACAACTTTTATTATCATTTTTCCCATGTTTGGTCAATGCTTACTATCCATGTTAGGTTATGGTAGTTACAGTGTAACGTAGACTATAATTTTATCTAGAATTACATTATTTTTATTACTGCAAGTGTCAACTTAGTACTCAATGAATTTTTTTTTAGCAAGGTATATTTTGTTGATGTATATGGTTTCTTTGGACATGTTCTAATCAGCCTTCAACAAGTAACATTTGTGAGTGAAAGGTTAGTGGCTATGATTATCTTTGTTTTTATTCCTCTTCAAATTTAGAACTGTACATATATCAATGGTTGATGTGTATTTAGTTATGTTTTTCCATCATTGTTATATGCTTGGTCCTTGCTTAATTTAAGTTGAATTATAAATTTTTCTAGAAATTTGTTATTTGAAAGCATTTTGTTTAGCAAATTTTATTGTAACTTTAAATTCTTAGTTTTGTGATGCTAAACTTTGCAAAGCTAGCACATAATGGATAATGAAGGACACAGTTCAGTTCGGCCTCGACATGGCCGTGGACGCCCACGTGGTAGTGGGCGTGTCGGCCCTCGGTTAAATACTAGCAGTATGGTAGCCCCCATCTCAGGGCATTCCTCTATAACCGAAGGTCAATCCACACATACACAGCCTTTGGATAGCAAATGAACTAACAGGTTAAATGATTATTCCCCAACCATCTATAAAAATATATAATAATACATACATATATCAATTTTGTTGCAGTAAATACTAATACATACACATTAGAACCTTTGGCAGTACAAAATCGTCGATTGCGTGCAAGAATAGATGGATCATTCACTGCTTCATCATCCTCATCTAATAATCAGAATATATCAGAAGCAGCTAATGGAGATCATATACCTTCATCCACTGGAAATTGTAGACACAAACGTAAGATTAGCAATTATCTCTTCATTTGTCACATATGACCATCATCGTCACAAGAAAAAAATATCTTACAACATGCACATTCCTTTCAGGCACTATTTTTATTCCATTAGATTTGGGTGGGCCTCAGTACACTTGCCCCCATTGTGGAGCTTTTTTCTGGTATGAAGAACGCATCCGTAGAGACAGAAATACTTCAAACCCAATATACAATCTGTGTTGCAAAGGTGGAAGAATATCCTTGCCACGCTATAGTGCTCCTCCTCAGCCACTATTTGATTTATTAACTTGCCAAGATAATTCTCTTTCAAATCATTTCTTCGATAATATCCATCGTTATAATACAATGTTTGCTATGACTTCGATGGGAGCCAAAGTTAAGGAATCTATAAATGATGGCCGTGGTCCATATGTCTTCAAGATTAGTGGTCAAATTTGCCATCGCATTGGTTCTTTAGTTCCATCAGCAGATCGCCGTCCGGAATATGCACAACTATACATCTATGATACAGCCAATGAAATTGCAAATAGATTAAATGTAGTTTCTTCACAGTCTGAATCTTCATCTCTCAATCAAACTATAATTGCCTCACTCATAGAAATGTTGGATGGCCATAATCCCATTGTAAAGCTATTCAGAACAGCCAGAGAAAGGCTCCTGGAAACATCTGGTG
This sequence comes from Chrysopogon serrulatus, assembly GCA_015844335.1. Taxonomy (NCBI): domain Eukaryota; kingdom Viridiplantae; phylum Streptophyta; class Magnoliopsida; order Poales; family Poaceae; genus Chrysopogon; species Chrysopogon serrulatus. The sequence goes on from JADLZL010006635.1 coordinate 46,852, forward strand.
ATTCTTCTGAATTTCTATCATCTGAGGACTGGGCTGATCATCTTTCCATTAGATTATATGGTACACCAGATGCCCATGGTGATATGTTCAGTGCTCCAGTAGCTTCTGAGGTTGTTGGATTAGTGGTTGGTGATTTAGGAAACACAGATGTTGGTAGGGATCTTATAATACAAGACCATGCATCAAACTTACAGCAAATAAGCGAAGACCACTGCAAATTTATGGCTATGCAATACCCTCTCTTATTCCCTTATGGTGAGGATGGCTTCCATGAAGACCTAATGTATCAATCAACTGGTCAATCATCTATTAAGTGTCAGAAAGCTACAATTCTATAATACTATGCATATAGGCTGCATGACAGACTTGGTGAATTCAACACTCCTCTACGAAGCAAAAGATTAACATAGGCTTATCAAGTAGATGCTTACTGTTGTGTTGAAGACAAGCGAGTTAAAAAAAAATATAGATCTGCTCCCTATAAATGTTTATCAGCATCTGTTTCTAGGGGTCTAACAGCTGCTTCTTCCACTGGAAAGAGGGTTATTTTACCTTCATCCTTCGTTGGTGAACCACGTTATTTATATCAAAAATACCAGGACTGCATTGGTATATGTAGGAAATATGGCTGCCCAGATCTGTTTATAACATTCACAGCAAACTCATCATGGACTGAGATAGCTCAAGCTTTGGCGATATTTCCTGGCCAACATCCATTTGATCGTGCAGATCTTATTGATAGGGTCTTCAAAATAAAACTCAACATGCTAATCGATGATATAACTAAACATCAATTCTTTGGCCCAATAAATGCAGGTATCTATCTTTGATCAGAATATATCATAAAACCATTACATCTAAACTTAATGTGTCACTAAAATATACTCTCTTCATGTCCAGTTGTCTATACAATTGAATTCCAAAAACGTGGTCTACCTCACGCACATATCATAGTATGGCTGCAAAAGGATGATCTCCTTGATGCTGAAAAAATTGATTATTTGATTTCTGCTCAGCTACCTGATCCAGGAACTGATAAAGTTGGATATGATGCAGTTTCTTCTTTTATGATCCATGGGCCTTGTGGACCTCTGAATCCCTCATCAGTCTGCATGTTAAATGGTGTTTGTTCCAAAAATTATCCAAAAGAATTTTGTGAACAAACGACTGTCATGGAAAATGGGTTTACACAGTATGCACGTCCAAGGAATGGAGTAACTGTCCGTAAAAATCGTATGGAAATTGATAATACGTTTGTTGTGCCTCACAATGTTGACTTGATTGTTAAATATCAGGCCCATATTAATGTGGAGAAGGTTAATCATGATGGGATGCATAAGTATCTTTTTAAATATATAACAAAGGGTTTTGATTGCGCTAGGATTGGCATACATTCCAACTCTTCAGCATCACAGTCCTCAAATGAAACTGTCAATGAAATCAAGAGATTCCTTGAGTGTCGTTATATTACTCCACACGAAGCTTCCTATCGCTTACTGCAATTTGATATCCATCATACAGACCCAACAGTTGAGAGTCTCCCTATACATTTACCATTTGAAAATAATTTTATCTATACAGAGGATGATGACTTGGAAGAAGTTATTCAAAATCCAAACAATACCAAGACTAAGTTAACTGCATGGCTAGAAGCGAATACTGAGTGGCCTTTAGCTAGACAATATACATATCTACAGTTTCCTGAAAATTTCACCTGGCATGCAAAACATAAAAAATGGAATATACGTCAAGGACATTTCAGAAAAGTTGCACGTATAGCCCATGTGAACCCTGCCTAGGGAGAAGTTTTTTACTTAAGAACGCTAATGCATATTGTGAAAGGGCCCACGTCTTTTCTCTCAGATTCGCATTGAAAGCGGGGATTGAGTATGCAACTTACCGGGCTGCATGTCGGGGCCTTAGGTTTACTTGGTGATGACCAAGAGTGATCTAATGCTATGAATGATGCATCTCAATGGGCTTTGCCTTATCAATTATGGCAACTTTTTGTAACAATTCTACTATTCTGTGAAGTCAGTGACCCAAGAAGACTATATGATATGCATGCATCAGAGATGAGTTAGGATTTTTTGCATCAAATAAGAAATATGAGTTTTGGCAATGATAGTTCTTCTAGACAACTATTGATTGAATTAGAAAAGTTGCTACGGGATAATGGATATAATCTTTCTCATTTCAATCTTCCTATCCCTGAAGAAAATGATTATGTAGACAATAGACTTCTATTGGATGAGCTTAGCTATGATGTGCAGACCATGCAATTTATTGTAGATAATGATATCCCAAAACTGAATGATAACCAAAGAGAGATTTTTGAAGCTATTTATAAATCTGCCGTTAAAAATGAAGGGCAGACATTTTTTGTATATGGTTACGGTGGGACTGGAAAGACATTTCTATGGACAACCCTCTTAAATTATTTGAGAAGCCAGGGTAAAGTTGCCTTAGTAGTTGCATCCTCTGGCATTGCAGCTCTATTATTTACCGGGGTCGCACGCCTCATTCACCCTTCAAGCTTCCTCGAATATTAAACATAATTCAGTCTGCTCCATTAAGAAAAAAATACAAATTTAGCAGGTCTAATTCAGAAAACATCATTAATTATTTGGGATGAAGCACCAAAGTGAATCATAAATACTATTTTGAAGCCCTAGATCGCACTCTTAAGGATATAATGGCAGATGTATCACTGATCGTGCCCACAAGCAATTTGGAGGCATTCTTTGTAGTACTTGGTGGTGATTTTCGTCAAACACCGCCGGTTTGAAACCAACAAAAGGGCATCGATTATAGCTGCATGTATTATTAATTCTTATATATGGCAGCAATGTAGAGTCTTGCAACTAACGAGAATATGAGATTGAGAGCACCATTCCTTTCAGAATCGATAGGCATGAGTTGCGATTATTTGCGAGAATGGCTTTTGAGGATCGGAAATGGTATTGAGCCTTTCATTGTTATCCCCAATGAACCCACCAATATGCTCATTTCAATTCCTGCACCATTACTGCTTGAAGAAACATGTAGAGACCTAGATGGTTTGATCTCTTTTGTCTATGATTTAGGCTGTCATCCACCAGATATCTCATCGTACTTATGTGATCGTGTCATTCTAGCTTCCAAGAATGAAACTGTTTCAATGATCAACGGTAAAATGATTGAGCGATTGACAACAACAAGAGATGTCATACTACAGCTCGATTCAATCGATGATAGTTCTGCAAACCATTCTCAAGCCTGGAATCTCTCTATCCTACGGAATTTTTGAATACTTTAACATTAAATGGACTTCCTCACCATCTTTTGCATTTAAAAATTGGCGTACCAATAATGCTTCTTAGAAATTTGGACCCATCAAGAGGACTGTGTAATGGCACCAGATTAATTGTAACTCAGTTAACAGGACGTGTTATTGAAGCAGAGATAATCACAGGTAAAGCAAAGGGCTCTAAGGCATACATCCCTCGAATAGTAACTACATCAGCAGAATCTAAGTGGCCCTTCAAGTTCGTAGACGCATGAGCAGGTTCCCTATTAGGATTTCCTATGCTATGACAATAAATAAAAGTCAAGGACAAACACTAGAAAGAGTTGGAGTCTACTTACCTTCGCCTGTTTTCTCTCATGGTTTGCTCTATGTTGCATTCTCTCGAGTAACATCACCACATGGTTTACGTATTCTCATTGAAAATGCTCCACCTCAACATGACAACTGCACACACAATGTGGTATACAATAAAATATTCTCAAAAATATAAAAGGTTATCACTTACTGTTACTGCAATATATTTTAATTTCTGAGTATGCCAACTACTAAGTGTGTCCCATATTATATTTATCTACTAGCATTACAACTCTATCTAACCATACAATTATATATTTTTTGTAGCTGACTCTCTGGGATGATGACTAAAACTACAAAGGCTAAAAAGAAATCATTCTTTGGAAAAGACAAATACAAGGTATTTGGAAGACTTATAAGGTTATGGGATGCTAGATATGTTACCACAGGTACATTGGTCAGCATAGAGGGAATTCTTCTTGATGATGAAGTATGTGTCCTTACTCAATTATAATTTCCATTAAAGATTTCCATGAACTATGATGTATACACTAAATACCACTTATTATAGGGAACTACAGCTCAAATTAGTATTCCTAGAAACTTAGAAAAGGATTTCAGAAAAATCCTTGCTGAAGATACTGCGTACATCTTCTCTGGTGTTACTGCTGCTCATCGAAATAACAAAAATTATACCTATGATCATCAAGAATATATTCTTCAGTTCACGTCTATTACTAAAGTTCATCGTTTAGAGGCAAAAGGATCTGACATACCACATCATGCCTTCAACTTCTGCTCTTTTGATGGATTACCAGATAAGTGCTTACAATCTAGACCACTTCTAGGTACTACATAATGTCACCCTGTTTTATTTAATCATCCTTACCAATAACAGAGATCTAATACATTATTTTCTTCCTTCCCTAGATCTAATAGGAGTTATCAGCAATGTTGGTCCATATGAGTTTGCAGGCCCTAAATCTCGAGAAAAAAGAACAGAAAAGATCGAGAATCCGCAATCTAGAGTATATAACCCACTTACATATTCTCATTTTATTACCTTCATTTATCCATAAATATTATATCTATTTGCTATATTTACTTCTTTTCTGTTATTTCATAGTGAGCAAGAGCAACAAGTTATACTTTGGGGGCGGGGCCAGGAATTTGATGAGGAGCAAGTTATCGAAAAGTCTAAAGAAGGCATTGTTGTAGTAATATTTGCAGGTGTTACCATATCCAAGTTTCAAGGCAAGTTGTTTAGTGTGAACCCCCTGAACCATTATATTGTTTAATTGGATGCATGACAACTATCTAATTATTACACCTCATACAGGAAAGTATGAAGCAAGCTCAGTTCAGCAACACGAGTATACATTGATTTGGATTTCCCGAGAAATTACCAAGTATCGCTAGTACAAATGGGGAAAACCTCTCCCGCAAAACCATAGCACCTAACACAATTCAGAATAATCTTGAACAATCTGATGATAAGACACACAGTATTCAAGAGATATTAGACCGAATGAATCTTTTTGAGGTATGTATTTGATTATATAACCCATTGCTACACAATCATATGTCACCATGTTTGATTTCTGAAAATAGCATTTAAATAATTGTCGAAAATACCATTTGTAACTCTTATTTGGATTCCACTACTGAAACCATCTCATGATTCTAATAAGCTACTGTAGCGGACAAACACTTTGGACATGAACTCATGCTTAGAAAAAATCTTCTTAACACATAATATTTTGTAATCATAGGTAGTTAACAATTTTTAATCATTTTATATATTCAGGGAGGAAAATCATATACCTGCATTGCGAAGTCTCATCCTTGCTTGAATCCATGAATTGGTACTATAAGGCATGCAAAAAGTGCAAGATAGGTTATAGCATCATTAGTGATACTCCAAGATGTGCATGTTCTTACCCCACAAAATCTCTAGAGTAAGAAAGTTGTAACTACCCAACATTATACCTTCCATATAACTATATCATAAACCTTTCTATTAACTTTATATAAATTTGCATAAATAGGTACAAACTACTGTCACGATCAAAGATACTTCATCTGTTCCGGGACTGTATTGCTTTCTACAATGTAGGAGAGGATTTAGTGGAAGTGTTCAGCTCTAGAGGCTTCACAGAATATGCAAATTGAGCCACACAATCACCCACCTGTTCTCAAAACAGCTATTGGGAAAAAAGAAAGTTCCATATAGGAATGAGTAAGAATGTGTCATCAAACAATCCTATAAGATATATCCTCAAGAGATCTTATATAATTGATGATGATGAAATTATAAAAGATACTCTATCAACCCCAGCTCAAAAGGTAAACTTATTGATCAACGATGATTTCCTACCTTACAATCTTATACTATATTACTTTAATTATTTATTAAAATATAGGTGCTTCAGTCCTCGAATGAAATTACTCCAACAACCACACCTGGAATAACAGAATCTACACAGCAACAGTCAAAGGATCCTAGGTATATAATACCACCGTTTTTCTGCTTCTGCTCACTAACCTCACCTTTCATATTTCATGGACTAAACTTTATCTGTACAATTATTAAATTTTACAGCAATTCACAAGCAAAGCGACATATTGATTTCAATCAGGAGAATTCTGAGGCTACCCCAAGCAAACAACAGAAAATACAGTTAATACCACTTTACATTTGATACATAAGTTTACCAAACCATCACTATCTGTAATAACTAAGATTTATAACATGTTTGAAAATGCAGGTAACCGTTGAAGGACATCTAGAAATCCATTGGAGACACCAAAGACAGACTCCAGACAACTACCACAAGCTTTGTCAACAAAAAATACTGTCGTTTTACTCCTTTATTAATACTTGGAACCTATGATGGCTACTTAATGTTTACCATATACTTTTACTTATATTCATCTTAGAGACATTACTTCAAGTTATAATTCTCATTATATACCAATAAATAGAAACCGCTTCACTCGGTTCTTCCATATATTGTTTTCCATTATTGGAGTGCCTTCTAAATAGTTGAAGCACTCATTTCCTCAAATAAGAAGACCCAAGAATGAGGAAAAACACAAATAAATGAACACTTAGCTTCTAAAAATAATTCATAGAGAAAATAAAAGGGTGCTTTCATGTAATCAATGTAAACAAATAGATAATAGTTTCAATTTACACCTTCATAACTATTGACCAAATTGAAATTATTGAAACAAAATCAGTGTGTGCTCTCCAAACTCTCTGTGCTATATGACAACTATATTCATATCTATGATACTATTAAAATCTGAGCTATATGAAAGAACTCACAAAAATTAACAATCTAAACTTGCCAATGTAATAAATCTACTAACATAAGCCATTGTAACAAATACTCTATTTACCATGCTCATTAGTGATCCTTTTATTCATCAGATAGAACCTGTACTACATCATTAGTTGTCTTAGCATAAATACAAACTTTACTCAAAACATTCATATAACTATAATTAGAGTTTGCTTATTTCAAATAATTTATTTCTGCACGTTGATACGCTCTTGATTTACCTCTCCATATTCTCTCAACATCAATCTTTGAGTATGAATAGTCTACCTCATTACTCCATAATTAATGATCCATCGGTTACTCAAGTAACTCATGATTGTTAATATTATTTAGTGGTACCTCTTCATCTCCAAAACTTATATGCATATTTATACAGAGATCTCATTGTCACCCCGCAGTGATAGAGTGAATTTCCAGGTTTGCGGTTCAACTTCCTATCAAGGAGACGACAGCAGCAACCAGGGAGCCGGCATCAACAACCAGGGTCAAAGAATTAGGTATGAACCTATACTATAGATCAATCTATAATCTTTAACACTGGATCTACATTCCAATAGTGCAGAGGCATATCACAATAATAGCCCTTTCAAATAAGCTATGAAAAACAATGTAAGTTTTGCCTCTAACATTACTGGTGATTAATAAGATGATCAAAACTTATCATATTTTCCATTGGTGATAATTCTCTGTAGTATTATGCTTCCTCAACTTAGACAGATCAAAAATGGTCAATGTCTCTTTGCAAATATGAATAGTATCATTAGCCTTTCCTTTTAGAATCATTAACTGAACAGCCTTGCTAAATTAGATAGCACTACTCTGAATTATACAGCTTGACCAGATTTAGATAACATTACTTTGTAGTTTAGGATTCCAGTAGATTAATCTCTGTTTTTTAGTAGGTTATAGTTTCTTGATCAAATGAAACTGACTACCTTACCTGAACAAAATTAGATAGCATTACTCCCAATTATAGAGCTTCAGTAAGCTCATTTCTGATTTCTCAAATAATCTTTGGTTCAGTGATCCTTATCGTATTCAAGAACAAATTAATCATGAAATGGATATTACTTGCTTCAGATATCATGAAATGATGAATTTTATTATAATTTCAACTATTTTTTAATTTGATATCATTTTGCATCTTAAAGTTATAGTTCTACAGTTCAAAATCTAGATCCAACCAAACTGTATGTAAACATAGCTATAATCTTTTTTCTTCTTTATGCAGGTCACTTATTCAATCCATCAATTATGCAACCATCCATGTCTACCGAAGGTGAATTATCATCCAAAAACATGTTATTTTCACCATGCCATTATACAATTCGCCTATACAACAATATAATTCTTACTCTCTTATTACAGCAACAAATTCACAGTATGCGGTGATTGGTAGACTTAACAGAGAACATAATGCATACAGTCTAGATCCATACCAAATTATGCAATTCATTGCACTTGAACTAATGCCATATATTGATCCATCGACATAGTACACGTGCCACCAAACTATATTATTTGCATGACAAACCCAGAAACACAGCATAGGATACTTGCTTGACAAACCATACACACAAAGTTTTTTGAACTAGAAATATTACCTTGGTGCAAAGAACATGAGTGGGCTCAATTGCCATGGATCACAAGTGAATACTATCTTCTCATATCATTTGCTTCTAACTGTTGCAAATATTTGGACTTCTGTACTAACATATCTCCTATTTTAACAAACATAGCTCCAGCAACTGAGGGATCAACCATAGCTATCAATCCACTTCACATTCTTCCTGTGGTCAAACCCATAAGAGGACAACAAGGTTTACCACAAACACATAATTTACTGATGCCTTTCTAATAAATGCTTAAACAAAGCTAATGTATACTACCCACTTCATATTTGCAGGTCTACATCATCGACTAAAAGACACTTTTTGCAGCTACAATACTAAAAAAAATTATGACCTTCGAGCACCGGACCTCGTTACCTCCTCATTTGTAATTGAGAGACTACTACAACACCAAATCCATTATATTCACAGAGGTCAGAGAAAAAATTAAAGAAATCCATGCTATGTTTCCTGCTATTTCTAGCACGACAGATAAGCAACTTGCAGAAGTGATCAAGTATACATAGCCACCACATACTGGAAGCAATTTTGAAATCTTACATGACCACCGAACCTTCACCACTGCCTTGAAGACTGTTATTCACTCTAGAGACACAACCTTAAAGGACCTCAGCCATCTTGCAGATTCTGTTCTCAGCTATATGACTACACCTCTAAACTTGGAAGGATTTACACATGGACCACCCTATATTGAGGTAATTAAAAATATTTCACTCATAACTCATCAGCTTTGCAAAATACTTTCATTTTTACAGTCAACAATTCATTTTCATGTTACAGATTTCAGTTCCAACTGGGTATGCCCAACGCCTAAAAGTTATCTATACTGCTGTTATACAAAGGATTTACAGTACAAAACCCATTATTGAAACTATCAAGCGAGAGACAGACAGATATGAAACTTATGTCACAATAGGTAATTTCACACGAAGGTACTACGGTGAGCACACCAAAACTGCAGAGGCAATGGAAGCAGCTGCAATTTTTTATGCTCTCAAACACATCACCAATGTTCGCTACTCTGAGAGTCATTGATCTCAATTTTCCAACGCTTCACAAATTAGTATCGACATTGATGTATGGAATGCACACATCAATAACTTAAAAATATTCAGTAAGATCATCAACTCCATGTGAAGGATTTCTAGACTCTTGAACATGCTACATATATCCTTTTCCAAACACTTGATCAATTCTGTGAAGCTATATCCAAACTCTGCAACCAACTTGATGCCTGCAAGGTAAACTATTCCATACATTTAAACTTCAATGCAATTGGAAAATCTTATACATAATAACTGTCCGTATCTTACAGGAAAAATATCACGCAGTTCGTATTGGAATTTATTCCCCAACCAAGTCATACTACCGTTGGGGGCAAGCAGAGAGACCTTCGATAAGATTAACATAGTGCTAATTCAGGTAAAACTTTGATTCTATTTTCCAGTTCAACAGTAATGAAACAAGCAATACTAAGGTCATGACTATTTAGGCTGAGTCCCCTGTATATTACTCTGCAGTAATTACCGGAACAATGTTTCTAAATATATATCTAGGATCTATGGTTCCTAATATTATTATCGATCTGGAAAAGACTCATCAGGTTTAAGTAATGGATGAATTAGTACATTTAGGAAGTCACATTATACACACATAGCTTATTGAAACAAGGTATAAGGTGTCCCATGATTTTTCTTTTCAGTTATATATATGATATGATTTTCAGGTTCAATCATCATGTGATCATTCTCATCTCCTTTGTTTCCCCTTTGTACCTTGCGGAGGAAAACGGAAGACATTTTGAAGCCGACCGGGAAATTAACGAACTTCAATTCAAACCGGAGAACTCTACTCCTTTCCTCACGGAGATCAACGCAAGGACTCTCTTGCTTGCCGAAATTCTTCGCTTTTCGTTTATCCTGCTTTCTTATTTTGTTGAAAAACACATGCTTTAACACCTCTCCGGTTTACAAAAACCTTTGTTTCGACGTTCATGTAATTGCATAAAAGGTACTCTTCGAAGTGCGCTATCTCGTGAGACTTGAAAGTAAGTGATTTATTTATCCTCACATGCTTGACCAATAATAGAAATCTCCAAGGATCCACTGTGATTGCCAGGATCCAATGTGATTGCCAGTGTTCTATTATTGCATGTACTTAACTCTTACCTTTAGTTAAAATGTTCTGATTTCATTCCCACTCAATTTATGCTATCAAATCCATGCTGAATTTATGCTATCAAATCCATGCCCAATTCCTAATTTTTTTTAAAAAAAATCTTCTTCATATTACAAGATCATACCCGCAGCAACGCGCGGGGAATCCCTCTAGTTAATGAAAGCTTCAGACCTGAGAGGAATCCTGGATTAGACTGCGGGTCGATTTTATTAAGCTAGAGGACTTTTCTACGAAATAAACCCGAGAGGAGACCTGAATTGCGGGTTTGATCTTGATAAAGTTTGAGGGTTCTTTCGCAAAATGGCTAAGACTTGCTTGATCTGAACTGTCTGCGCGCCCGATTGGACGAATGGTAAATGCGGACGACGTGGCCACACTCTTCGAGCCTCTTTTGGTGCGTGAATTATTTTTAGAAATCCGCATCAATGACAAAAAGGGATTAACTTGAGTGGCGGTTTCCATCCTTGCCAGCAACTTCCCTCTATTGCTCTTCATGAGTCCTTGAAAATTCCGATTTCCTCTTGCCGAGAGGCAAAAATATCATTGATTGCAAGAGGGCCTACAGAGATTATTTTGCCAGGTTCTCTGAATGTCTCTCTCAAGGGACAATAGTTATCAAGTATCGACACAATGAAGATCTACATGTTATAAATGAGGACATAATCAAAAACTTGTACCACTTCAAGTCCTCAACAAATAGTTTGGGGATATAACAAATCCATGCATGCAGGAATATGGAACAAACAGTTGGTAGATGAGAAGTGTACCACAACTACTATAAGAGCTATCTATTTTTCTGCATTAGACCTCACTCTATGACATATTTTTCTCACTCTGAAACAAGATGGAACTGAATGGTGCCACCATATATACTTTCTGGAACACCTACAAGAACAGGAATGGTTTTAAATACTGGCATGATGCCTGTTCTCGAAAAAAAAAAACAGGAATGGTTTTGGTGGTAAAAGTCAGCAAGAAGAAGGGACAACCTAGTGGTATCATCGTATACACTTGATGCAAATCTAGAGGCAGGGGCGGGCCCAGTATAATTCAAGGGTACTAGTTCCAAGGCGCGCACCCGCGCGCTGCTGGGTAATATTGATTGGGGTTATACTAACATTTACGTATGAGTATTTGATAAGTTCGAGATTTTGGAGCAGACATGAATAATATGCAGGAAAAGTAGGTCACTGATTTAGCTGCTGGTCTCGTGTGGATCAAGAATGCAGCAGTGGTCTTGTTAGCCTGAAGAATTGTCGATAATTGGCAGTCTGTTAGTATAATGATATATCTGAAATCTCCCGCGCGGCCCTAAAGGGAATGGGTGAAGTTCATGTGAAATAGCAATTCATAAATATATAATATAGTTTTGTATTACATAGCGGTTGGATCTACTGGTTTTGTACATAAATTGGTACGACAGTACAAATTATGCCTTGGATATGGCTATTCATATTTATGTACACGTTATCTTCGTGAGATAGACATATTCAACATAGCTTCTTAGTCAGATATGTCGTTATCCATGGAAGTCCTGATTCAGTCAGGTAGAATACGAATTTTAGTTCAACTTTTTGGTATGTTTGTTCACCTTATAAAAATATTCTGAAATGTGTAAGGATTGAAAAAAGAAGCGAAAATCAAGGACTGGAAACTAAAGGCAAGAAATGAACACATTCCAAACTATTTCACTGAGATGTGTATTGCCAAATTTGTCTTCTTGATAAGTGTATTGCAGTTGCATAGTGTGATATCAAAGTCCAGTATTACTTAAACATAATATAAACTGCAGCCATAAGCAAGGCTTATTTCCTTTGAATATGGACCGATGCAAGCACGTGACACAAGCATGCAAGCAGACTCCCTTAATTGATAATCTAGAGAGCAGTCACTGTTACTTACAATTTGCTGATGTAACGGATTTTAGCTCTCTGGCCATTTCGTCGTGAGTCCATTCTTGATCAATCATTATGATCATCTAAGATAAAGCCTGAGGTTTGACAAACAAAAGTGAGCACCAGAAAAGCTGATATTCGTTGCAGATAACTTTTGTTAAGATATTTTAGATGGATAAGAAAATATGGACTTCTGAATATTGGGCATATACATTGGGGATTTAATATTACTGAAATACAGGTGAAACAACATGTATTCTATTGCTGTTGTTGTCATCATAACCAGGAATGGGTGATTCAAAGTCTAATTATGTCTCTGCTTGGGGAGCAGGGCACATCAATTATATTTATAATCAATAACATGACATGTTCCCTTATGGCAAAGGGAGTACATTTAGATTTAGGATGTACACATGAAACAATTATAGTACTAAAGAGATAAGGCAACCTCTTTTTTTTTTTTTTTTGGTCCTGATCAGTAACAAACATACATAGTGCTTTAAAAAATATAAAATAAAAGAGTTCCTCATTTTTAAACATATTTTCTATGATATTATGAGATCTTTGACGAATAGAATTTTTTAAAGCTCAGCAATATATGTAATGAATACAGTTAACAAATGTACAACGAATTTGAGAAATATTGGCAAAGCATCTTATTCTTGGTTATGGCAAGTAATCAACAAATCGGTTTAAAGAATTTTAATATCACCAAAACAGAATTCTAATAAAAATCTAACAATATAGGTACGAATATACAGCACAGATAACTCACACGATAAAAGTTGTTCAATGTCTACACTCACCTCAGGGAGGAAGGAAGAGTCGGAGGGCACCACGTGCGAGATGTAGCGCAGAGGAATCGGGGCGATTCGCGGCCGGTCCTGTAATCCGAAAAAGAAATCTAGCTGCGAGAGGGAAGGAAAGGGAGAGAGAGCGACACGGAGGAGTATGAAGCCGGCGAGCTCATGACGCGAGGAGGAGCGGAGGAGCGCTGAACGCCCAAGCAGGTACCGCTCCGTGGGGATGGGGGCGTGGGGGAGAGAGGGGCAGCCGCGGGCTGTGGTAACCGGCGACGAGCACCACGGCGCGCCGCCTGCGCCGCACCGTGCTGGGGGGGGCCGCTCCTGTCGCCCGCTCGAGCGCGTTGGGAAGCACCCGCGCCGGTGGTCACCGGAGACGCCCGCTGTGGGCCGGAGACGCCACCGCCGGGGAGGACGCGGGCACACCGGCGGCCGGGGGCAACGCCAACCGCGCCGGCACAAGATCCGGCGGGGGCCGCTGGCGCCGGCCGTGCACGCAAGGGGAAGGGCGAGAGGAAGGGAGGAAGGAGAGGGGGCCGCCGCCGCACCGAGGATCGCGCCGCCAGCGCCTCGCGTGGTGTCCGGCTGCGCCTGCCCGGACCGCACGCGGGACGCTGGGGGGAGGAGCAACAGGGCAGCCGTCCGGCGGGGGAGAGGGTGGGGACGAAAAGAGACGGGGGGAGTGAGAGAGAGGAGAGAACGGAGGAGAGGATTCCAGGCAATTCGTCGAAGAGATAAGGACGAGGACGACTCTTCTTCCTTTTTTTCTTTTTTTTTTCTCTCGCTTGATGACGTTTCCAGCTTTTTTTTTTTTTTTGGTTCTCGGCACGTGATAACGTGTCCAGGCAACGTGGGGTGATGAAACCTGGCCAACCAGGCGGCGCCGTACCACACCCGGCCAATCACGCGGAAGCCGTGCCATGATGAGCTGGACAAGCTGAACGCCGGGGAACTTGTTCCAATTTGTAGGAGTAAATTCAGCTGAATACCCAAAAATTTTGACAAAAAACTTGTTACATATGGCGTACGTATACATATGCCTTGGAAAAAAGCAAACGAAGGTAAAATGGAATATATCCTGTGAAGAATTCAGCCCAAGGAGGTGATGCGGCGTTAGACGAGAGCACAAGGCAGCGGTGGCATGTTCCCATGTTTTTAACATCATTAACTGTTTTGAAATTGGGACTATATATTCTGTATATCGCCACTTTTGTTTATTAAACTATTGGTCTATTGGTCATTTAACGTTAAGAAATTTCAAATTATTATAAGATTCTATGATCATATGAAATGAAACCCCTATAAATAAATATATGAAATCATGCTTAATAATTATAAATTTCCTATATTATACAGTTGCAACTATGTGGTATTACACATGCTAAATACTATGTTTCTGGTGCAAAAAAATTTTTAGCTTCTTTACATTTTGAATACCCAAGGTGAAAATCCTGGGCCGTCACTGTCTGGAGGCAAAGACAGAACTGCGAAGGAACCAGTTGACCATAGCTGTGTGATTTTTCACGAGCAAGTGACCTGCAGCGATGGAAAATGGAGAAAGAAAGCAGTGGATGGGCCTTTTTTTCCACTTTGTTCAGCCATGAGAGGCCCATTGAAAGCCCAACCGTCGCATCCTTCACCTTAGCCCAACCGCCGACGCCCTGGCAACCGCTTGCCGCACAGGCGCTCACCGGCGGACCGGCCACCGTGGCGCCGCCGCGCCGCGGCGTTGCCCGCGGTCGCCACTCACCCGCCTCCCTCTGTCCCCCACGGCCCCGCGCGGGCACGCGGCTCGCTCCCGCCCGCCTTGGCGCTTCTCACCGCTGCACCGGCCACCGGGAGGAGCAACCGAGCTGTAGCCAGGCGCGACAGCAGCGGAGCAACCCCACCCCGCGGTCGCCCAGGTCGCCATAAGGCAGGAGCTGCTGCTCTGCAGACTGCTCATCTGCAGCAATGGAGAAGGTCCACGAGGAGGGTGAGGGTCTACACGACATCGGTATTCATTTATACAATTTGTTACAGGTTATTAAAGGGAAGACGCTAATTGATATTCATACAATTTACTCGCTAAGACGCTAATTTGTGTGATTGTAGTATGTGAATGCGGTACGGTATGTGAATGCAATGCCTTTTAGTTCATTTCCTCGTTACAACTCGCCCCACGGAACGACTCGGCATGTTTGACAATGAGCAAGGAGTTTGCTGACCAAGAAAGCAAAACTTGCTGACAAAGAAAGCAAGAACTAATCATCCCGTAATC
Source organism: Chrysopogon serrulatus (assembly GCA_015844335.1). Taxonomy (NCBI): domain Eukaryota; kingdom Viridiplantae; phylum Streptophyta; class Magnoliopsida; order Poales; family Poaceae; genus Chrysopogon; species Chrysopogon serrulatus. The sequence goes on from JADLZL010006635.1 coordinate 62,549, forward strand.
AGTGCAGCATATTGATTTTATCTACTGCAATTCGACGGCCCCTATCCCAACAAAGGCTATATAAACCTTAAGGAGTTGGAGAGCTTCCCGCCGTCAATTTCAAGTGAGCGTAACTGAGCCAAGCTATCACCTGTCAGCAAGAACACCAATGGCTGATGAGTCATGGAGGGTGCCAACGTCAGTACAAGAGTTGGCGGCCACCTTGGAGGAGCCGCCAAGCCGGTATGTGCTGCCGGAGAAGGACCGACCTGGCAGTTCGTTGGTCGCTGATGATATGCCTGAGCCCCTCCCTGTCATCAACCTCGACCGGCTATCAGAAGACGCTTCAGAGGCTGCCAAACTCGAGTCCGCACTACAAAGCTGGGGGCTTGTCATGGTGAGTGAGTTCCCCATTTATTTCCCCTCCTTTCACTTTGCTTGGTTGAGTGGTGACTCCATTAGGCCTTGTTTGGATACTGTTAGATTCATCTCAACCCACATGTATTGAGGTTGACTGGGGTAGAATTTGTTCAGTTCCACTTGTGGATTAATGCGAATCCGACTACATCTATAGGTCTTATAGTATGCAACACCCATCTTAGCTATCTATATCCTGCAGGTTACCAACCATGGGATAGAAATGTCGCTTATGGATGATGTGATGGATGCATCAAGGGAATTCTTTCGCCAACCACTCGAGGAGAAGCAAAAATACAGTAACCTGATAGACGGCAAATGCTTCCAGGTTGAAGGGTATGGGAACGACCGTGTAGCAACGGAACATCAGATCCTGAACTGGAATGATAAGTTGCATCTCAAGGTGGCACCAGAAGATGAGAGAAACTACACTCACTGGCCCAAACACCCTGAATCATTCAGGTCACCTACTTATCTTTCAGCTGTGCTTCACTATACTGCCGTTTCTTTTCCAAATCTTCATGGTGTGTTATATATAGTCTTGCAATGGAATGGAAGAAAGTGATTCATTGTTAATATTTGTTTGTTCATATCATGATTCATCAATTCATGAAGAGTATGAAAGCATTAGTAGTACTTTCTTTGGGAGAATTTCAGAAAGAACTTGCAGCAACAAGATCACATTCTTTTGAATCATGTTAGTAAAGCTAAAACAACTTTTGACTCAACTGTTCCTGGTCCTCTATTCAGGGATGTTCTACATGAGTATGCACTGAAAACCAATAAAATAAGAGACGATATTTTCGGAGCAATCGCCAAGATATTGAAGCTCGATGAGGCTTACTTCATCAGCCTGATCAGTGACAGGGCTGCTGCATTTGCCAGATTCAGCTACTACCCTCCTTGTCCAAGGCCTGATCTTGTCATTGGAATCCAGCCACACTCCGACAGTGGCACTCTGACAATTCTTCTCGTGGACAAAGAAATCCATGGATTGCAGGTTCAGCGTGATGGCATCTGGTACAATGTTCCACCCAAGCCTTACACTTTGGTGATTAACTTGGGAGATATCATGGAGGTAAACATCGGCAAATCCAAGCTGCTTTTTATGTTATTAGCTTTCTAAAAGAATAAATGAAAATGTACTACATCTGTCCAGAAAAGAATGCTACTATGGGTTGCGTGCCAGTAAAAGTGATCCACATTTGACCACGTTTCTTGTGAATAAGTATTCACATTTAGGCTCTAAATTAATTTTGTATGGAAATACATTTGGCAATTAGATGATAACTAATCTAATGATATTTATCTGCTATCGTAAATATCAATATTTTTTATTTATAATTGGTCAAACTCAAGATACTAAATATAATACTGTACTAAAATTGCTGCATTCTTTCTTGGATAAAGGGAATAGTAATATGCATGCCCAGGTTTCTTTCTTCATCCTGATTCTGAATTTGAGTGTATGATTGTGCCGCAGATAATGACCAATGGGATCTTCAAGAGCCCAGTGCACAGGGTTGTGACGAATGCTGAGAAAGAGAGGATCTCACTAGCCGTGTTCTATGGAGTGGGCGCTGAGAATGTGCTTGAACCAGCAGCTGGTTTACTGGACGAGAAGCGGACGGCTAGATATAGGAAGGTTGACATGATGGACTTCTTCGCTGGGGTCCGTGAACACACTTCTCGTGGAACGAGGTTTATTGAGTCCCTAAAGATCTAATCATGGTCAGTCAGTGAGTAATGAGCACCCTTGCAGGAAAAAGTGTTGCTTCGTCATATGATGGGAGGTCATTAGCATTGTCTTGAGTCCTATATTGTACTCAAATATATCCCTTACAAATATTTATCTTATATATGCAGTGATAGAGGAGTGCCCTCATTTTTACTCATTTAATTTTTTAGAGAGCTTATGTGACTTTGTGTTTTGTCCAACTTTTTTTAAAAAGAGTCAGGAGGGGTTTTAGCCCCTAGTGAAATGAAATTTTATTAAAGCACAGAGTTCAGAACAAAAGCGAGTACAAGAGAGGTAGGAACAACAGCGATAATTAATTGAAAATGGAGTTGCTGTTTTGAAGTTCAAAGCGCAGATGGGCTAAATCTGGTCTCAGTGCTGCGGCATAAATTTTTTTATAAAAAATATGTCTTTAAATAAATATTTATTCTGACCAAAATTTGCAAAACTATAGTATTGCCACTGTTTGAAGTTGCGGGAAGTAAATTATTCCAATTGAGATGGTGGAATTACTGTTTCTGGAATTTCCTTTTTCTGCGCAACTCACCTTAAAAGTTTATAAATTTTGTATATGAGCTCGAACAAAGATAAAATTTATATGAAAGTTGCAGCCTTTATTTCGAGGAGATCCATAAAGTTTTAGTTCACGACTTAATTAATTTAAAATCATTTTGATACTGAATAATAATAATTGATTTAATGTTTTTTGACAAATAATTGATTTAATGTTGAGATTTGTATTTCTAGATATAATAAACATTAGATTGATTGTTTTGGTACTAAGATGGCTTTAAACAAAGATGTTGTGAACTAAAAGGTTTTAAATCTTAATGAGAAATATGATTCATATGTATAAATTTTATCTTTATACTCCCTCCATCCAGGCACGGTACCATATTTGATACAAAGTACTCCATCCGTTCTTAATTATAAGTCGCTTTGATTTTTTTTGGTACATTCATTTTGCTATGTATCTAGATATAATAATGTGTCTAGATACATAGCAAAATGGATAAACCAAAAAAGTCAAAGCGACTTATTTGGAACGGAGGAAGTATATTTTACCCCTTTTGTCTCTGAAGTTTCATATAATTTGACTAACTTTTGGCCGTCGCGTGCTCATATCTGTTCTCTTCTGGGCATCACCTTCCTCCACCAAGACCGGCAACCGGCTACCGACTACCTGTCTCCGCTGGCTTCCTGCCTGCACCATCTCCCAGGACGGCACAAATTGTCTCCGCTCGTGGTTGATTTCGGTTAGGTCTACTGCTTTCTGTGTGCGTCAGAGATTCAGATAAGGTGTTGTTGAGGTCTTGAGGACATCTCTACAAAGGAGAAATATTTAAGTGCATACCTTTCTAATTTCTATCAGGCTGATAGCTAACCTCATTTGATGTAGTAAATATTTTATCAGTCCTGTTTTATGAATTTGATACTGACAGGGAATCAGGGATAGTCTATATGTGGTTGTCGCCCTATTCTCTGTCTGTTAGTGACTATATATGGATTTAATGTATTTAATTAACACAAAACTAAACTAATAATTGCCCAGTCCAGTTTGCCGAGCGGACGACCCGAAGGCTGAAGCCTCTTGCTAGTCAGTGAAATCCAGCAATAAACTCAGAAAAGATGGTGGTAATTCCAAGAGAGCACTTATGGCAAATGAATCATGGAGGATTCCTTTTGTTAGTGCAAGAACTGGCGGCCAAGGTGCAGCATCCACCAAGTAGGTACGTGCCACCAGAGCAGTATCATATCCTGTCAGCCTAGATGTTGGTGCCGAGTGCCGACATGCCGCAGCCCATCCCTGTAATCGACCTCAGCCGGCTGTTGGCTGCTAATGGTGCCGAGTGCCGACGATGAGAGCGGCAAGCTCCGGTTGGCCTTGCAGAACTGGGGCCTCTTCCTTGTGAGCCTCTGAGCTCCTGTTCTTGCCAGCGAATATTTGCTGCTGTGTGACATGTAACAGTCAAGTGGATGTAATTCCAGGCTGCTAACCATGGCAATAAAGCTATATGTTGTGCTACATGAGTTATTTACAAAAAGATTAACTTGAGTGGCTATGGTGCCGTCCTAACCAGCAACTTCCTTCTATTCCTCTACGTGAGTCCCCTAGTCCTTAAGACTTCTGGTTGGTTTCCTCTTGTCAAAGGCGAAATTATCAGGTCTAAAAGATTATTTTGCCAGGCTCCCTGAATATTTCTCTCAAGGGACAATAGACAATAGCTATCAAGTATCGACACAATGAAGATCTACATGTTATAAATGAGGACACAATCATAAACTTGTACCACAACTTCAACAAACAGTTTGGTGACAGCAAATCCATGCATGCAGGAATATGGAACAAGAATATGGAACTGAATGGTGTCATATATATATATATATATATATATATATATATATATATATGGATCAGTCCGTAGATGAAAAGTGTACCACAACTACTATAAGAGCTATCTATTTTTTCTGCATTAGACCTTACTCTATGGCATATTTTTCTCACTCTGAAACAATATATGGAACTGAATGGTATCATCATATATATATAGTTATATACTTTCTGGAACACCTACAAGAACAGGAATGGTTTTGGTGGTAAAAGTCAGCAAGAAGGGATCTAGTGGGTATCATCGTATACACTTGATGCAAAATAGGGACCTAGTGGGTATCATCGTATACACTTGATGCAAAATCTGGAGGCAAAGAGAGAACTATGGTGCAGTTATGTTGAAGAGAAGGAACCGCTTGACTATAGCTGCTAACTTCAACTGTGATTTTCCACCTTTTCTAGAACGTCTTTTGTTCTGCTACGTCTCTTCTCAAATTGCTTCTTCCTCCTTGACTCCTTCCATCCCTGTCTTCTGGTGGGGTATTATGTTTCTAGAAGAAAAACAAGGAGCATTCTTTGGCTCACCATGTTTGACCACGAGCAAGGAGATTGCTGGCCAAGAAAGCAAGACTAGTCCTCCCATAATTAGTTCAGCATATCGATTTTATCTACTACAAGTCAATGGCTCCCTATCCCCAATAAAGGCTATATGAACCTCAAGGATTTGGAGAGCTTCCCACCTTCAAGTGAGCGTAACTGACCAAAGCTTTCACCTGTCAGCAACAACATCAATGGCTGATGAGTCATGGAGGGTGCCAACGCCAGTGCAAGAGTTGGCTGCCACCTTGGAGGAGCCGCCAAGCCGGTATGTTCTGCGGGAGAAGGACCGACCCGGCAGCCTGTTGGTCGCTGATGACATGCCCGAGCCCCTCCCTGTCATCAACCTTGGCCGGCTATCACAAGACGCTTCAGAGGCTGCTAAGCTCGAGTCCGCACTGCAAAGCTGGGGGCTCGTCCTGGTGAGTGAGCTCCGCATTTATTTCCCTTCTTTCACTTTGCATGGTTGAGTGGTTTCTCCATTATAGTGTGCAACATCTATGTTAGCTGTCTATATCCTGCAGGTTACCAACCATGGGATCGAAACATCGCTGATGGATGATGTGATGGATGCATCAAGGGAGTTCTTTTACCAGCCACTCGAGGAGAAGCAGAAATACAGCAATCTGATAGAGGGCAAACGCTTCCAGGTTGAAGGGTATGGGAATGATCGTGTAGCAACGGAACATCAGATCCTGAACTGGAATGATAGGTTGCATCTCAAGGTGGCACCAGAAGATGAGAGAAACTACACTCACTGGCCCAAACACCCTGAATCTTTCAGGTCACCTACTTATCTTTCAGCTGTGCTTCACTGTACTGCCGTTTCTTTTCCAAATCTTCATAGTGTATTATAGTGTTGCAATAGAGTGGAAGAAAGTGATTAGTTGTTCATAACTTCATATCATGATTCATGAAGAGCATGGAAGTATTAATACTACTTTCGTTGGAAGAATTTCAGAAAGAACTTGCAGTAACAAGATCACTGGTGATATTTTGAATCATGGTAGTAAAGCTAGCTTTTGACTGAACTGTTTCTGGCCTTCTATCCAGGGATTTTCTGCATGAGTATGCACTGAAAACCAAGAGAATAAGAGACGATGTTTTGCGAGCAATGGCCAAGATCTTGGGGCTCGATGAGGATTACTTCATCAGCCTGATCAGTGACAGGGCTGCTGCATTTGCCAGATTCAACTACTACCCTCCCTGTCCAAGGCCGGACCTTGTCAATGGAGTCCAGCCACACTCCGACGGTGGCATTCTGACGATTCTTCTCGTGGACAAAGAGATCCGTGGGTTGCAGGTTCAGCATGATGGCATCTGGTACAATGTTCCACCCAAGCCTTACACTTTGCTGATTAACTTGGGAGATGTCATGGAGGTAAGCATCTGCAAATCCAAGCTGCTTTCTAAAAGAATAAATTAAAATGTAGTAATATATGCATGTTCAGATTTGTTTCAACCTGATTCTGAGTTTGAGTGCACTATGGTGCTGCAGATAATGAGCAATGGGATCTTCAAGAGCCCAGTGCACAGGGTTGTGACGAATACTGAGAAAGAGAGGATCTCACTGGCCGTGTTCTATGGAGTGGGCACTGTGAACGTGCTTGAACCAGCAGCTGGTTTACTGGACGAGAAGCGGCCAGCAAGATATAGGAAGGTTGACATGATGGACTTCATAGCTGGGGTCCATGAACAATTTTCTCGTGGAATGAGGTTTATCGAGTCCCTAAAGATCTAATCAGCTGGATCAGTCAGTGAGTAATGAGCACTCTTGCAGAATAAAGTGTTGCTTCATCATATTGGTGGTCATTAGCATAGTGAGTCCTATATTGTACTCAAGCATGTCCCTAAAACTAAAAAATATCTATCTTTTATATACAGTGATAGGAGTGCCCTCATTTTTACCCATTTGAGTTGGAAATAATAATGAGAGACAGCTTGTGTGACCTTGTATTTCGTTCAACTTAGTTTTGTGCTCTTTAAAGCTGGAACTTGGAACGGGGTAGGATCAACAGTGACAATTAATTGAAAATGGATCGAGTTGCATCTTTGAAATTCTAAGTGTAGATGGGCCTAACTCGGTCCCAGTGCTGCAGCAAGATTTTTTTTAAAAAAAAATGCACGCTCTTTAAAATTATTTTTTGTAAAAATATGTGTTCCTACCAAAGTTTGCAAAAACTATACTACTATCGCCACTTGAAGCGGCACGAAGTAAATTCCACCAATTGAGTCATTTGAGTTGCCAGAATTTCCTTATCCTACGCAGCTCACCTTAAAAAGATCTATAAATTTTTTGTATATGAGCTTGGATGAAGGTAAACTTTATATAACGTTTCGAGGAGACCTATAAATTTTTTACCTAAGTAATTGATATAATGTTCAAATCTATATTTGTCGATCTGAACAATTGTTTTGATACCAAGATGGCTTCAAACGAAAATGTTGTGAACTATAACTCAACTACAAATACAATTCTTATATAAATTCTATCTTTATACTCCCTCCATATTGACATTATATTATAATTAGAGGTAAAATTATACAAAAATAGATTTTAATCCTGAATTTCTTTATAATATGTATTCCATTGCAAAAACAATCAATATGGTCTTAGAGGTACTTTGAGCATAATTTTTTGAATAAGAAGAACGGTCAAATTTAGCGGCCAAAAAAGTCAAACATCTTATAATTTTGGATAGACAAAGTATCATTTTACTAATTGTTGATCAAAATTTACAAAGTTTTATTTTTTCTCTAGTCAAATATGATTATTATTTTTGGAAGGATGGAGTATGTGACTATATGAAAAGTTATAGTTTTTTTGAAGTCATGCTTTTGTAAGGCTGTGAATAAATTGTCTTGATATATCGCTATTTTAAGTATAATCTCATATGTAGATAACACATTTATACAAAAATTATAGATACCGAAGAGATCAATAAATTTAATTTTAGATCTACATATACAAATCTAAACATTATATCAATCCTTTAGGTATCAAAATGATCTCAAATGAAAAGGTCATAAACCAAAAAGGTTTTATATATTTTTCTCTACGATATTCATATAATTTTATCTTCATTCATCTAAGTTCATATATAAGAATTATGATTTTTTTTAAGATGCATTTGCAGGGGAAAAAAGAAATTCGACAAATTCAAATGTTGGTAATGAAATTCCGCCGTCTCAATTGGTAAAACCACTGCGATAGTCAATAGGAGTATAGTTTTGCAGTTTTTTTTTTTATCTAGAGACATTTATTTTTGCAAAAGACAAATCTATCTATCCCTAATACTTAAAAGGGAAGAGAATGACCATTCTATTGGCAGCACGCGTTTCTTAAATTAGAGCATTATAACATGGAAAGGTTATATAAAACATGAACTGGGACCATCTTATTCCTAACAAAATTAAGTCATGGACTGTAACCTTTTTTCTTTCATCAGCACCAGTGAATGGTTGAGCTAAATGTGAGAACATTGGATCAGCCCCAAAGCTAAAGTAGGGCACATTAATTAGTATGGTTGGTTATTTTTTGGGTATTAGAGAGCTTAATTTTGAGAACACTGATTATGTTTGCTTTTCTTAATTAATATATTTTTGCACCAAAACATGTCAAATTACAACCAGAATTCCACGGAAGACATGTTTCAACAAGAAAATGCAGTCTATGGCTGAATTAGCCTTGCATGCACTCTCTAGACAAAGATGTGAAGAGTAAGCAGTGAGTTATCGATAGCCGAACCTGCGCAAGCTGCCCTCTTCTTTGGAGAGGAGGACGATCTGGAGCCGAACCTGAGAGAAGACAAGATTAGCACCACGTTAGGACCAGCGGCCAAAATTGGGTCCCAACAGTGACATAGATAATGCAACAACCTTCCTAGAATAAATCATTTTTGCCCATTAGGAAACAGTAGTGAAATCCATTTTTTGTATTTCACCTTGCAAATCAAACAATAGAACAGTTGTAGCGATGAACAAGATGCACGGCATTCTATTGATATGTCAAGATACTTTAGCCTGACAAAAATTAAAATTGGCCAGATCGGCGGTGCCACACTTTCTCCGAGCAGATCGAGATCCCACCTAATATCATAATTAATTGTTGTTATCTAGGTATGTTCCAGAAATAATTGAGGGGGAAACTGTTCTACTCCATTCAGGTCCTTTGACTTGTGCTTTCTTTTTCTAACTTGCGTAAGACTCCCATAAGAATTACACATGTGGATGGTTCAGGTGATTTGTGTCCCTAGGCATAGCAGCCACTACACTAAAATAAACAGAAAGGGGCAGCTGTATTGACTGCTCAATGGCATGCAATTCAGAGAAGGTAGAACATCATTGCACTTCATGACCTCTCCATTCACAAATTCGAACCATTTACATGTCTCCATATCAATAGCCGGTCGATTTCACATAGCATAAAGGGAACATAAGAGGATGAAGCAGAAGAGGATGAACCGATGACGGAGCACAAGGGCTAGGAAAATTCAGATCAAGGCAGATCAATATATACAGAACCGCAGGCTGAAACATGGTGATGTTTTTTCTTTTATTGGGCACATGCCAAAATTACTGAATGGTTCTTTAGTGCTCACAGAACAAGAGAACAACTTGGCTGGAGATGGGAAACATGAGTCTAGGACTCGTAACTCTTCTAATGGTTGGCTTTTTACAAGCCATGAGAAGAATGAAATACTTGTTGGTCCCAACTATCAAGTACATGTGCCACAATGGAGTGGTGAGGTGCCTGTAAATTATGATGATCCAGAAACTCTGAAATGGTTGGGAACAAAAGTCTGGCCTCCAGAAAATAAAAACTGTAAAACATTGTTTTGTGGTGATCCTATTGGCAAAGGCAGAGAAGTTGTTTGTGGTTGCAACTATCATGGATCAGTGGAATGTGTTCGGTTTCATGTAGTAGAACAGAGACTTAAATTGAAACGTGAAGATGATGAAGATGAGGCAAGTTTCAAGGCCGCAGCACAACATAGTGTTGCATCTCCTGGCAGGAATTTCTGGAACCGCCTCCACTTATTTTTTTCAATTCAAGGGGAGGAAAGAAAATGGTGAGCTATTATTTTTATTGTTTTCTGCTACCAAAACAGGATCACTCCAAAGAACGTAGACAGTGATGATGATGAAGAAACAGAATTTGGTGTTTCAGTTGGTGGGCATACATACTGGGTGGCCGACGAAGATCTGACGACCCTCTGGAGTGACGGAGAAGGGCGGTCTGGCAGTTTTAGCGGGTTAGCGTCGTGGCTTCCGGCGGCGTGGAGGCGGCGTCGCAGCGACCTGTGTCAGCCATACGGTCGTCGTGGATTTCGGGCGGCGCGTCCTTCGTGGGCGAGGCTCGTGGCGGCGCGGCGCGAGGGCCTGGTGTCCGGCGCGACCGGGGCTCGTGGTGGGCTTGGTGGTTGGCGGTGGCGGCGCTGATGTCGGTCTCGCACCGAATCCAGCGGCGGCACAAGGGCTCGTGGAGGGCCTGGTGGTTGGTGGCGGTGGCGCGATGCCGGCAAGGGTTCCATGAAGCGACGCTTAGGTCGCTAGGTGGTGGCAGCGACGCAGCCTTGGTGGGCGCGACGTCGGCGGGGGCGGGGCGCTTACCTTGGTGGGGTGCGGCCCATGCGGCGGCGGCACACCGGAGCGGGCCGAGAGGATGGCCGCTGTGCTCGTCCTCATGGGGCGGTGTTTTTTCGAGGAGGAGACATAGAGGGTGGTGTGCGTTATGGATAGGAGACCGGAGCGGGTGAGTGAGTGAGTGGGCTTGTGTGTGGGCCGGATTGGATGGTAGTTGGGCTAAACGAATGGGCCAAATGAAATTTTGAGGGAGAGAAAGTATTGACTTTTAAATATTAGGTATAGACGAATGGGTCGGACGAAATTTTAAGAGAGAGAAAATCTTGCCTTAAATATTAGGTATAGATATAGATAGATAGACGTGTTGTCTGCTCTTTTCCAGTCTCAATATATTATCCGTCTTTCCTGTGCATACGAAGCAAGCACACGAATTTGATGCTAAGCCTTTGTTATGCCAAAAAAAAAAAAAAGATCGTCCGTCCTAACCATATACAGGGCCACCAAATCTATCCCTAATACTTAAAAGGCAAGAGTTTCTCTCCCCAAAATTTCGTCCGGCCCATTCAAATCATCTGGCCCAACCGTACTGCCACTCGGCCCACTCGCTCGTGTGAACCTTCCACTTCTGCTCACGATGCTTCCCTCCCCAGCCGCCGCCGCATTGTCCCGATTCCGCAGCTCAGCGGGCGTTGGCGATGAGGTCGGCGAGACGGACATTGGTGAAGTCGTACGTGGTTGGGAACCTGTCTCCAGCGAGCGGCGGCAGTCGACGGACAGCATGCGCTCTTGCCGTCCCGCGGCGCCAAGCGAGGAAGAACGAAGTCGTACATGGCTGGGAACCTGTCTCCGGTGAGCGGCAGCAGTCGACGGACAGCACACGCTCTTGCCGTCCGCGCGCGGCGCCAAGCGAGGAAGAACGGAGGCGCCCGTCCACGTGCAACGCCACCGCTTCTCCCGTCTCGCGAGCAGCGCCGCCGCTCAGATGGAGTAGTCAGCGCCGCCACCTCACGGGGCCTGCGCAGCCGCCCCTGCCGCCGCTCGCATATTGGCATATGGAGCTATCGACGACCGGGATACGGAATCTCCATGGCCATGGCCGTATTCCATGGCGTCGCAAGATGCCTCACCATATGACATGTTGGAATCGGAATCGAAACAAAGTGCCATCTCAAATCAGAATAATATGTGGTATTTCCGGCACCAACTCCTTTTTTGCGGAGGGGTTGTTGCGTCCGTCCTCCTCACGAAGGAGCCGCAGCGTTCATGCCGGCCACAAGGAAGAAGATGACGTTACCGCCGGCATCAATTCCCTCACGCCCCGGACAAGCAATCAGCATTGCTGATGATAATTGGGTGTCCGCCCCGGACAAGCAATCAGCATTGCTGATGATAATTGGGTGCTTCTGCCGGCTAATGTTCAGGCAAAGGTTCCTATACTATAAGATTCAAAATCAGTTTATACACAAGTATAGTGTTTATATGCTTAATTAATCTTTGTGAAGGATGGCAAAGAGCCAAAGAAAAGTACAGTACCTAAAAAACAATGCAAAAGAGGGACACCTGAGTTTTTCAACTCGGACAAATGAAAGAGTGATGCCTTTACAGCTCAACGTGGAATTTAGTGTAACCAACAATTTATCTGTTCATATGTTTCAGTCTCATGCCTTCTCCAGACATATGCGAACTATTTCAGGTTTCTTCATTGGCTCTGATCTAGGTGAGCAAGCTAAGGCTCCTTCGATAGTAGGTCCTAGGTCGTCACAGGCGAATGTAATAGCAAGAACATTGAATGGTACTTTAATTGCATGTGCAGTATGGGGTCTAAAATATTTGGTCATATCCAATTCCAACTTTAGAGAGCAAAGCAATGATTGACCTGGTTGTGCTATCATGCTATCTACAATGAACAAAATATGCTCCCCAGAACCTTGTTGCATCAAATGTTGGGTGCAGCATATTAATCAAATGATTGTGTTGGCCAGTAGGTTGCTGGAGATAGCCTAGGCTCATACGTTTCCATGCTGGATACTTCTATTTGCTGTCAAGTGCTCTTTCTGTTTCAGAGCAAATTAGCACAGGTCAGCTTTCTACCACTACAATCTTTTTGTTCTGCATGTGTAGATATTTGAGCTAAAATTCCTTTAGATTTGAGCCCAATACTAAGTTTCCTAACTAGAGAGTAAGCCAGGGCCTATGTCTGGTTCAGTTATTTATTTAAAATCTAGAATGAGCAACTGCCTCTTCAGTTACATGATGATCTTCTGAAAATTGTGAGCCCAAAGATGTCGGCTCAATCATTTTAGCTGCACCGAGACAAATTTATGGCTACCGGAATGACTTAGGCTGAAATTTGCATTATTATTGTTTTCTTACAAGGCCACTGGCTACAGGTTGTCTTATTTGTTCAAACAACTTTCTTTTTGATTTAGCATTGAACCTATTTCTTTTTGGGTGTGTAGCGCATTACTTAGCACACCAGCAATGGCGGCTAATTACCAAACTGGCCTTGTGGCGGAGCCACCGTTGTTGAACACTGAAGTTATCACTTAGAAAGGCTATCTACTTTGTTACCGACACTAACAGAAAAGACAAATGTATTGCCTACTTGGATGTGTTTGTACGCAAGGCATGTGACATCCTCAATGTTTGTATCTATCAAAAGTAGGACGTGTATGCAATGTTGTGCTTCACTTCATGCTCAACCAAGGTGATCAACAGTGTTGGGCGCAACCCCATATTTGAGGAAAGCCTACGGTTTGATGTGCATACTGTGGATGCTTCATTCAAGTATATACTAGATATCGATGTTAACCATAGTGAGTGATGGAAATTTTGCCTTTTTAGTATGAGGGACAGATATGTTAAGTATTTTATTACAAACTGGATGGCTATGAACTCTGAAAGCAATTTTTGGGATATATATTAACTATCGGGGAAAATAAATGTGAATACAACTTAGTGACTGGTGTTCAAGACTTCATTAGATGTATCAAATATAAAATATACTCAAAACATAATCCTAGCTTTGAACCTGGACTTCCTCATATTTTTATAATGTACACCATTTATTTATGTACAATTACTATAGTATACTTAAAACTATTGATTATTAAACCAATCTAAAATCATTTCTTACCCTATGGCTCTGCTTTAGTTCATCCTCTGCCATCCTCTTTGAAGGGCTTTGGTCCCTCGACAAAGTGTTTATATTTCTCTGATATAGATGAAAAGTTCAATATCTAAAGGATTCTGGTTGTAAACACATTGGCAACTAATGCTAGCATTAATAACTTATATTATAGATATCTTGGTCATCATAAAATATATTATAGAATTAAAATTAAAATTTTATTTGATACAAAATGATAAAACATAAATAATGTGTATTTTTTTTCTCATTGTCTGCTATGAAATTTTTTTTAGTTTTTTTCTTCCGTTGCAACGCGCACGAGCATATTTGCTAGTTAAAACTCCAAAAAACCAATGACTAACCAATTATTTGTTGTATTCTTTTTCAGATTTCTCCTCCACTTACCATTCGGAGTCCTGCCTTTTCTTTCTAAAGTTCCAACAAACAAGATGCGATTGAAATACTACTTCGTATCAGACTCTTTCCAAATTAATCGTATAATTTGCACGGCCAACTGTCATTACCCATGATACCTGCTAGACGGCACATATAAAATCTCCAAAAGTATGGACAATATAGCTAACTTCAATCAAGTGATCATGCAATTAATATATATCCCGTTGTAACGTATGGGTATGGATACTTTTGCTAGTCTAAATAAAAAAAATATAAAAAGGCACATGTCCAACGGAGCCCGTTTGCAAAGTACAACTTGGGCTGGGCCTACCCAATTTTGCACCTCGCTACTACTCGCTAGTCCATCCGACCATCCACAGTGAATCTCCTCCTCCACCGCCGCTTCGTCTCGGATTCCGGTACCGCGACTCCTCGTCGTCGGCGATAGGGACTCCGGCCGCTGGTGCAGCGGTGATCCTGAGTAGTTAGTGGCAGCCTGGCAGGCCATCGCGTGCCCATACCTGCTCTTTTCGGGCATCATCGCCTTCCGCCGCCAAGACCGGCGACTGGCTTGGCTACTGGCTACCTACCTGTCTTCGCGCCCTTCCTGCCTCCAGCGTCTCCCACGACGGCACAAATTGCCTCCGCTCGTGGTCGATTTCGGTTAGGCCTTTCGCCCTTTCCGCTTGATTTAGATAAGGTGTTGTTGAGGTCTTGAGGACATCACGCCATCACTAGTGGACCTTTTTTTTGTGAGTACCTTTCTTCAGAGGAGAGAATATCGAAGTTCTACCTCTCTATCAGGCTGATAGAACCCTCTTGTTGACTAGAAAAATTTCTTAAGTTATTAGGGAGTCAGATATTTGGTACCCTAAATATTTTATTTGTCCTATGGATTTGGTAATGGCAGGGATGACCATCTGTGCTTGTCGCTCTATTTTTTGACAGTGACTATATGGATTTAATGTATTTTATTAACACAACAGCTACAAATTAATAATTTTCCTTTCCAGAAGTCCAGTTTGCCAAGTAAGTGGACGACCCCAAGCCTCTTGCTAGCCAGTGAAATCCATCAATAAACTCTGAAAAAAAGATAATTCCAAGAGAGCACTTATGGCAGATGAATCATGGAGGATTCCTATGTTAGTGCAAGAACTGGCGGCCAAGGTGCAGCAACCACCAAGCAGGTACGTGCAGCCGGAGAAGTATCATCCTGTCAGCCTAGATGTTGGTGCCGAGATGCTGGAGCCCATCCCTGTAATCGACCTCAACCGGCTGTCGGCTGCTCATGGTGCCGATGAAGAGAGCGGCAAGCTCCGGTTAGCCCTGCAGAGCTGGGGGCTCTTCCTGGTGAGTCTCTGAGCTCCTGTTCTTGCCTTTTTTGCATGCTAGTTTTACTTTTCTTTCATCGAATATCTGCTGCTCTGTGACATGTAACAGCCATGTGGATGTAATTCCAGGTGGCTAACCATGGCATAGAAACCAAATTGATGGATGATTTAATTGATGCGTCAAGAGAATTTTTCCATCTGCCGCTTGAAGGGAAACAAAAGTGCAGCAACTTGATAGATGGCAAGCATTTCCAGGTGGAAGGATATGGAAATGACCCAGTGAGATCCAAGGATCAAAGCCTTGACTGGTTGGATCGACTGCATCTCAGGGTAGAACCGGAAGATGAGAGGAATCTCGTCCATTGGCCTGAACATCCCAAAACTTTCAGGTAATGTTGTCAATTTTGCAAGAATAGGTGCATTCGTTTTTTTAGAGCATAGATGATATAGATGTAGCTCAAGTAAAAAACGATGGCATAAGTAATCCGAAATAGTTTGCTCAACTAATTTACAGCTATTTACAGGGCTCTCTTACATGAGTACACATTGAACTGCAAGAGGATCAAAGATGGTATCCTTCAAGCAACAGCCAAGGCTTTAGGACTTAAAGAAGATTACTTTGTGGCACAATTTAGCAACAAGGCTCCCAGTTTTGCCAGATTTAACTACTACCCACCGTGTGCAAGACCGGATCTTGTCTTTGGCGTCAAGCCTCACTCGGACAGTGGTGTTCTTACCATTCTTCTCATGGACAAAGATGTTGGTGGACTGCAAGTTCTTAGAGATGGCGTGTGGCACAATGTTCCAACTAGTCCTTACAGGTTATTGATTAACATAGGAGATTACGTGGAGGTACTTTTACAGCTTCAAATTATCATCACACTGTGATATCTGTCATGATGCATATTCGGGTTGTTGATTCTCTGATCTGACATTCGTGGACACAGATAATGAGCAATGGGATCTTCAAGAGCCCAGTGCACAGGGCAGTCACTAACATGGAGAGAGAAAGGATCTCATTGGCCATGTTCCATGGCCTGGATCCTGAGAAAGAGATTGAGCCAGCAGCTGCTCTGTTAAATGAGAACCAACCGGCACGGTACAGGACAGTGAAAGCCAAGGAGTACCTGGCTGGGTTCTATGAACATTTTTGCAAAGGAACTAGATTCATCGAGTCTGTGAAGATCTAAACGAGGAATTGTTTGTTTCAGACTACAATCATAAAATCTAGCGGGCCGTCTGTAATAAGTGTACAATTTCTGTGTACTACCTCTGTATAAAAACTGTACTTCTTCAACAAGTATCCATAAGTGTACTCCGTGTTCAAGAATTTATATAATAATAATGCAAAATTTCTCTATCTGTTACCCCAGTCAATACCGAATACTGCCCATTTAGTCTCAAATTAAGCTAGCAAAATTTCTGTATCTGTGACCCCAATGAATACCGAATACTGGTCATTCAGTCTCAAATTAAGGTATGTAAACATTTAAAATGTGTCATAACATATAAGATATTCTAAATAAATTAAATTCAAACCCATTTTAAAAAATGGTATTCATGTGCTTATATACCATTAATGTTTATCATTAACCTAAATATGGTTATCACAACATCTCTCTATGATTCATAGAGTGTAAGAACATCTCCAAGAACCTTTCTAAAATAAAAAAAAATGTTTTCTATACTTTATACTCTCCAAAAGTTTTTCTATAACTTGTGTGTAGTCTAAAGAGTTATCACCATTTTATCTTTGGCTAGCAAAAAATTCAAAACAGTAGATATCTATATTTGGATATCCAATTGAAGAGTCTGTTGGAGAGTATTTTTTTTTAAAAAAAGAAAAGATATAAAGAGTCTCTTAGAGATGTTCTTACACGTGTCTTTTCTTTTACCATATAATATGTCAGAGTTCATGGGATACCTTGTATTTCAGCATAGATGGAGTATATCTCTGCTTAACCTGTATTTGACATTCATGAGAACATCGATGGCCACAGATAGGGACTGGCTGCTTACAAACTCGTTGATAAAACTGATTTTTCGTGAGAGAAAAATATTATCAAAATAGCTAATAAACTGAAGCGAATAGACTAGAATAAGGTCTCATCACCGTAGGGCCCGTAGCCTCCATCCTCCGGCGATGGAGCTGCATGCGCCATTAGCTAGCTGGACATGAGCTCGTCTTCCTCCTCCGCACGCAACCCTCATCCATCTTCCTCCTCCCTCGCTCCAAACAGCATGTGCTCGCGCCCCCAAGCTCTGCCTTGGCTGGCTCCACCTACCATCCATGCCTCCGTGCTCCGCTGCACCCCCGGCCCCCGGCCCTACGCACTGCTGTGTGCCGGCCGCCTCGCCCGCGTGCCCTGCATTGCACGGCTCCCTGGAGATTCCGTTCGGCATTATCTTCAAATTTTTTGAAGGCAAGGACCATGCAGAGTGCTGCTGTTACTAACAAGGTGCCGTTTTTGTTTACATTTAAATTAGAGTTAAATGCACTAGAGATCCATTAACTTGTGAGCAAGTTTCAGTTAGGTCCATCAACTTAGAAAGTGACCTTTTGAATCCACTAACTTGTGAGCAAGTTTCAGTTAGGTCCATCAACTTAGAATGGCTTCTTAGGTCCATAAACTTTGTATGACGTATCACTTAGGTCCATATCCCTCCACGTGAACATTTTGCTGCTAATTTATCTATCTAAAGCAGCTGTTGGCTCTTCATTTCATCAAACATATTGTGAGCGAACGAGTGCCGTCTCTATCAGTGCGAGCGCGAGAACAAGTTGCCATGGCCGCGCTAGCGAGCACTACTACAAGGGCACACCGGCGAGCACGCGCCATCGCTAAGGCCACACGGGCACGCGAGTAACCCACTATGGCCCCGAGAGCCGTTGGGCGATCGACGTTGTCCTATGCTCAGAGTTCATGATAAACACGAACACTAAGGAACACCTGATCACCCATGTGCATAGAATGGCCCGCGTGGCCACGACGGTGCCCTGTACGCGTGCCAGCGTGGTCGTGGCGATCTGCTCGCGGCGTCTTGGGGGCCGCAGTGGCAACGACGCTCACCTGCATGGTTGCAGCAGGCTTGCGCGCCCGTTTGCCCGCACGACAGCGACTTCGTTCGCGCCCGCATCGGTGGAGGCGGCACTTGCTCACTCGCTCATGGCGTGTTTACTAACATGAAGGGTCAACAACCTGTTTCGGATGGACAAATTAGTAGGACACGTCGGCGTAAGAAATCCACGTGGAGAGATATGGACCTAAGTGATACGTCATACAAAGTTTATATACCTAAAAAGGCACTTTTTAAGTTGATGGACCTAACTGAAACCTTTTCATAAGTTGATGGATTCAAAAGATCACTTTCTAAATTGATGGACCTAACTGAAACGTGCTCACAAGTTAATGGACCTCTAGTGCATTTAACTCTTTAAATTATAATCAGGTGGCACCTGCTAAGTGGTGTCAGCTAATCACTCACTCGCTCCACGATCCACGCTACTCGGGAAAAATAAAACTAATCACTCCACGCAATACGCGTGAGCAAAAAACAACTAAAATAGCGATACAAATGCAATAAAGAGAAGCTGCATCCGATCTTGCAAGTTTGCAACAGGCCACCACCAAACCACGCACCGACGACCACACGAGCTCCCGCATGCATTGCATTGCATTGGCTAATTGCTGTTGAATTTGACGATCGAGCTACTGTACAATACAAGCAGCAGCCAACAAATGGCGGACGACGAGCAAACATGGAAGATACCACCGATCGTGCAGGAGCTGGCTGCCAGCGAGCCGGAGCCACCGAGCCGGTACGTGGTCCCCGAGAAGGACCGCCCCGCCGTGTCCGGCGTCCCGATGCCCGAACCCATCCCCATCGTCGACCTCAGCCGACTGTCGTCTGCTCCTGCCGACGACGACCACGACCACGACCGCGCTGGCGAAGAAGCCGCCAAGCTGCGGTCCGCCCTGCACAAATGGGGCCTCTTCCTGGTATGTATGTATGTATGTATGTAAACAAGTTCCTACTACTATTTTACGACCGGCGGTTGGTTTTATTTTCTCCGATAATCCCAGGCCGTCGGACATGGAATGGAGCCGGACAAAATGCTGAAGGTGACGAGGGTCTTCGACCTCCCTCTTGAAGAGAAGCAGAGGTACTCTAACCTGGTGAAGGTGAACGAGAAGGGCGGCAAGGAGTTCAGGATGGAAGGGTACGGCAACGACGTGGTGGTGGCAGAGGACCAGGTCCTCGACTGGTGCGACCGCTTCTGCCTCGTGGTGGAGCCCGAGTCGAGGAAAGACCACAGCCTCTGGCCGACGGCGCAGCCGCCATCTTTCAGCGACGTCCTGCGCGAGTACACGGCCAGGTGCCGGGGCGTCGCCGGCATCGTCCTAGCGACCATGGCCAAGCTCGCGGGCCTGCGCGAGGGCTACTTCGTGGACATGATGGACGACGGGGAAGCCACGACGTACGCCAGGTTCAATTACTACCCGCGCTGCCCCACGCCGGACCGGGTGTTGGGTCTCAAGCCCCACTCCGACGGCTCCATCATCACCGTCGTCTTCGTCGATGACACCGTCAGCGGCCTCCAGGTGCAGGGCCATGGCGACGTCTGGTACGACGTGCCCATGCTTCCCAATGCCTTGCTCGTCAACGTCGGTGATACCATGGAGGTATGTACACTGTTGTTGAAAGCCTGCTTGTGTTAATCGATCGTGTGTATTGTCGTGTTCCCTTCAGCCTCGGGGACGACTGACTAGTCTGGCGTGGATTTTTTTTTTACCATTTTTTTTATAATATATATAATCCACTACGTTAATTCTCACGGAACATAAATGCTAAAAGCAAAGATGTATTCTAGAAAACCTTACAAAATCAAAAAGATTTTTGTCTATCAATTTAGTAAACTCTAATAACCATTGATAATAATCTCTGTCATCATCATAAAAAATAATATAAAGTAACTCTCTAGATTAATTACCCACCAACCAGAGATTACTAATGTGACCAGCAATCAAGTGGAAATCCTTTCTCAACTTCTGACCCAACAGTTCTAAAACCGTTAGTTAACCAGACATTGCTTTTTTTTTTCGAAGACCCAGTTACACACTCATACACTCATATACACGAGTGCACACTCACTCCTATGAACGCATACACGCACACCCTACCCCTATGAGCACCTTCGAACACCTTCGAAGAACTGAAAAGGGAAGTTGGGTTCTTCGTGGGTTCAAGTCGAAGCTCCCCCTATTTGAATTTCAAAACCAAGCTTGGAATTCAAATAGAACACCTTCGTTGGTTCTCATATATCTTCGACTTGAGCACTTGGTTTCCTCGTTTTACCGGTTGGGTTTGTGTCTATTACTCTTGGGTTCTTGGAACCCTAGCCGGCTAGGCGTTCTTCGTGGTTGCCCGTGTTGATTTACTTGTGAGGGCACCCCGAAGTGTTTATATTACCCTTCATCTTAGTGGATATCTCGCGCTAACCTTTGTGGTTGCTTGAGGGAGGGGACCTACGTGGTCGGGCCTTGGTGGCCACCTCAACAACGAGGACGTAGGAACTCCTTTGTGGGGATTGCCAAACCTCGGGATAAATCGTGTGTCCCGCGTGCTTGTTGTGGAGGTAGCATCGACTACCCTTGGTATTGTGTTCTTCGTATTCTCTCTTGCCTATTTGGTTGTAGGTTGAAGAACTCGATCCAAGGAGTGAGACCCGAAGGTGTGGAAAGATCAATTCCATCACCAACATCATCTAGGAGGATGTGGTAACAAGTCTCCAAACCACCAGAATTTCCGGTGAGCATTTAACTTCCGAAATTTGAGTTTGTGAGTTTCAGGTTTTGAAAATACGCCTATTCACCCCCTCTAGGCCAATTAGGTCCTTTCAATTGGTATCAGAGCGTTGGTCTCTCGAATTGACGCTTCACCGTGTGAGGAGTAACATTGGCCAAGATAGATTCGGACACGATGAAGGCTCTCGTCGAGCAAATCACCTCTCAGCTCTCCGAGAAGCTCCAAGTGCAGCAAAAGGAGCAAATAGACAAGATGCAAGAGCAACTCGACAAGATGAAGAAAGTGCTAGATAAGGCAAACACTGAGTCAACCAATGATGGTAGTAACAAGACACCAAAGGCTTACACAAGAACTAGCTATGACTATGGGTCATCGAGCAAAGGAAACAATTCAAACTTGCCAATCGTCAACCCCAGCAAGCCACCTCAATTTGATGGTGTGAGATATGTAGATTGGACTCATAGGATGAAGTTGCATCTTATCGCCGCAAGGTGTTGGGAGGTGGTGGATGTTGGTGTGAACATCCCTGAAGATGCTAGTGAGTGGACACCCGAAGACGCCACAGATTTTCAACTCAATGCAACGGCGGCAACCTTGATTTTTTGTAATGTCTATCTCCAGAAGAGAACAACAAGGTCAATGGAATGGTTAGTGCAAAGCAAATTTAGGATACTTTGAGAGTATCATTTGAAGGAGACAAGAGTGTTAGTGGGAAACATTGAGCTCCTACAAGGAAAAATTGAAAACTTTTGTACATTGGAAGGAGAAACCACTCAAGAGATGTACCATAGGTTCATGACCCTGATAAATAGGACTAGAGCACTTGGAGATACACAGTGGGATGACAACGCAGCAGCAAGGAAGATTTGTAGAGTATATAGACAAAAGAACAACATGCTTGCCTCCGCCATTATGGAGAAGGATAACTACAGCACCATGACACCACAAGAAATGCTTGCAAAGCTAATGCATCATGATGTGCTAGATGACGAAGCCAAAGAAGCAATGAGATATAGAAAGAGTATTGCCCTCACGGCATCACAAGATGAAGACACAAGTCATTGCAACAAGAAGCGTTGTGAGCATGAAGACAACAGCGATGATGATGATCTTGATGATGAGCAAGCACTATTGGTGAGGAACTTCAAGAAGTTCTTAAAGATGAAGAAAGACAAGATGAGAAAAAGTGGTGGAAGCAAACCATACAAGAAGAGGTTTTGCTATAAGTGTGGAGACATTGGTCACTTTGTTGCGGATTGCCCAAACAAAGGCAAGAAGTCTAGATTCAACAAACAAGGTGACAAGAAGTATAAGGATAAAAAGAGAGGTGAAGCACATATAGGTCAAGAATGGCAATCGGATGATGATAGTGAAGATAACAATAGCAATGAGAAGAAGAGTGTGGCTGCAATTGCTATACAAGAGGCATCTCCTTCTCCAACACTCATCACCGAACATGCTTCATCAACATCGCTCTTCATCAACACTTCATCACCCTCACTTTTCGCCAACCTCTCAGACAATGATTATCACACTCCTACTTGTCTCATGGCAAAAGGAGATAAGGTGCCCCCTAACTCTCCTACTCATGTATCTAGTGAATGCGATAGTGATGATGAAAATGATGAAAACTATGCTAGTAAAATCATCAAGAAATATGGTAAAGCTGCTGCAACTAAAATCTTAAAGCTAATGTACACCATAGAAGAGCGTGAGTCATGCATCGAGTCGCAAGGGGAATTGCTCCTAGAGGAAAGGGAGAAGAACCAAGGACTTGAGGCATCTCTCACCTTGGAAATGGGAAAGGTTGAGAAGTTGAGTGTGGAGTTGTCCATGGTCAAGGACTCACATGAATGCTTGACCAAGGAACACTCTTCACTCAATGACTCTTTAGCTCCTCTAAAGAATGAACTTAATTTAGTTCAAGAGAGCTTCGCAAGCTTAAAAGAAAAATATCATAATCTTGAGCTAAACTATGACACTCTTTGGAGAAGCACCTCTACCACTTCCAAGGAAACTAAAGCTTTAACTAGCAAAGGCTGTGAAAGATACTTTAATGTTGATATAAATGCATGTGCAACTAACCTTGTTGAGCTAGAAAAGGCATTGGCTACAATAGGTATGATGGAAAGGCCAATGGAAGGAACATGGTTAATGGAGTGGCTTGTGTAAAGTTCAACAAGAGTGTGCCACTTGTTGACCTCATCAACAAAGTGAACAATGCTAGCTCTCCCACAAAAACACAAGTCAACAACAAGAAGAACAACAAGAACAAGCAAGTGGAGGTGCCCAAGCAATAAGTGCCCATCTTATGGAGCCACATTTGTGATTATATGTGTTGTTAGGACAAGGATGACAAGATTGTAGTAAAGTATGTGGGTGCCCTCAAGAAGAGACAAATCTTAAGGAGTGTTTGGGTGCCCAAGCCTTATGTGACTAACCCTCTAGGTTCCAAATCAGGACCTAAAACAAAGGCTTAAACTTGTTTTGCAGGAATACTCCTCCAGTGGATCAAGTTGGGTGCTTGATAGTGGATGCACAAATCATATGACCGGAGAGAAGAATATGTTCACCTCCTTTCAACCAAATCAAACTTTATGTGAAAGGATTGTCTTTGGTGACAATAGCAAAGGAGATATCCTTGGTTTGGGCAAAATTGCTATCTCAAATGATAATTCCATTTCTAATGTCTTACTTGTGAATTCGTTGGGATACAATTTGTTGTCCGTGTCACAACTTTATGAAATTGGATACAATTGTCTCTTTACGGATAAGGGTGTGGAAGTCTTGTTGACACTCCTTAGCGTCAACTTTTACTAGGGCTTTTTACGAAGGAAAACAAGAAAAAACACACTAGTCTAGGGCTTTATCTCGACAAATTCTATGAGTTTTGCATATTCTCGTATTTTCGGGGTGATTTTCGAGGAAAAGCATAAAAAGGGATTATAGAGCTCAATTATCACAAAATTGATCCACAACGGAACAACATCATCATCGGATTCGGGGAAGGGTCTAGAAGACACCAAGCAGCGGGGGCCCGAGGAGGAGCCAGTGGGCCGGCCGGCCCCACCCGGGGCCGGTCGGCGCCCTAATTCCACCGATGGCCGCCGCCTTCTGGAGTCTTCCTCCCACGGTTCCTTGGAAGCCAATCAAAGCATCCCTACGTTGATTTTAGGTCGGTTTGATCCGACGGTGCACACAAGATGGAGACGCGGATCGCTGACGTGGCGGTTCCTTGCCCCCTACTCCACCTCGGCCTATATAATGACGCCCCAAGGCCCCTCCAAGAGGCATTCTACACCCCGGTGCTTCATATTCTCTACATAATTAGGGTTAGGGTCCCTCTAGTTGATCTAGTCTAGTTCATCTAGTTCTAGTTCATCTAGTTGTAGCAATTAGGAGAGACTAGTTCTTCTAGATCTAGTTTTGTTTAGAGATTAGAGAGATTGAGTTGAGGAGTAGAGATTGCGGAGGAGAGGCCTGTCGGCGCTTCTTCGTGGTTGTATTCTTCTGGGTTCAGCTTCCTCGCCCGGAGCTGCGTTCTGAGGTACTTTTGTATTTACCATTCTGATTCAAGTAAGCAATTTGTTCTTATTCGTTCTTTGGTTCACATCTCATATTGAGTACTTTGATCTATAGGGGATTTGTAGGTTAGAGTTGTATTTCGTAGTGTAGGCGTGGTGCCTAGGCTAGATTTACTTGTGAATGTCCCCTGATCAGCCGGATAGGTGGTAGCTCGCGCAGGTGACTTTATAGCTGCATTGAATCCTCTGTAGTCCCCGTCCCGTTGATAGGACTGATAGGCTTATAGGTGTCTGGTAGGCAGATTACTCTGTTTCTTCTCCTATTCAGGTCACTTGTCCGATAAGATGATATTATACAAAGTTTACCGGTAGTTAGAACTAGAGTACATTAGCTATTTCCTTTTTCTTGATATGATCTAGCCTAATTGTAGGGTTAAGTCTATAGACGTTGTCATCATCACAACTGTTCCCTGTGGATACGATATTTAAAACCTCCGGGTAAAATGTGACACTGGTATGATATGTGCGCTTGCGGATAATCCTACTTAAATCTATTTAATGGAGTGCATTTAAAAATACCAACAAGTCTCTAGAAGGGCGGATTCCTCTATTGCTTTTACAGGTCAACTTAAGGGCAAGCTTTACCTAGTTGATTTTGCAACTAGTAAAGTGGGGTCTGAGACTTGTTTAGTGGCAAAATCTAGGATGGGCTGGTTATGGCATCGCCGACTAGCTCATGTTGGGATGAGGAACTTGGCCGACCTTCAAAGAGGTGGACACATCCTTGGACTAACAAATGTTTCTTTTGAGAAAGATAGGATTTACAGTGCATGCCAAGCCGGAAAACAAGTTGGAGCTAAACATCCCGTCGAGAATATAGTGACAACTATAAGACCACTTGAGCTGCTTCACATGGACTTATTCAAATCCAATGCTTATACAAACATTGGAGGTAACAAATATGGTTTTATAATTGTTGATGATTATTCTCGCTTCACTTGGGTGTTCTTTTTGATAGATAAAGGTGAAACCCAAGGGATCTTCAAGAAGTTTGCAAGAAGAGCCCAAAATGAGTTCAATGTGAAGATCAAGAAAGTGAGAAGTGACAACGGGACGGAGTTTAGAAACACCAATATTGAAGAATATCTTGATGACGAAGGCATCAAGCATGAGTTTTTGGTTCCATATACTCCACAACAAAATGGTGTTGTGGAGAGGAAGAACCGAACACTCATTGAAGCCGCAAGAGCAATATTAGATGAGTACATGACCCCAGAGAAAGATTTTTAGGCGGAGGCCGTGAACACAGCATGTCATGCTATCAACCGTATATATCTTCATAAAATAAGAAAGAAGACCGCCTACGAGCTACTCACCGGTAACAAACCTAAGGTGGACTACTTTTAGAGTTTTTAGATGCAAGTGTTTCATACTTAATAAGAAATCTAAAAGCTCTAAGTTTGCACCTAAGCTAGATGAAGGATTCTTACTTGGTTATGGTACTAACGAACATGGATACCGTATTTTCAATAAAACCACCGGTCAAATTGAAATTACGGTAGACGTGACTTTTTGATGAAAGCGATGGCTCCTAAAAAGACAAGTCAATACTGAAATTATAGGTAAAGAAGAACCATCTCATCAAGTGATAAAGAAGCTTACAACCGGTAAGGTGAAGCCCATTGAAGAAGATAATGATGATGCATCCCTGCAAATCAACCATGATCCAAGCATACATCATGGGTCAAGCAATGCCCATGATAATACCCCCACTTCAAGAAGAGATCATGGCTCAAGAGTACAAGCAAATCAAGATCCAACTCAAATAGAAGAAAACAACCAAGGAAACAATATAAATAATCAAATCACAGATTCTTCAATCAATCAAGACAACGACAGTGATGATGATGGCCCAATCCAAAGAAGAAGTCAAGTGCCTCACCCAAGAGTGCATCATACCATTCAACGGGATCATCCTGTTGATAACATACTTGGGAGCATTCAAAGAGGAGTAACAACAAGATCAAGGCTAGCAACCTTTTGTGAGCACTTCTCCTTTGTGTCTCCAAAAGAGCCTAAAAGAGTTGAAGAAGCACTTAAAGATAAAGATTGGGTAATGGCAATGCAAGAGGAGTTGAACAACTTCACTCGAAATGAAGTCTGATCCTTGGTGGAAAGACCCAAGCAAAATGTGATTGGAACCAAATGGGTCTTCCGCAACAAACAAGATGAGCATGGCATGGTCACAAGAAACAAGGCGCGGTTGGTGGCTCAAGGATTCACTCAAGTAGAAGGCTTGGACTTTGAGGAAACTTATGCTCCAGTTGCAAGGCTAGAATCAATTCGAATTTTGCTAGCCTTTGCAGTCCATCATGACTTCAAGTTATATCAAATGGATATGAAGAGTACATTCCTCAATGGTCCCCTGTCCGAAGTGGTTTATGTTGAGCAACCACTGGGTTTTGAAGATCCCAAGTATCCTGACCACGTCTACAAGCTCGACAAAGCGCTCTATGGGCAGAAACAAGCCCCTAGAGCCTGGTATGATTGTCTCAAGGACTTCCTGCTCAAACAAGGGTTTGAGATCGGGAAGGCCGATCCTACTTTATTTACTTGCAAAGTCAATAATGATATTTTTGTGTGCCAAATATATGTCGATTATATTATATTTGGTAGTACTAATGTGACCTTTTTTGAGGAGTTCAGCAGGATTATGACTCAAAGGTTTGAGATGTCCATGATGGGGGAGTTGACGTACTTTCTTGG
Source organism: Chrysopogon serrulatus (assembly GCA_015844335.1). NCBI lineage: Eukaryota > Viridiplantae > Streptophyta > Magnoliopsida > Poales > Poaceae > Chrysopogon > Chrysopogon serrulatus. The sequence goes on from JADLZL010006635.1 coordinate 90,153, forward strand.
ATTTCAAATCAAGCAACTCAAGGATAGCACGTTCATAAATCAAACCAAGTACACCACCGACATGTTGAAGAAGTTTGACATGGACAAAGCCAAACCCATCAAGACGTCGATGCCAACAACCGGACATCTTGACCTTGGAGGAGACAGCAAAGCCGTAGATCAAAAGGTATATCGCTCCATGATTGGATCCCTGCTTTACCTTTGTGCATCTAGGTCCGATATTATGCTTAGTGTGTGCATGTGTGCAAGATTTCAAGCTAATCCGAAAGAATGTCACCTAGTGGCCGTTAAGAGAATTTTTCAGTATTTAGTACACACTCCTAATCTTGGCTTGTAGTATCCCAAGGGCTCCACTTTCGATTTGCTTGGGTACTCCAATTCGGATTACGCCGGTTGCAAAGTAGATTGAAAGAGTACTACTGGGACCTACCAATTTATTGGTAGATCCTTAGTGTCTTGGAGCTCTAAGAAATAAAATAGTGTTGCCTTGTCAACTGCTGAAGCTGAGTATGTGGCGACCGGCGCTTGTTGTGCCCAACTACTCTGGATGAAGCAGACCCTTGAAGACTTTGGATGTGAGCTAACCAAGATTCCCCTCTTGTGTGACAATGAGAGTGCCATTAAGTTGGCAAATAACCCTATAAACCACTCTCAAACAAAGCACATGGCATCCGGTATCACTTTCTGAGAGACCACGAAGCCAAAGGAGATATCGCTTTGCATCATGTGAGCACCGATAATCAACTAGCCGATATCTTCACAAAGCCCCTAGATGAGTCAAGATTTTGTGCTTTGAGGAGTGAGCTAAATATCATTGATTCTCGTAACATGGCTTGATATCTTGTATATATTTGTTTGATCTAGATTTGAACAAAAGATTGTGAAAAGTTGTGTGCAATTTTTAAAATCTATTTTTCAACAGCTCAAATGTGTCCATAGTTATGTGTTGATTGAATAAAATCTGGACATATATGAGTTGGTTCAAGTATATCATATTGTTCACCACTTTAGTAGCTTCTGGTGGCTGTTTTTCTGGTCCACCGGAAGTTCCGGTCCCTGGACCGGAAGTTCCGGTCCGACCGTGTCAGGCCCTCATTTTAGGGTCCGATGTGCATCATATGTCGATCCCCCTCGGATCAAGTGGCGACACGCACAATTAAACAAGATTGATATCAAAAACCATACTTTTATTGCTAATAAGAAAAACATGATACATGGTTCAGATTTATACGGCTTGGGCCACTGGCCTTATATTGTACAACAGAGTTCTAAGACAGCGGTCCTATACTATCGTGGCTCCATTCCTATAGGCAACTTGGAGTGTGGACAAAACCCTAGCATATTCCTATATCGTGAGCATTGTAGTCCTAACGTAGCTTCTTCATGTAGTCGTGCGGCTCCGTCTTCGTGTATCCCTCGGTGTCCTATCCCCGCGTAGCTCCAGTAGCTCCATCTTGGTGTATGCCCTCAAACGACTTTATCCTCGGATATACTCCTGCAACTGAAAACATAGGAAGAAGAGGGTTGAGTACATACGTACTCAGCAAGCCCTAACCTTTGGTGGAGGAAAGGTGGGTAAAGGCTATATATGGAAGGTTAGTGGTAAAAGTTAAGGTAAAGATAGTAGTTATAATTATAGGTTGGGCCCTGGTAGGGTATTTACCATCCTCACCGGTTCGAATTAAGTTATGGTTACCAAATCATAAATACATCTTACCAGAGCATCGTTGTTGTTGAAGTCTAATCATAGTGTCTCATCCCGGCATCTGCCCATTCCAAGGACGTGGCTATTCGAATAGATTCAAGAAAAACTCTGCAGAGGTTGTACAAATTTCTCCACATGATAGGCGTAGTCTAACACCATCGTCATGGCTTAGACAGGCCTAACGAGAACTCGTACCCGATAGGACGCTACCTTAGATATCCCTATGAATCCACTACGGCGCTCGGGGTTGGAGAAACATATCACATAGCACAAGGGGAGACACCATGTCTCAAATATATAAAGGGCTCGAACGCGGCCAAAAATCTCAAAGGCTTAACGTGGAGGATCACATAGCAACCACGTCCAACCGGGTCATGGAAGATCACACAGCATCCATGCCTGCTCCTGCTCTACCGTTTGCCTACTCCGGCCCCCCTAAGTGGAAACATACTTCAACCTAACGGGGTGTGAGATCCAGCCTACCCATATAGGCATGTGGCTGTACGGAATATCTCACCAGGATGCATAAGAGGCTATGAACCGGTCCTTAGGGGGTGACCGAGCGGGTATCTCCGACAGAACTACCACCCGGTAGTTCGCCCGATAATCTAACCCTCGTTAGACTACCCCTACCCGCTCCAATCCGGGTAACACAACATTATCACGAATTATCAAGTCATCATATTATCATGTTATCATATATCATTATCACTTAATACTCATATTCATATCCGGGTAACAATAAGCAATCTCATGCTTCAACATAATCTCATATTAAATATAATTGAGCATTTAAATAGTGTAGAATAAAGTGATGATTGATGGGAGGGGGTGTATGGTGGAATAATGGTGGAGGCTAGCAAAATATAGAGGTGGTGGAAGGAGTGGTTAAGGGAATGGTGAATGAAGTGGAGGGAAAAGAGATGGGTGGAATTAGGACTTGCCTTTATTATTTGTCGAGTACATCCGAGGTGTCGGCCTGTGCTTCGGCTCCTTTGTCCTTGCGTAGTTTGTGCTCCTAGGGTCCTTCAGGTTCTCCACATCTTCTACTCTACGATCGTCTAGCGCTTGACAAACAAGAGAACAAGTAAAGCATGCAAAACAAACATAACTAGAATTTAAATGAGCACCAAAAATTATGGAAAAGGATATGGATGTGTGGGGTTTGATTTTAGAAGATTTTTGGTGGTGGAATTATTTGGATCGGAGTTGGAATGAGATGGTTATGAATTTTCAAAGTTATAATACGATAAACAAAATGGAATTTATCTTTGAAAAATATTTCTAGAAAATGGAGTGATGGAAATGAGTGGAAAAATATTAGGTGGAGTCTGGGGTGTACCTAGTTTATTTAGAAATTTTCTGGAAATTTTCTGGTAGCAGGGAAATGGGTTTTCACTCCTCCGTGTACACTTCTCGGATGCGTGTAGCATTTTGTTCAGCCGACGCGTGGGGTCTAGCTGGTGTGGGCGACTTGCTGCATTGTGCTTGTGGTCCTTGCACCGATCTGGTGGACTGCTCCGTTCTCCTCTACGGTTCATGTGAGCCATGCCCATGGAAATAGAAAAGGGCAAAAGAGAGTGATGAGGCTGCCACATGGGTCCCGCTTTGGTGATGTGTCACTTCTTCATTGGTTCAAGTGGCGTAGCTGGTTCATCTCTTCCCTGTCCTCACGGTCACGGCCTCATGGCCTGTGTCCATCCGAGAGAGAGAGTACAGAGAGAGAGAAGAGAGATGAAGGGGGGAGGGAGGAGAGACGGAGGGAGCATGGTGTGCAGGCGTGGCCTTGACTCCGCCGGAGGTGGAGGACCAGGCTACGGCGGTTCCCAAAGATCGGCGGTGAACGGCCGGGCGAGCGGAGCAGAGCTCCGATGGCGACGTCGTGCTCCGAGTGCAGCGTTGGCGGTGGTAGCTCCGGGCGTTCGTCTCCGGCGAGGCACGGGGCAGCGGTGCTCCACATGGCAAAGCAAGGCGGCGTTCCCAACTCCGGGTGATGGCACGGCGGGGCGTGCCATGCTTCCGCGGGCAGAGACGAGCGGGCGGCGCGAACGCCGCAGTCCGCGGGGCGACCATGAGGCGCTGGCTTTGGGAGTCGGCTCGAACCTCCGAGTCTTGGCGAGGTGCTCCCCGGACGGCGACGGTCAGCAGGAGCTTGGCGCCGCGGCGCCCGCTGGAGGACGAAGCACGCGGGTGGTGGCGCTTAGCCTCGGGCGGCTCGACACGCTGCGTGGGCGGAGGTAGCGGGAACGGCGCTGGCGGTGTTCCAGCGGGGGCAGACGCGATTCCGGGCGGTGGCGTTCATCTCCGAACGCCGCGCAGCTTCAGCCAGCAGGAGGAGAGAGAGAAGCGCACGGCGGCGGCGGCGAAGTTCTCCTCGGAGAGCAGAGCCGCAAGGCGGCGACAAGCCCGGCGCCGGTTCCCCCGCCTGTTGCTCGGGAAGCAAAGCAAGGAGAGAGGGAGAAGAGAGTGAGGCGGAGGGAACAAGCTCGCTGGGGATGAGGGGGCTCGGGCTTGAGCTTGGGCGCCTCACCGGCGGCCATGGCTAGCCTTTTATAGGCGCGGCAAGGCGGTGAGCACCTGATAGGGGCGGTGCCGCATGCTGAGGCGGTTCGCTGGAACGCTCCATGACAAAGCGTAGAGGCGGTGCACACAGTACCATACGCTGTATTCGCGTCGTTTCAAGGTAGGAGACGAATATGACATTCGGGTCCCACTCGTAGTTTGAGAGGGAGGAAAGGGACGGAGGTCTTGCTGCTTGGGCCAGGCGGTGGTTGGGCTGCTCGGCCGGCCATTTCGGGTGAAGGAGGGGAGGACGGAGGCGGGCTGGTGGCAGCCGGCTGGGCTTGCCGGGCTTGGCCGGTCGGGGCCCATCGCGGGGAAGAGAGGAGCGGGCCGCGGGGCCGAGAGAAGAGGATTAAGTCCGTGGCTGTTTTCCATATATAAAATGTTTTATTATTTTTCCTGTGAAGTAAACTAGGACACATTTGAATTGAAAATTAGTGAAAATTTAGAAGGTGGAGGTTTGGGAAACATCAAGATGATTCAAGGAGGGTTTTGCAAGGATTTGTCAAAGAACTTATTTTGGAAGAAAGTCGGGAATTTTGGGAGGCAAGGAGGAATATTTTTGGCGCCGCAAATAAATTCAGAAGGCAAACAAACAAACATGGCAAACACACAAACCGAACGATAATGCATAAAGTGAATTTTAATGCAAAGGTTTTCAGAAAAGTATTTTTGAAAATGGTTTTGCAGGAAAATAAATTAATCAAATTTTAATTTATTATAAATTCTAAAAGTTTAAATTTTTAGTGATTTTTAAAATGATGCAAAAACACGGGTGTTACAGATCTACCCCACTTAGAAGAATCTCTCGCCCCCGAGATTCAAGCAAACTAGAGGGAGAAATCTAGAGAGAGAGGAAGGACTAGAGAGGGAGAGAAGAAAGACCTAGGAGGAAAAGAAAAACTTACATCGTGATATTTTATTTATCTTACCGTACCATCTTCTCCTGAGAGTTCTTCAATCTTCTTATAGCTTGATGTCGATCCTAGAATCGGTGGTCATCTTGTCATGCTTCTTGAGGTCTTCAAAATTCTTCATCGATTCCTTCATGTGATCTTTGACTTGTCGGTCTTTGAGGGCTACCCCACTTAGAAAATTTATCTTCCGGTATCTCCAAATTTATATATATCATCCTTTATTCTTGGTTGCGTTGCTACCCCACTTAGATAATTTCAACTTGTATGATCCACTCCTTTATTCCGACTCTGTGAGCCGTTTCACTTCATCTTTCCTAAATCTTCTGGCTTTATGATGCTAGTGTCCTTATTTTGTTTCTTTTGAGCAACTATCACCGTGAACTTGGGGTTTCACTTCTCATCTTCTTGGGGTTTCACTTCTCGTCAAGAAATCTTCAATGGCTTGTCTTCGACTTGTTCTTGCCCATCTGATTAGTGTTGCTAATTACGGGGTACGGGATCTACCCCACTTAGAAGATTTATCCTTAAATCTTCTATTATTATCTTCAGATATTTCTAGGCAGATTTTGTCATGGTTTATCCCATTCTTGGTTAATTAGCTACCATGGCACGAGTATGGATATCTCATCTCGTTGGGAGGCACATAAATATTATGGGGACCGCGAAACACAATGTTTCGAGCACAACGAAGGGATTACAATAACGGGAGGGAAAAGGGAGAATGCAACTAGACTACGAGTACATCTCCCTAGGAGACTTAGTCTACTTCATCGGACCATATCGCTTCACTCCACAACTCCTTGTGTCCTTGAACTGCTCGGTGATGCACCTCCTTGGGCTTCAGTTGACTCATCGAGGGTCTTCATGCAGATGGTCACGAACTCCATGATGGGGTGACTCTTGTAGGTCTTGCATAGCTGTCGTAGGGCTTGGCGGGCGGCAGCTCGGTAGGCGTCCGTGAAGCGAAATCCGGTGACAGTCGTACTCCAGGCGTTGGTGACATCGAGGAAGTCTTTACTCTTGGTGATGTAGATGGTGACCACACAATGCTCGTTGCCATGCTTTTCATACTTGCGGCCCTCATACATTAGGCACTCTTGCATGCCAAGTATTTGCATGGTATCGTATAGGAGTTGGGGAAATCCTTCGGTGTTTAGGCAGTTGCCACAGATCCAGACTCTTTCAGTCATCCTTGTGGGTGGTGGTGAATGTGGCTGGCTTCTATGGGAAGGGAGAAGGCTGATGGCGAGGCGGTCCAGATGGTGTGGAGTGGTGATGAAGTGATTCGAGAAACTTGGAATGGTGAAGTAAGGCGGCTGGCTTGGTCTTTTATAGAGTGTCGAGGTGAGGCTTGTCTGGATAGCTTGACAGACTTTGACTAGGTCAGTGGCGTGTTGGAGAAGGAGGGAGTAGGGATTGGGTCCCATAGTATAGTGTAGCACTAGTGAAGTAATGTGGCCAGTGATGGGATATGACGAGTACGGGCGATGGTGACTCTTGTCGTGTATGCCGAGAAAATGAGGAGTGATTGTATTTCTCTTGTAGTAGATTTGACCATGCCATTTTCTTTTTCTACATTTTCCTTCAATAATTTCAAAAATATTCATGGTGCCAAAGCATAATTTTGAATATTATTTCCAATTCTTCAAATTGATAGATGGCGTAAGGTCTTCCATATAGTAGCGCACGCATTACAATAATATATGAGGATTGTAAATCCAATAAGAGGAGGGATTAGGATAGCCGGAAGGGTGATAATGAGCTCTTCTTCTTCTAAACACCTCATGAGCTTCATCTTTTGCTTCAAGCAATGTACTCCAGTGATTCTTTTTTTGTTGTCTTTTTTTCAGCAATCCTCGCCTTGTCTTGCTCCTTTTCGATGGTCGGTGCTCGATTAGCGGGGTTGTGTGAGTGATTGTTGCTAACGGTGGGGCGATTTGGGCTGATAGAAGGGTAGCTGAGGGGTTTTATAGGCGGTCGGTGGCGAAATCTAGGGTGGTGCGCCGCGATCAACGGCGTGATATCCGCGGCATTGGGTGTGGGGAACCGAGGCGACGGTACGGTGGCATCGTGGTCAGTGCGCGGACATGACGGCACGAGCGGCGTCGTGGGGCGGTGGTCTTGTGGTGTCAGGCGGCGGTGGTGCTTGTGATCTTTGTGGCATTGAATGCGACGGAACAGCAGCGGCATGCACGGCATTTGCGGCTTTTTACGGGGAGGGTGGCTGTGCACTGTCTTGGTTCTCACTGATAACCGTGTCGCCTTGAGATAGTTGTTGACTTCTTGGCTTCTCAAAGATCCCCCCCTCGATGGTACTTGTTTTCTTGAAAATTTTCTTACGTGGGTGTTTGTCTTCTTAATACTCTCGGGTGATGGTCACTGCATGTTAGCTTAAAGTATACAAGGAAGAGGGAATGAGAGGCAAAAAGCACAAGGTGAGAAAGGGAGAGATCCATGGGGTACTTGTAACAAAAGAAAACAAAAACAAAGAAACAAGCACAATAGGGTTCGTTGGGGAGGGTTAAGACCTGTACCTTCCTAATACTACTCGTAATTTTGAAGGAGATGAGAAAAGAGAGAAAAACCATTTTTTAAAATAGAAGGTTAAGGTAAGGTAGAAGACGAGGCATATAAGCAAAATTTTCGAAAACAAATTTTTAGAAAAAGCATTCCTAACTAACGTCGTGCTAAGGGTTTGTCCTACAAGTCCAAGTATGGCTCGATACCACTCTGTCAGGCCCTCATTTTAGGGTCCGATGTGCATCATATGTCGGTCCCCTGGATCAGATGGTCGACACGCACAATTAAACAAGATTGATATCAAAAACCATACTTTTATTGCTAATAGAAAAACATGATACATGGTTCAAGTTTTTACGGCTTTGGGCCACTGGCCTTATATTGTACAACAGAGTTCTAAGACAGCGGTCCTATACTATCGTGGCTCCATTCCTATAGGCAACTTGGAGTGTGGACAAAACCCTAGCATATTCCTATATCGTGAGCATTGTAGTCCTAACGTAGCTTCTTCATGTAGTCGTGCGGCTCCGTCTTCGTGTATCCCTCGGTGTCCTATCCCCGCGTAGCTCCAGTAGCTCCATCTTGGTGTATGCCCTCAAACGACTTTATCCTCAGATATACTCCTGCAACTGAAAACATAGGAAGAAGAGGGTTGAGTACATACGCACTTTCAAGCAAGCCCTAACCTTTGGTGGAGGAAAGGTGGGTAAAGGCTATATATGGAAGGTTAGTGGTAAAAGTTAAGGTAAAGATAGTAGTTATAATTATAGGTTGGGCCCTGGTAGGGTATTTACCATCCTCACCAGTTCCCGAATTAAGTTATGGTTACCAAATCATAAATACATCTTACCAGAGCATCGTTGTTGTTGAAGTCTAATCATAGTGTCTCATCCCGGCATCTGCCCATTCCAAGGACGTGGCTATTCGAATAGATTCAAGAAAAACTCTGCAGAGGTTGTACAAATTTCTCCACATGATAGACGTAGTCTAACACCATCGTCATGGCTTAGACAGGCCTAACGAGAACTCGTACCCGATAGGACGCTACCTTAGATATCCCTATGAATCCACTACGGCGCTCAGGGGTTGGAGAAACATATCACATAGCACAAGGGGAGACACCATGTCTCAAATATATAAAGGGCTCGAACGCGGCCAAAAATCTCAAAGGCTTAACGTGGAGGATCACATAGCAACCACGCCCAACCGGGTCATGGAAGATCACACAAAGCATCCATGCCTCGCTCCTCGCTCTACCGTTTGCCTACTCCGGCCCCCTAAGTGGAAACATACTTCAACCTAACGGGGTGTGAGATCCAGCCTACCCATATAGGCATGTGGTGTGACGGAATATCTCACCGGGATGCATAAGAGGCTATGAACCGGTCCTTAGGGGGGTGACCGTAAGCGGGTATCTCCGACGTAACTACCACCCTGTAGTTCGCCCGATAATCTAACCCTCGTTAGACTACCCCTACCCGTTCCAATCCGGGTAACACAACATTATCACGAATTATCAAGTCATCATATTATCATGTTATCATATATCATTATCACTTAATACTCATATTCATATCCGGGTAACAATAAGCAATCTCATGCTTCAACATAATCTCATATTAAATATAATTGAGCATTTAAATAGTGTAGAATAAAGTGATGATTGATGGGAGGGGGTGTATGGTGGAATAATGGTGGAGGCTAGCAAAATATAGAGGTGGTGGAAGGAGTGGTTAAGGGAATGGTGAATGAAGTGGAGGGAAAAGAGATGGGTGGAATTAGGACTTGCCTTTATTATTTGTCGAGTACATCCGAGGTGTCGGCTCTCGTGCTTCGGCTCCTTTGTCCTTGCGTAGCTGTGCTCCTAGGGTCCTTCGGGTTCTCCACATCTTCTACTCTACGATCGTCTAGCGCTTGACAAACAAGAGAACAAGTAAAGCATGCAAAACAAACATAACTAGAATTTAAATGAGCACCAAAAATTATGGAAAAGGATATGGATGTGTGGGGTTTGATTTTAGAAGATTTTTGGTGGTGGAATTATTTGGATCGGAGTTGGAATGAGATGGTTATGAATTTTCAAAGTTATAATACGATAAACAAAATGGAATTTATCTTTGAAAAATATTTCTAGAAAATGGAGTGATGGAAATGAGTGGAAAAATATTAGGTGGAGTCTGGGGTGTACCTAGTTTATTTAGAAATTTTTTGAAATTTTTTCTGGTAGCAGGGAAATGGGTTTTCACTCCTCCGTGTACACTTCTCGGATGCGTGTAGCATTTCTTGTTCGGCCGACGCGTGGGGTCTAGCTGGTGTGGGCGACTTGCTGCATTGTGCTTGTGGTCCTTGCACCGACCGGTGGATCGCTCCGTTCTCCCTCTCGGGTTCATGTGAGCCATGCCCATGGAAATAGAAAAGGGCAAAAGAGAGTGATGAGGCCGCCACATGGGTCCCCCTTTGGTGATGTGTCACTTCTTCATTGGTTCAAGTGACGTAGCTGGTTCATCTCTTCCCTGTCCTCACGGTCACGGCCTCATGGCCTGTGTCCATCCGAGAGAGAGAGTACAGAGAGAGAGAAGAGAGATGAAGGGGGAGGGAGGAGAGACAGGAGCATGGTGTGCGGGCGTGGCCTTGACTCCGCCGAGGTGGAGGACCTACTACGGGCGGTTCCAAAGATCGGGCGGTGAACGGCCGGCGAGCGGAGCAGAGCTCCAAATGGCGACGTCGTGCTCGAGTGCAGCGTTGGGCGGTGGTAGCTCCGGGCGTTCGTCTCCGGCGAGGCACGGGCAGCGGTGCTCCACATGGCAAAGCAAGGCGGCGTTCCCAACTCCGGTGATGGCACGGCGGGCGTGCCATGCTTCCGCCGGCAGAGAGACGAGCGCGGGCGGGCGCGAACGCTCGCAGTCCGCGGCGACCATGAGGCGCGGGCTTTGGGAGTCGGCTTCGAACCTCCGAAGTCTTGGCGAGGTGCTCCCGGACGGCGGCGGTCAGCAGGAGCTTCGGCGTCGCCGCGGCGTCCGCGGGAGGACGAGCACGCGGTGGCGCTTTTAGCCTCGGGCGGCTCGAACACGGCTGCGTGGGCGGAGGTAGCGGGAACGGCGCGGCGGTGTTCCAGCGGGCGACGCGACTCCGGCGGTGGCGTTCATCTCCGAACGAACGCAGCTTCAGCTTTCAGGCAGGAGGAGAGCGGAGCAATGAGCAGCGGGGCGGCGGCGAAGTTCCTCGGAGAGCAGAGCCGCAAGGCGGCGACAAGCTCCGGCGCCCGGTTCTCCCGGGCCTGTTGCGGGAAGCAAAGCAAGGAGAGAGGGAGAAGAGAGTGAGGCGGAGGGAACAAGCTCGCAAGGGATGAGGGGCCGGGCTTGAGCTTGGGCGCCTCACCGGCGGCCATGGCTAGCCTTTATAGGCGCGGGCAAAGGCGGTGGAGCACAAAGGCGGTGCCGCATGCTGAGGCGGTTCGGGCTCGGAACGCTCCATGACAAAGCAGAGAGGCGGTGACAGTACCATACGCTGTATTCGCGTCGTTTCAAGGTAGGAGACGAATATGACATTCGGGTCCCACCCGTAGTTTGAGAGGGAGGAAAGGGACGGGAGGTGCCGCTGCTTGGGCCGCGGCGGTGGTTGGGCTGCTCGGCCGGCCATTTCGGGTGAAGGAGGGGAGGACGGGAGGCGGGGCCGGTGGCAGCCGGGCCGGGCTTGCCGGCTTGGCCGGTCGGGGCCCATCGGGGAAGAGAGGAGCCGGGCCGCGGGCCGAGAGAGAAGAGGATTAAGTCCGTGGCTGTTTTCCATATATAAAATGTTTTATTATTTTTCCTGGGAAGTAAACTAGGACACATTTGAATTGAAAATTAGTGAAAATTTAGAAGGTGGAGGTTTGGGAAACATCAAGATGATTCAAGGAGGGTTTTGCAAGGATTTGTCAAAGAACTTATTTTGGAAGAAAGTCGGGGAATTTTGGGAGGCAAGGAGGAATATTTTTGGCGCCGCAAATAAATTCCAGAAGGCAAACAAACAAACATGGCAAACACACAAACCGAACGATAATGCATAAAGTGAATTTTAATGCAAGGTTTTCAGAAAAGTATTTTTGAAAATGGTTTTGCAGGAAAATAAATTAATCAAATTTTAATTTATTGTAAATTCTAAAAGTTTAAATTTTTAGTGATTTTTAAAATGATGCAAAAACACGTGTGTTACAGACCGAACTATGAAAGGTCCTAAATGGCTAGAGGGGGGTGAATAGCCTAATTAAAATTTCTACAAAGCACTAAACAAACCGGTTAGTATAACAAATGGTGGAGCAAGTGTTGCGCTAGCCTACTAGGGGGTTGCAAGCCAACCTAACCAATTCTAGCAATCCTAATATACTATGCACACTAAGAATATGGTCCTTAGCAATTCAATTATGCTACACAACTTAATATGCTACTTGACACAAATGTAATTGCAAGGTAGGAATCGAGGGATGCAAACTGTGCCTTCGGGATGTCGTGCCAATCACCTTATTGATCAACAATGAGAAACCAAGGTGATGATCCAATCAATCAAATGAAATCCAAATATGATCTCGATGGATCAATTCCAAATGAACACCGGAGTTTTTACCGAGATTCACATGCTTGCCAACATGCTACGTCCTCGTTGTGACGGCACACTCACTTGGGATTCGGCGGCTAATTGGCACCACACCAAGCCTCCAACGGGCACCGCAAGAATCACCACAAGATGAGGGCAACACAAGTCACGAGCATTCCACTAGAGTACCTTTTGCGATCTCCCACGGGGACAAGGTCAAGAACCCCTTACAATCACCTCTGGAGTGGCCAAGAACAATCTCCAAGCTTGCTCAACTCCGGCTCGCTGCTCCAACCGTCTAGGTGGTGGCAACCACCAAGTGAAATAAGCTCAATCGCAGCAAGAATGCTCACTAGTGCACTAGATGCTCAATCACAAGGCAAATGCACTAGAAGCTCTCCCAATCACTCTCTAGATCAATCAAGAGACATGCAAAATGAGGGAGGAGGTTTGCTTAGCTCTAGAGGATGTCAAGTATGTCAAAGTGCCAAGAGAGACTCCCTAGAGCCAGCCAATTCACTTATATAGGCGCCCACAAACTCACATAGCCGTTGCTCACAAAACCAACATTCTGCGCACTGACCGGACGCGCGCATCGAGCCGACCGGACGCGTCCGGTCGCGGCGTCCGGTCCAACATAACTCGCCACGTGTACTAGCTGTTTGAACTCATCTTTTCGCGCCCAACATTCAGCTACGCTCATGCAAGCCAAGATCCACCGGACGCGTCCGCTATAAACCACCGGGACGCCTGCAGACACCAGAGTCCGGTCGTTACCCAGAGAGCTCCAGAAACGTATTTTCTTGACCAGACGCGTCCGCTGCCCCTTGACCGGACGCGCCCGGCGTCCGGTCCTCACTTCGCACGCACGGCTTCGGCCACACGGTGCACTTGACCGGATGCGGCACCGGATCGTCCGGTCGCCCAGCGTCCGGTCACTCCTGAAAAACCGACGGACGCCAAAGATTTTTGACCGGACGCGTCCGGTCCCCTCGCCAGACAGCGTCCGGTCACTTCTGAGTGACTGCACTTCGTCCGAAAACCTCCGAGTCCCGCCTCGCGAGCTCGGCGGGAGGGTTCCACACCCAAACATCATCACCTCTTGCTCCCGTGTGCCAACACAAAAGTGCCTCTCCACTTGTGCACGTGTGTTAGCATTTTCAAATAGATTTTTGCAAGAGTTAGCAAGCACACTAGGTCTCTAATACATATGCAAAGTCATTGCTCACCTAGTGGCACTTAGATAACCGATATTGCGCGACGTCGCCCCTCTTAATAGTACGGTTACCAATCCTAAACCCGGCCATCAACTTCTCTACTCGTCTATGGCCGGTAAAATAGAAATGCCCTAGCATATACCTTTGCCTCTAGCATTCCATCTTGCTCCTCATCTTTCTTCATCACCAAGTGTGGTACTTGATCATTTGTGGTCACCTCCATCATCTTGATCACCACTCCACCACTTGGCTTGGACCTTCCCTTTCTCTAATGCTACACACTTAGCAATAGGGTTAGTCCTAGGTTTCATCAATTAGCTAAAACCAAACTAGGGCTTTCAAACTACCGCCAGAAGACCGGAACCACTCCTGCGCACGCGATGCACCAAGCCCACCGGCAGTTTCGGTCCCCCAGCGGAACTTCCGGTCAAGTCGTTTTGACCGCAGTAAAAAGGAGTTCTCGGGTCATTGTGAGTCAACAGCCTTTCTTCTCCATCTCTTCTCACCCTGAGCACTGTAGCAGCGGCGGCGCCCTCTTCTTCCTCACCTCCTATCTCCCTCCTCCTCCACTCCCTTGCACATCCCTTTGAGGAGGAGCTTCCCCACGCTTTGGAGATTGCTTTGGTGGTGTTGGAGATCGCTGGGAAGTCTTGGCACGTGCGGATTTGACTTCTTCCTCTCCAAGGAACAAGGTACCGGGATTTCGAGCCCAATCTCCCAATGTACTTTGTTTAGAGTCGATTCCTCGCACGTGCTTGCTATTATTAGTATATACATGCTATTGGAATGCCTTTCATGCAACGCACATGGTCAATCTCCATGGAACACGTGATTCTTGTCGCACTAGGGCTCCACCGGAAGTTCCGGTCTCTGAACGGAAGTTCCGATGGCCCTATGCAGCAAGCTCTCGTGTCTCCACCTGTCGATTCCTTTGCCGCATTCCACTGTCATGTCTAAGACTTCTCTTTGCCGTACTGTTTGTGTTGTGCAGCATGACTCGACGCACCAATCCGAGTTGTTCCGCTCGCCCCGGTCAACAACGGTCTCGCCCACAGAGTATGGGTGATGGGGAGGAGGATCGTGCTCGTGGCAGCTGTGCTGCACGCCGTGGTGCCTCTAGTGCTGCCTTACCGTCAGACAGTGAAGAAGGTCCTTTCAGTGTTCCCGATCGCTCCACTCGTGCTTGTCCACCTCCCACTCATCGTTCTATGGTTCATGATATAGTGGTTGCTAGTCAGATTGAGGTGGAGAGACGTGCCATTGCTCCAGATGTTGTGCGCCGATCTCCCATTCGCATTGGAGTTGCAACTATCAACAGGAGCCTTCCCCGTCACTCTCATTGGGCTCCTCGGCCACATATGCCAGAGACTCCTTCGAGTATGACTCCAAGATGGCCGATTGACTACAGCAAGCAAGCAAGGGATGTCAAGAGGATGAGACAGGAGAATCCCTTTGCCTGGACTAAGTTTGAAGGTGTTGATCCTCGCTTTTGGTCTCAATTTCACAATGATTACTATGTGAGTGTGTGCATGAAGACTGGACACAGGGGTTCCACCACACCTATTCTTCAGCACAAGGCCCCCACTCTCAAGTCATTGCAAGATCACAAGAATGCTGAGATAGATGCTTTGATTGAGAAGCTTGATGAGTGGCGCATCCTGCCGCTCATGACTTTCAAGCACAATTGGAACACCGAGATCCTTCTTCAGTTTTGGGCCTCTCTTTATATTGATGAGACGAACAAGGTACTCCACTAGATGACTGAGACTTTGCATTATTGTTGTGATTATCGTCAGTTTTCTCGTCTCCTTGGGTTCAACAGAGAAGATAGAGATGCCCCTAGCTTGTACAGTCATTATGCTACTAGTGTTGGGCGTGCTGATTTTATTGAGGCTGGACTTTATCTTGATCCCGTTCATGCTAATGGAAACACTCACTTCTTGAAGCCCTACTTCTATGTGCTCAACAACCTAATTCGTGCTACCATTGATCCTAAGGTTGGGGACTCCACCAACCTGCAGAATCATGCTCCTACAATACTAGTGTGCTTTGGTCTTGACAAGAGGTTCAGTGTGACAGATTTGCTTTGGAGAAATATTCAGGAAGTGTCTATTGATCCTCACAAGTCCTTGCCCTATGCACCATATCTTATGTATGTGATTGAGCAAGTGGTTGGGTTTTCCTTCTACCACGACACCATTCATCCGGATTGGAAGGTGAGGTCTCTTGGGCCGCACATGGGCAAGGGAAAGACTTCGATGGCTAGTGGAAGTGGTGCTGCTCCTGAGGATGTGGATTTTGGTGGTGCTGAGACTGAGGAGGCCCCTCCTGTGGATCCCTCTGTTGGTGCTGCAGCTGGTCGTGAGAGTGGGCGTGGCCGTGGTCATGGCCGCGAGCGTGGTAGTGCTACCCGCCATGCTCTCCAGAGGTTCTTCTCCTACTTTTGCTATACACAGAAGAAGACCGATCAACGCCTTCATCGCTTGGAGGAGAAAGCCGAGCTTCCTCCTGCCACTCCTCTTCACGAGTTCCAGGACCCTTATGCTGAGTATGATGCCATGTATGGTGGTCATGGAGGTGATGAAGGTGAGCAGCAGCAAGCCCCTCCTTTCACTGCTTTTGATCCGACGTACTCTAGTGGTCTTCCCTCCGGCCACACCATGGAGGACACCGAGCTGGGCGCTTCATATCAGGACATCTTTGGCGCTGCTAACGACGTCACCCGGACTTCTCTCTCTAGTGCTCCTGCCTTTGGTGATCCAGCTGCTCCATCGTCGTCCAAGAGACATTTCTTCCACAGCGACAGCGAGGACTACGACGACTACTAGTGGATGCCGCTTTGCCCCTTTTGCTCCTTCTCGTGGCCTACCCTTTTTGGCATTTGATGCCAAAGGAGGAGTGTTAGGCTTCTTATCATGTTGTAATAGGGGTAGTTAAAATTTTGGTTCTGTAATAACTCTATCTCGTGTGGTGAACTATGTGGTAAACCTGAACTATTTGTGTGTGATGGATGATTGTAGGCTAAAACCTTTTATGCTCACTTAGTTTATTTTCATGTGATGCCTCTTATGTGATATTGTGATGGTGATTGTTATCTTTAGAATGGTTATGTGGGTTAAGTCCTTTTCTTTCTATCATAACCATTCAACTTCTTTTACTTTATTCTTGTGATATATCCTATCATATGCATCATGGTTTTATTATCACACACTCTTAGGCACCCCACGAATTGGCAAAATTTAGGGGGAGCCTCTCTAGTGTATGCCATCTTGATTTCACTCAAGGTTTTGAAATTCAAATCCTATGCATACACTAAGGGGGAGCTCTTCTTAAATCTTGGAATTCAAAAGCTTAAATTCTTTCTATCATATATAAGCCTAAGTTGGTTGTCATCAATTACCAAAAAGGGGGAGTTTGTTAGTGCATTCGCCCCCGGTGTGGATTTTGGATAATTAATGACAATCAAATTAGGGACTAACATGTTTATCAAGTGATATCTACTGGTGTTAGTCCATCGATGAATTAAAACGAAAGAATCCGGTGAATGAAAGCACCCTAAATTTTATGGACAAATGGCGTTCCGGCTCAAGTGATTCACTCTCTTTTATTTTGATTTAAGTCGTAGGAAATGCCGTACTATCAAGAGGGATATAAACTTAGCTAGCTAGATGGGGAATAAAAGTGCTCATGTCGATGTTTTAGAGTGCTTGAGAGACACTGTTTCATCCACGTGCACATAGTGTAGTTTTGCAGTTTCTGCAGGGTGGACGGGAAGTTCCGGTCTAAGACCGGAAGATCTGGTGGTTGCGCGCGACGCAAGCTTCCGGTCTTCCAGCGGAAGTTCGGCTCTGACCGGAAGTTCCGGTAGTTGTCTGTTTGCGCGCGCGCCGAGTTGCGCATTTTGGTTTGGCGGAAGTTCTGGTCTCTGACCGGAAGTTCCGCCCTGACCGGAAGATCCGGTCAGAGACCGGAAGTTTCGGTCAGCTCGTCTCTCGCCCTTTCTCAGCCAACGGTCAGATCTGAGTGGACCGGAAGTTCCGGTGCGGTCCACCAGAAGTTCTGGTAGGTCATTCGGAGCCCGAAGTATTTATACTTTTTAGCTCCATTTGTAACCGTGACGCCAGGCAATTCACTCATTCTTTACTCTCCAAACAGCCTCCAAGCTTTGACTCACCCACTCTCTCTTCCCCTTTGCTTCCAAGCTTCAATCCTCGTTTGTTTGAGTTAGGGAAGTGAGATTTGAGAGCGGGAGCATCGATCTTCGACTTGAGCACTTGGTTTCCTCGTTTTACCGGTTGGGTTTGTGTCTATTACTCTTGGGTTCTTGGAACCCTAGCCGGCTAGGCGTTCTTCGTGGTTGCCTGTGTTGATTTACTTGTGAGGGCACCCCGAAGTGTTTGTATTACCCTTCATCTTAGTGGATATCTCGAGCTAACCTTTGTGGTTGCTTGAGGGAGGGGACCTACGTGGTCGGGCCTTGGTGGCCACCTCAACAACGAGGACGTAGGAACTCCTTTGTGGGGATTGCCGAACCTCGGGATAAATCGTGTGTCCCGCGTGCTTGTTATGGAGGTAGCATCGACTACTCTTGGTATTGTGTTCTTCGTATTCTCTCTTGCCTATTTGGTTGTAGGTTGAAGAACTCGATCCAAGGAGCGAGACCCGAAGGTGTGGAAAGTTCAATTCCATCACCAACATCATCTAGGAGGGTGTGGTAACAAGTGTAGCTGAAATCACAACTCATTTACTCTGATTTCTTAGCTCTTTAGGGCACTAGAAGTTCTAGTTGGTTTGCACCAGAAGTTCTGGTCTAGGACCGGAACTTCTGCTCCAAACCACCAGAACTTCCGGTGAGCATTTAACTTTTGAAATTTGAGTTTGTGAGTTTCAGGTTTTGAAAATACGCCTATTCACCCCCCCCCCCCTCTAGTCCAATTAGGTCCTTTCATCTACATTATCATACCATAAGAAATGACCCATGTGAGAGCTTATCATATTAATAGCACACTAGGAAATTTTATAATTTACATCAAATATATAGGTACCTTGAGGAGGGTTAGCTTGGAGTCTACCCCTCCAACCAACCATTATCTTGATAATTTTATCAATAAGTGGTTGTATATCTTTTCTCCTGAGCTTAGTGAAATATAGAGGTGCCCCAGGTATTTGAAAGGAGGAAAAGTGAGAATGATATAGGTTGTACTCCCTCTATCCCTAAAAGCTTTAACTTCTAGAGTTGTCTTAAGTCAATTTTTTTTAAATTTTAACCAAACTTCTAAATAAACTCTAAGATTTATAGTATCAAATTAGTACCATTAGATTCATTATATAATATATTTTTTAATAAGATACTTATTTTATGTCATAGATATTGATGTTCTTTTCTATAAAAAATCAAATAGGCCACGTTAGCGCCATGTCAGCCACACAAAAAAGGCCACGTCAACGCCATATTGGCCATGTCAGCGGCATATTGGATGATTTATCTGTGAGTAAACGAAATTATCCGTCATAGATAAACTGCTCGATTGCTAAAATAATCGGTGACATTCAATCGTCATAGACAAATCACCTAATCAATGAACAATAGAATTCTATGATGATTTCTTAAACTGTCATCAAGAAACGTCATGTAAAACACCATTTCTTGTAGTGTTGGTTAAATTTAAAAAAGTTTGACTGGCATGGAGTATTTGGTCTGAGGGATGTGTGTGCCTCTTAACTTCAATTGGTGGTTGCAGATACTGAGCAATGGGTTTTTCAAGAGCCCGGTGCACAGGGTGGTGACCAACAGGGAGCGCGAGCGGGTCTCGCTGGTGATGTTCTAGCAGTTGGACCCTGAGAAGGAGATGGAGCCAGCGCCTGAGCTGGTGGACAAGCAGCGGCCCAGGCTGTATGGAAGGGTGAAGGCCAAGGACTACCTCACCGAGCTCTGTGAGAAATACTCGAGAGGGACACGAGCCATCGACACGGTGAAGGTGAAGAAGATTTGAACGGAAAAACGTGATTTTGTAACAAATTTCTTCCATCAATCCATACTCTTTTTTTTTTTTTTTTTGGTCGTGGAACTGGCTGGTTATATATTGAACGACCAAAGTGCTCAAAACAAACACTGGATTACTTTTGCAAACCACATGTATTTGTGATACTGTAACAAGAAACTGCAACTTGTGACAATTATTTCAAAAATGTATCACGTCTACTTCGATATTTGGCTACATGTAACCAAGAACCACGGTTCTCATTAAAAAAAGACGGAATAGCCAAATTCGTCCTTGAACTATCGCTGAAAGCTCAGTTTGATCCCTAAACTACGAAAACGGTCGTTCTAATCCTCAAACTTTCACAGCCGGCTCAATTTCATCTCTAAACTATGAAACGATCGTTCTCGTCCTTAAACTTTTGCAGCCGGCTCAATTTCATGCCTGGTCCGACGTGGAATGTCACGCTGGCTCGCCTCGTCATCGCTCAGCAACTGATTTATTTTTATTCCAACTGGTTGTAATTAGTTGTAACTCTTCAATACAACATTCGATAAAGATGATTTTTTAATAAAAATTATAGATCTTATTGGGATCTATGACTTTCTAGTTTTAAAATTTTTATTTGAGGACATTAAGATGCTCAAAAGTTAATATAAAATTTTAGCACCATAATAATTACCTGCCGCTACTTGTAATTTAATTCAGGTGTTGTTAGAAAATTGTAGCTCTATAATATTATGGTGCTAAAATTTTATATTAACTTTTGAGCATCTTAACGTCATCAAATAAAAAACATTAAAACTAGAAAGTTGTAAATCTTATCGAGATCTATAATTTTTATACAAAAATCTTCATCGGATGTTGTATTGAAGAGTTATAACTAGTTGCAACCAGTTGGAATAAGAATAAATCGATTTGTGGCTTTTAGAAACCGATTCGGTGGATCGGGCGATGGCGAGGCGAGCCAGCGTAGCGCTCCACGTCGGACCAGGGACGAAATTGAGCCGGCTGCGAAAGTTTGAGGACGAGAACGGTCTTTTTCATAATTTAAGGACGAAATTGAGCCGACTGTGAAAGTTTGAGGACTAAAACAACCGTTTTCGTAGTTCAGGGGCCAAACTAAGCTTTCGCCGATAGTTCGAGACGACTTTGGCTATTCAGCCTTAAAAAAATTCGAACTTGTACCAGGGCACAAGTATTTCATTAAGAGGAAGGGCACAAGTATTTCATTAAGAGGAAAGTTTCCATTAAAATGAGTTGTGGGGTCTGCACCATCATATCCACTTGCCACCCAAATTAGACTATTATTTGAATGACAGGAGGGCCCCCAATGAACTTATCCCATCCTCTACTTAATATTAATTATGTCTAACTAATTAATCTTACCGACACCCATACTAACAGATTCTGCAATAGATTACTTATCTCATCTCAATACTAAAAATACAATACAAGGGATTGTGGTTACTCTAACAGATTATTTGTCCTATCCTTAATACCTAATTTTTTTAAAAAAAGCTCAAAATTCAACTCGATATCTCTATCCCATCTGATAGATCCACTTTAAAAGTATTGATAATTTATTGAGAGAAAAAAAAAAATACAATACAAATAATAAGAGATCAGATATATAATTCATATATTTATTTGGCATGGGCACCATGCTAAATGAAACTAGGAACATCAGTACATCACCTTGCACCTAGATCTTTAGCGACTCGATGACTCTCTCCCTTTTGCAGAAGTGCTCATAGTGAGCAGCCACAAAATCCCTGAACTTGATCTTCTTATACCGTGCCGGCCGCTTCTCATCTAACAGTTCACCGATCGGCTCGATCTCCTCCTCAAAATCCGTTCCGTAGAACATGGCCAGGGACATCCTCTCCTTCTCAGAGTTCGTCACCACCCTGTGCACCGGGCCCTTGAAGATCCCGTTCGACATTATCTGCATCTCAGTCACAAGTGTCCGACGCAAATGGCGTCAGAATAGGTATACATGAGACATGGCTGCAAATCTCACTCACACAAAGTTCAGAGACGGCGGCTACCTCCAAGGAGACGCCGACGTTGACCAGCAAGGCCCGGCCATGGCCACGAACGGGCGGGACGGTGTACCAGGTCCCGTCCCTCTGGAACTGCAGCCCGCCGACGTGTTCGTCGGCGAGGAGCAGCGTCAGGACGCAGACATCGCTGTGAGGCCTAACGCCGAGCACGAGGTCCGGCCTCGGGCAGGCAGGGTAGTAGTTGAACCTGGCGTAGGTCGAGCCCTTGTTGTCGCCGAACTGGTCGATGATGCCGTCGTCGTCGTCGAGGTCCAGAAGCTTCGCCATGGCCCGGAGGATCCCGTCCTTGACTCGCTTACAGCCGTGCGTGTACTCGTGCAGAAGACCCCTGCATTTCAGATTTTCAGTTGTGAACCAAGGCAACCAATCAGTTTTCTGAAATTCTTCCGGTGTCGTTGCAGAAATGGTTGATCCATTATTACCTGAAAGATTCCGGGTGTCGGGGCCAGCGATCGAGGTTCCTCTCGTCCTCAGGCTCAACCCTGAGATGCAGCCGATCGCACCAGTCCAGGATCTGATCCTGGGTTTTCACCGGGTCATTCCCGTACCCTTCTATCTGCCACTGTCTCCCTTCGATCAGGTTGCTGTACGCCTGCTTCTCTTCCAGCGGCTTGCGGAAGAACTCGCGTGATGCAGCCATCAGAGCATCCATCACAGAGGTCGCGATCCCATGGTTTGTAACCTGGAGAGATTACAGAACAATTTTGCTTTTTACATGATGAAGATGAAGTGATGAACTAGGACTGCAAGAAAGAAGGTAAGCTTAGCATTAGTAGTTGGTTGGGAGCTGAAGAACGAAACTAGAATGCTGGCTGACCAAGAAGAAGCCCCAGGTGAGCAACGCCGATCGCAGTTTGGTAGCCTCCTCGTCGGCAGAGTCGTCGGACGCCAACAGCCGTTGGAGATCGATGGTTGGGACGGGCTCCGGCATCTCCGCCACACCGGCGAGCTGGTCGTCGCGCCTGTCCTGCTCGGGGATCAGGTACCGACTCGGCGGCTCCTGCACGGTGGCCGCCAGCTCCTGCACTATGCTAGGCACCCTCCATGACTCGTCGTCCGCCATTGGGATCCTTGGGGGAGCTAGCGCTTGGCCTGCTCTGTCCCTTTGTCTGTGCATGTGTCTGCTTTATTATTTGCTCGCCTGTGTGTCGTCTCTCTGTGAATCACTAATATGTCCCTTTGACCTGGAGATATGATAAATTGATAATGGCAGGTTGCCATCGTCCTTGTCAGCATCGCCAGCATCAACGAAAAGAAAAGACCACCAGACACCAAGCGTCCAAGCCGTAGCAGTCTAGTAGTAATAACAATGTAAAAAGGATCAGAAACAATACGCGTGATTGGGAATTTAGGAAATAAAGAATTCTTATTAAAAAATAAAGCAGCCCCAATAATAGAAAAGGGGAAACTGGTAGTCGATACACTCTTCAAAAGAATGACTCTTTAGGAGTTGTTGTCGCTTAGGTCAACGAAAAAATGGTGATATGCTTTCACCACCATCAGTAAAATGAAGATATGCTTTATGAAAGGAAATTATATTTACTAGTGATGTTAGCGTCTTGTTTGGATCTCACAGTCTAAAGTTTAAATGCTACTCCCTCTATTCTAAATTACAAGTCATTCCAAAAATCTTGGAGAATCAATTTTTTTCAAGTTTGATCAAAATTATAGAGAAAAACATAAAGATTTATAATATCAAATAAATATACTATAAAAATATAACTAATGAAGAATATAATAATACTTAGTTGATATCATAAATAATCTTATTGTATAAATTTGGTCAAACTTAAAAAACCTTTGACTCTCCAAGATTCTTTGTAATGGCTTCTAATTTGGGATAGAGTGAGTAACTCTTTAGACTATGGGATCTAAACAGAGTATGACTTTTTGTGTGTATATCTCTTCTTTTTTTTTTTTTTTTTTTTTTTTTTTGGAAATGCATGCATCAAGAACTACTTCTAGTCAACAACTAACCCCTTGACAAACCATGATATGCAAGTAGACTGCAAACTGACAAAGTTTCTCGTATCAAAAAGCACTTACAAATTCTAGATATATAGCATATAGGGTGTAATCATATCGATCGATCAAAGCCAAATATTATTGAATAAGATATATTGTGATACAAACATGTGATCAATTTTCTTTGAGATTATACAAAAACATTGTCTCCACATGAGCAAGTCAGGCCTTGTTTGGTATAGCTCCGTTTCACTAGTGAAACAACTTTTTAAGATTAAGTTCATGTGTTAGTCCTTGGGTCAGTAAGTAACATGTACCAGAATAATAGAATGTGGTACACAACCATGTGGCATAGATATGTATATTACCTAGTATTAGCCAAATATGACGAAACAGCAGAACGAATCAATAGCTATTCAGTGCTTCCCTCACGCGTGCTTTGTCTTTCCGGGTGATGTGGGGAGACCTCGATGATGACGGCGCAAGCAAGGCGATGGTGTGTCGACTTGATGTCTGTGTCTTTCCGGGTGATATTTATGTGGCGTCTTAGTCGACAGGTGGTGATATGGTGCTTGTGAAGTTGTATAGTCTTTTAGATCTCTGGTACTGAGTGACGCAGCGATTTAAAGTTAGCCTAGTAAGTTATCCAACCATCCGTTCTCCTATAGTTGTTTTAGTTGCTAGCTTCTTCTTCTTCTTCTTCTTCTTCTTCTTCTTCTTCTTCTTAAAGTTAGCCTAGTAAGTTATCCAACCATCCGTTCTCCTATAGTTGTTTTAGTTGCTAGCTTCTTCTTCTTCTTCTTCTCTTCTTCTTCTGTTATAATAGTTAGTCAAGTTTTGTCCTTCTTTTAATCTGATCAGTGGCTCCCTAGCCTTTTTTTTGTTTTTTTTGAACAAATAGACTGTGGGGGAGATTCCACAAACTTTTCTAAAACAATAAAGAAAAGAAGTGTGCTAGGTAATTATTTTAGAAAACGAAGAAGAAAAGGTGTGCTAGGTAATTTGAAGATGTAAGGCCCTGTTTGTTTTGCTGAAAAGTAAGACCGAAAAGTATCATTCATAAATTTGTAAGAGAAAAATATTATACCATAGCTGATAAATTTAAGCGAACAGGGTGATATATATGTTATATGAACTTTAGAATAACTTTTCAGCCTCGCATCAACCACCTCCTTGGCCTCGTGTCTTTGATTTCTATACCTGTCCTCCCTCCGTCTTAAAATAAGTTTAATAAGGTGTGTAGAAAATATAAGCGACATTTATATCTCAAAATAATTTTATTATGAAAATACATTTAAGGATTTATCTAATAATACTAATTATGCATCATAAGCATAATAATACATGACTTATTTTGGAACAGAAATAGTACATTTGTCTGGCTGCTATGAAACTAAAAAATACATCACCGGACCTGACACCTAGACCTTGAGCGACTCAATAACTCTCTCCCTTCTAGAGAAGTAGTCATAGTGAGCAGCCATAAGATCCCTGTACTTAATCTTCTTGTACTGTGCTGGGTGCTTCTCATCTACTAGCTCAGCGATCGGCTGGACCTCTTTGTCAAGATCCGTCGCGTAGAACATAGCCAGGGAGATCCTCTCCTTCTGAGAGTTCGTCACCACCCTGTGCACCGGGCTCTTGAAGACCCCGTTCGACATTATCTGCATCTCGGTTCGGTCACACACAAGTGTCCAGGAACTCTCAGAATCTGTATACATACATGATCTGACTGCGAATATATATCACACAATGCAAGTTCAGAGAAAGCTACTACGTACCTCCAAGGAGCCGCCGACGTTTACCAGCAAGGCCCGGCCACCCTCGGGCGGCGGCGGCGGGACGGAGTACCAGGTCTCGTCCCTGTGGAACTGCAGCCCGCCGACGTGTTCGTCCGCCAGGAGCAGCGTCAGGACGCAGGCGTCATTGTGAGGACTGACGCCGAGGACGAGGTCGGGCCTCGGGCAGGCTGGGTAGTAGTTGAACCTGGCGTTCGTGGAGCCCCTGTCGCCGAACTGGCCGATGATGCCGTCGTCGTCGTCGAGGTCCAGAAGCCTCGCCGTCGCCCGGAGGATGCCGTCCTTGACTCGCTTGCAGCTCTGGCTGTACTCGTCCAGGAGACCCCTGCAAACACCTCCAGCAGTTCAGTGAGACATGCATATTTCTGGCTTCAGGAACCCAACTGCTCTTGAAATTCTTCCATACCAATTGTAGAACTTACTGCTAGCTTCTGAAGATTAAAAAGATTGAGGAAAGGAAACGAACGGTTAAATTAAAATTAATTACCTGAAAGATTCCGGCCAGCGATCCATGTGTCTCTCGTCCTCCGGCTCAACCCTGAGATGCAGCCGGTCGCACCAGTCGAGGATCTGGTCCTGGGTATACACCTGCTCATTTCCATATCCTTCTAGCTGCCAATGCTTCCCTTCAATCAGGTTGCTGTACGCTTGCTTCTCGTCCAGCGGCTTGCAGAAGAACTCCCGTGATGCAGCCACGAGAGAATCCATCAGTGAGCTCTCGATCCCATGCTCAGTAACCTGGAGAAAGCGAAGGGCAAGAAGCCAAGGACTCCATGAAGTAAATCAAGCATATGTCTACTCAGTACGAGTGTCATAAAAGTTCCCGGTACATAGCCATAAGCAACGTGGCATGTAAAATGTAGATCGACAAATTTAAGTTCTCGGTTTGTAGGGTATAACATCCTTTGGTTTGAGGATCAGATATGATCCCTAGATAATTGGACAACGTAGCCGGAAGGCCCGGAACATAGCTCAGAACGGAGGTGGTAGTAGTAGTCTCACCAGGAAAAAACCCCAGCTGAGCAACGCCGAGCGCAGCTTGGCAGCCTCTTGGTCAGCAGAGTCGGACGCCAACAGGCGCTGGAGATCGATGGTCGGGACGGGATCCGGCATCTCGGCACCGGCGAGCTGGCCGTCGCGCCTGTCCTGCTCGGGGATCAGGTACCGAGACGGCGGCTCCTGCACGGTAGCCGCCAGCTCCTGCACAAGGCTCGGCACCCTCCATGAGTCATCGTCAGCCATTTCTGGAAAGAAATGTTCCTTCCTTTGCTTGGCTTGCTCTGTTCCTGTACGTGTGCATTGTGTCTGCTTCCTCACTTTATCCGCGCGTTTCTTTGACTGTGAGTGTCGCTTTGTCTAGTCACATCGTAATCTTTGATTCTTGACTCCATCCAGGCTCGAGCTCGATTGTGAGTGGTGGCGCTAGGTGCATTGCATGCATAGCGTGGAGCGGTGGCGGCGGCTACCGTGCAGGGCGGCAGCGTGCAAGAAGGCCGGCCCCAAGAGAGGTGCGATGCGGCGTGGGCGGAGGCTGGCCATACGGGCAGTCGGCAACTCGGCATGGTGGAGCTGTGCGGCCATGCGGGATAGAGGCTAGGGCGACAACGATGCTCAAGGCTCAGCCAAGCGCACGAGTAAGACGAGACTGTTAAGTGTTGATAGCTAAATTTGGTGAATTAGGATATCACAATCTTGATTCTTTGACTCCAGGTTCGATTAATCAATTCCGTTGCACGTTTCGATTCGGATATAATCCTCCCGTTAAATAAAGCAGAATTGCTCGGAAAATCGATTAGTTAAAATTAAAGGCCCAATCTAACATGTTTTTCTCAAATAGGATAAAAGATTTACATGTCATTCTTCTGCCGAGCTCACTAGGAGGTCGAGACCATCTAGCATGCGAGTTCAAGTTTCGATGTTACAATTAAATAGAGCAGAGCATTGAAGTTGTCTCGTCTGTTACTAGAAATAAAGTAAAAACTGAAATACTCCTTTCATTTTAAATTATAGGACATTTTAGCCATTATACGGAGGTGAAATAATGCCAGTTCATCGGCAACCAGAGACAGACATGTAGTCTGAGCCTCTGAGGCCCAGAACGCAAAAACAATCCCAATATGAGAAACTATTACTAGTCACATAGGAAAATCTAAGGTATGCTCATAAATATAAGCAAGGGAAAAGCTAAAATTAGCTTAACCGGTCACTTGGATGATATATAAAAATCATACATAAGCGTGCATCAAGACATGGTAATGGAGCCACTGAGTGCCACAGAAAGGAATAGCTACAAAAACTCTCGTCTCGCATAGAACTAGTAGGACACAGATGCCGAATCCAGTTGCCTGTAACTTAGATGATACCAATTTTGTTGGCCACATCAAGAGCATCGTAGTCGGGAGTCAGCTTCACATAAGCCTTCTTCTTCCCATCAGGCCTGGACAAACACAGTAAGAATCACCCATATAGTAGCACAAAAGAACAAATTATGCAGAAAAAATAACACTGGAGCTAAGTGCTAACCTGATCAGGGTGTTGACCTTCTTTGCCTGAATGTCATACATCTTCTTGACAGCGGCCTTGATCTTCTTCTTGTCTGCCTTGAGGTCGACGATGAAGACCAGAGTGTTGTTATCTTCAATCTTCTTCATTGCTGATTCCGTGGTGAGGGGGTACTTGAGGATTTGGTACTGGTCAAGCTTGTTTCTCCCAGTAGTGCTGACTCTTGGGTACTTCGGGTCCCTGGCCTTCTTCAGGGTCTTGGGGCGGTGAAATGTGACTGACGTCCGGATCTTCTTGGTCGTCTTCTTGCCTGCCCCAGACTTCACAGCCTTGGCAACCTTCAAGGCCTGAGCCTTGGCATCACCCTTCTTGGCAGGAGCGGCTAATCAAAAAACGCCATTGGATAAAATAGTCAGGTCATGCATACTTACAGTAAGCCTATCAAATAGAAATAGTTCATGAAATTTAACATGGTGATAACTGATTGTGTCCAACAATAGACAGACTACCAATATATTGATAATATTGCATTAGAGATACCATCTGTATTCAAGAGAGAATGCGGTAATTCGAGTTTGCTAATTCTACTCTCTCCCTTTGAGATGATTGAAATGATATGGTCAAGGCATGAGTAAAACGAACAGGTAGTGGTTAAATCAGAGTGCTAAATGTACAAATGCCAACTAGACCTGACACAATTCAACAATGGCAACACACATACAAAAGGAACAGGAACCGCATAACACTGAGCAGTCAGTTTACAGTGATTCAAAGGTTGGCACATTGTAGTTACTGATCAAGTGTGGCACACAGAGAAATAGGCAACGTTATAGAACATGTACCTTTAGGAGCCATTTGAGCTTCTCAAAACCCCCTCCTGAATTGCAAACAGAGAAAGATCATTATGTCAGGCGGCTGAATATGCAAAGGGGAAGACAAAATCATAAGAGCTGGAATGAACCATAGAAGGATCTTGCCGGCCAACATATAAGCTACTTATTAACAGCACTTCTCAGTCTAATGTTGACCCAAAGTTAACACCAAAAACAGAATCATAGAACACTGTTACTAAATCTACCTCATGCCTAAATCAAGCATGGCTAATATATATAGACAGCATCCCTACACGTCAAAGAGACTCGTCGCAAAACCTTCTCGCACAATTAACCCGAAAAGCTATCGATGAGAGCAGACACACGAAATCTAAGCGGCGAAAGAGAGCCTGAGGCGCGGGCTACGCCTCGCAAGACAGCTCCCGCCGGCAAACCGGTCGAGAACAACAGCGCACAGAGCAGATCCGAGCGCTTCCACGAACCGACCGAGCCGGACGAAATGGGGGTGGGAGGAGGGCAGCTGCGGCGGCGTTGGGTGGCTCACCTTACCTCTCCTGGCGGCGGCGGTCTGAGCCTCTGAGGCGGGCGGACGGACGCGAAGCGATGACGGCTGGGAAGAAACCCTAGCCCCGGGGCAGAGGTTTCATAGAATGCGTGCTGGGTCATGACCACCATCGGCTGGATGGGCCGTGTATGGACCGGCCCACTTAGACTTGAAACGGGAGAAAGGCCCGCGGCCACTTGGGCCTCCTCGCCTGTCGGCGCCATGCATTCGGTCCGAGGCCTCCGAGTCACCTTGATGATCCTCTCTCAATTGTGCAGAACCAACCTGTGATCGAACGATGATGAGAAATGATGCTAGGCAACATGGTACAACATTCGCGTGGAATTATTATCGCACTATCTAGTAGTAGCCGACACCGGTTACTGGTGACTGTTGAGCTGTGAAGTAGGAACGAAAAATGCAACAAACACAGAACATAGCCGATGACGTACGGCATACAGAGTCCCAACTGAAACGCAGTCAGTCACGGGTAGCCGTGCAGGCGTGCAGCGGAGGCCCGCCGTCGTCACGGCACTCGGCACGCACGACTCCCCCGCCAGCCGATCGACTCCCGCCCGGCCACCCAGAGGCAGCAGCACGCCAGGCCGCCAGCCGCAGAGTGTGAGCTTGTGACGCCACGACGTCTCAGCTCCGAACCGAACTCCGATGAAAGCGAATCCACCAACGGGACAACCGGGCCGGCAGGCGACGTAAAACGCCCGCGCCGCACTGGTGCTGCTGGCATGTCTCTGGGCCGGCCGGCGCTGGCACTGCTGCGAACAGCTGCAAGCAACGCTGGCCGATTGAGTGCACTGTGCGGTGCCCGTGTGAAGTGTGAACGGCAGGTCCGGTGGGATATGCTGGTGGGCGCGCTCCGCGCGGGATATACCCGAGGGCCGAGGGCCTGTTTGGTTGACGTATCAGTAGGGCCTGGCTCGTATCTGAGAGCCAGACTCACTGGCTCACATGGGACAGACTGAGTACGTGTAACACTATCGTGTTTGATTAACTGCACCAACTAAATCTGGCTGAGAAGAGACGATGTTTGGTTGTCTATATGGAGATAAGTTGCATTAGATAATAATATTAAAAATTATGATTATAATTTTTATTTTATGCAAATACACTCTTAAAGGTTTTATTTTATCTAATTATGTCTTAAGTATATTTAAAATACATTAACATCATTTAATATTTACTAATCATACACTAATACATCATTACGGAGAGAAACAATTGCACGGCAGAAACGCTCGATTTGGACGTATCTCTAGAGCCTGGCTGCGAGGTGCTCGTTGCATGACCGGAGTCTGGCCGACATATACAAACAAGCAACCAAACATGGTTACCCTGCATCCCGCCAGCCTGGTTCGGCTGGATGCAGGGAACCAAACAGCCCCTATCTATCCCCCGGCACCGACGTGGGCGACCTGAATCCGTGAGCTGGCGAACGCCGAATCGAAATCGAATTGGAGGGGAAGAACGAAGGGGCGCACGACACAAACCAACAAACATGCTATGGTATGCTACGCGCTCCCACCGTATCGTCGTCGCTCTGATCAATGCAGTGATCAGGGCATGCATCGGATCGGATAAGTAAGGCCGTAAGGCCCAGCCAGTACTCGGTACTGCGCGCTTTGATGTCTTCTTGTCGCGTGTACGTACGTACTCGCTTCCAGGGAGAGAAAAAAGGTCCGGAGACGTGCCAGTGCCGCCACTGCTACAGTGCTACTCCACCGTGTCCGGCGTCCAATCAACGCCGGCTCAAGCCCGACGACCGGTCGGGCGGCGTCGTGGCGGCCAGGCCATCTCTAGCGCTCTTTGCTCCTGCATTGCATGCAACCACGAGCAGCGCAGGGCGTCCGGACGTGCAGCAGCGTGCAACGCGGTTTGGTGTGTGTGTCTGTGTGTGTGTTTACTGGATTTTACCCGCTAGCTCCTGCATGCGGATCTCGGAGCTTAGCTGTCGGTGTGCCAGTGCCTGCCTGCCTGCGGCCTGCCTCAGCGGCAGCAGGGAATGGGCGCCCGAATGGGATCTGGACAGATCGAAAGTTTCTGCAGTCTGAACAACTGTAGCATTTTCGTTTATATTTGGTAAATATTGTCTAATCGTGGTCCAACTAAGCTTAAAAGATTCGTCTCATAATTTACAATAAAACTGTGTAATTAGTTATTTTTTTACTAATATTTAGTACTCTATACATACGGATAAAAATTGATGTGATGGAGAGAGAGTGAAAAAAAAAAAAAACAAGACCCTCATCGATCTGAGGGCGCGATGCGATCGATCCGTGGCACGAGCACGATAGGGCAGGGCGGTCACCAGTCGGTCAGATGACGCCTCCACCAGAACGGCGAGAAGATCGCGCTGCCATAAATGATAGTAACCGGTCGGTCACGACACTACCGTCTGCGCTGTGTCCACCGGTGGCACTGCAGTGGCAGCGCGGGATGAAACGAAACGCGCACGGCCGGCCGGCCCGACTTGTTTAATTAAATTAATTAATCCCCGGAGGACTTTTAAAAAGGGCCATTAGTCAGTAGTAATCGCAAGGCGGCACTACTACACTAGCACTACTGGCGTACTGCTGGTACTCTAGTACACTACTGATAGGACGATCCATCCATGTTCCATTCCATGTGACAGTGACGTCGACGGTTGTTACGAGTTGTTGTTCAGGGACGACGACGATGCTGCTGCTGCTGCTGCTGCTTGGTGCCGTGCCTTTATTTATTTATTTATTAGCCATCACTTGAGTACAGTGCTAGTACTAGTATGAACGACGAGCACTGAGCTCAACGAGGAGACGACGAGATCTCGAATTCGTGCCTTGAAACGCGTAGCACCTACGACGAGTACTACGTCCATCCATGTCCATGGCCAGATAGATATCCATCCATCGCCTACCTACTCCTACTTGCAAACGGATATGCCCAATCGTCGCTCGCCCATCTCTGAAAAACAAAGCAAACTTGTTCATCTCCTCCTCCTCGACCTCTGCCTTTTCCTCCTCATCTCATCGTCATGGCTGCCGCCGACGGATGGGCCGCCTACTACTGCTTACTGCTAGCGGTAGCGTCCAACCCAAGAACACTTGGTAGTACGTCACTGGAAGCGGACAGCCAGCAGCGCCCAGCGGCGGGCGGCGGGCGGCACGCGGCAGGTGGAGCACGAGATCGAGCGCCCGCCGCACCGACGAGTGCGCGCGCGCGTCGTGCCGTTGGCGCCGCGCCCGTGCCCGTGCGCGTGCGCGTCGCTGTCATTCGTCCGCTCCGCTGCGTTTCCGGTCGCCCGTCCGGGTCCGGCACGCCCGAGCCCCGATCGATGGATCGATCGGTGGGAATTGGGATGGGATCCCTCTCCATCGGACCTCGTCATCGGCAGACGACAGCGATGTGGTGTCCGTTTGGCCGCTAGCGGCAGGGGGTTGGTTGGTTGGGCGAGCTGTGACCACGTTATCGCGCGGCCTCGGCGTCCGCGCCGCATGTCATGCCCTTTGGAGGCGTCTGCCCGCCGAGGGTGGGGAGCGTGCCGGCCCCGGCCCCGGCCGGCCGCACACGCACCTTCCCTTTCTTCTTTTTTTTATGCACACACTGGGGCTGCTACATGCTGCGCCTGCAGGCAGCACCCACCAACGAACGGCGGCACGTTCACATCAGGGTCCGGCACACAAACGCCGTCGTCGGTCGTCACTGCCTCCCCGGTAGTAGTATGTTTGATGGATGGATCGCGCTGGATACAGTAGCAGCAGCGGCACAAGATCGAAAGACTGAAGTTGGTCTGAACGTTACATACCATCTTGATTGAACGAAGCAGTGTCATGTGCATTCCCGTGCTCCGATCCATGGTTGCCGATTCGCCATCCCATCCCTTGCCGCAAGTGGGCGGCGGGCAAGTCAGCTTTGCGCACACACACACACGGTCTCGCCTCGCAGTAAAGTTATCACTGCAGGTCTGCTGCAGCACAGCGCCAAATTGATCGCAGGCCACCAGTGACCAGCCATACCTAACGGGCACACACCGCGCTTGCATGCCACACGCAAATTTTTCGCTGAGCTCCTCTTTCTCCTCTCCTCTCCTCGAGCGGCATCTACAGAACAAATCCTGCCAGTACTAGTAGTACACTTCTTAAAAGTAGTACTACTACTACTACACCGCGCCTGGATGGACCCAAAAACACATGCTAGATATTTCTACCCGGGCCCGATCCTGAGAGAGTGAGAGTGGTGGCATATGGCAGACTGGCGGCAGTACGTGAGACCGTGCCCCCAACCAAACACAACCTGCCGGACGGGACGGACACGGACGCGGCGCAAAGGCGAGGAAACGAAAGCAGGGGGCGGCGCATTTGTGGCGCCCGCCGATCGGATCACCGCCGGGGCTAGTTATGGCCGGCCGGATGCGTTGCGTGGCCTGCCCTGTCCTGTCCCGCGCGGGGCGGGCGATCGAGGGACGAAACGCGCGACGGCACCCTTCACGCGCGCCGGCGCACGCACCAGACCATCAGCTGAAAAAGCACATGGCACATGGCAGGCAGCCCCTCCTGCCCGGTCGGATTGCTGGCTGGAACCTTTCAAGCCGCGGCCGCCGTCGCCCGCCGCGCCGCTGCTGGTCCGGTCCGGCGGATCCGTCGTCGTCCCGGCCGCCGGTCGGTCCTCCGCGCCAGGCCCCAGGCGCCAGCACCAGCCGGCGTGCCCCAATCATGCGCGGGCGTGCATGGGCGGCCTTGGCGGGACGCGAGTCGATCGTGCGCGCGTCACGTCGGTCGCCACGACGCCACGCGCCCTCATGCGCCGGGCCGGGCGGCATCGCTATATGCTGCAGCTAAGCGCGAGCGATGCTAGTATCCCAAGCTGTCCAGTGTCGGTCGGTCTTTGTTTGGGCTCTCCGCTCTCATGATTTCCACGGCACGGCGCGCGCGCGCGCTGTTGAGATCCCTCCGCCACATGGCTTGACAGCGAAGATAACGTGCAGGTAGTAGTAGTAGTAGCAGCAGCAGTACGTATATAGCGCGAGCGATGGGATCGCCGATCTCGACGTTTCAACATAAAACACGCGCTCGGTAGGGAGCTAGGGAACATGGAGCTACTGACTGCTGAGCTCTACACTACTGCTGGTGGTGCTTTAGTATGGGAATTAATTATTACGAGCATAGCTGGAGATCGACTACTTGTTAATTCGGAGCACGCTACCACATTTTCTTTTCCGGTGATGAAAAAAAGGAGGAAAGAGAGAAAGAACATGCTAGCTAATATACTACGTATCTCATTGGTGCTGGGTCGTGTACAATCTTGATCCATTGATTCAGTCCAACAAGTCAATATATAGTGCTGATTACATGGAGATCAACTTGTCAATTAATTAGTATGGCCGAGTTTCGCTTCAATTATGTTGTCCTAACATGCATGTCAAACTTGCATTCATTTTATAAAAAACTAAAAAACCTTGCTCTATGATGCCAAATTAATTTTCTTAAATTATTCTTAGAATGTACTTTGACAGCGTATTTATTTCAACTCGTAAGTGTTGCTGTAATTTCTTTTTCGTAAAAACTTGATTCAAATTAGAAAAATATTAACCTAGAACAAAGTTGTTTGAACTATCAACTATAATTTAAAATGAAAGGTGTATCTTATTTTGTGTGAATCATTGATGCACAAATATGGAGATTGAGTGCATCTAACATATCCTGCTATATATTCCCCCTTTTCCAATTTATTTGTTATTTTATCTTTTCTAGATACATAATTTTTGCTATGTAACTAGACATATCATAT
Source organism: Chrysopogon serrulatus (assembly GCA_015844335.1). NCBI lineage: Eukaryota > Viridiplantae > Streptophyta > Magnoliopsida > Poales > Poaceae > Chrysopogon > Chrysopogon serrulatus. Next base: position 125,114 of record JADLZL010006635.1, read on the forward strand.
ACTAGGTACCTATAATAAAATCCAAAACAATCTATAATAGGGTGGTATTTTGGTATCTGACTCATATGGCGCCCATGAGAGGCTATTTATGTGTTTATTATGGCTTTGACCAATATTAATTCTAATAGCTATTTATGGGAAACTAGTAGAATATACAAGTGTACCAATAAAATCCAAAAACGATCATATGGTGGTATTTTGGTATCTGACCCATATAGAACCCATGAGAGGCTATTTATGTTGTTTAAGGCTTTGACTAATATTAATTCTATTATTTATGGGAAACTAGTAGAATATACCAGAATTTAGAAATGTTTTGCACTTAATTTTTTATACAATTGCTAAATTTACTTCTGCCTGGCGATTAACCAACGAGGCAAGAACTCTTCTAACACACACAAAAAGAGAAAAGCACAATCAAACAAGAAGCCCAAGTAGCTATTTAGTTGCTCGGTAAGTTTTTTTTATAGTGCATGTATAGAATCATCTCTAAAATAACAGTTGTTTTTTGGACGGAGGGAGTATACCGGCGTAGACTTAGTTTTGTGTTTGTCACAAGCAACCCGCAAAAATAAAACTTATAAGCAGGTTTGAGGGCTAGCCCACTTAAATCCATAATTATGAATCGATGTATCTAATATTCATCAGTCACTGTTACCCGTTCATAAGCGTATGCCCTAGCCATCTCAAAGTAAATCAATATGTAGAGTTGTTCTAGGTCAGCCTATTTTAGGTAATCAAATTTATAGAAAAGAGTTGCTATTTTACGATCACGTAAATATTTTCATAATATAGTTCTTTGATATTACAATACTGTTATTCTTCACCATAAAGTTGGTCAAATTAAAGATAGTTTGACAGTGTGATTTTAGGAGATTTGTTTCAGATCAAAGGGGTATACGAACATTTTTCTTAGAAAGGACAAATGCATAGTAGTAAGGCCAGTCTTAGTGAGAGGATCAACATTTCGTAGGTTGTCACATAACCATTTTTATAACATGACAACAGTTTGAAGAGAAGAGAGATAAAGTGAGTTTCATATACTATAGTTGAAAGTTGAAACTATCATGACTTATAGATGCATTAAGTTTCATTGCATTCTATATTTTTTGAAACAATCCTATAAAACTCTCCACTAAAATTAGCATGATCAAATATTTACTGTAATAATGCATTTCTATTTTCGACCAGTGTGTACAAAAAGGATCTCCTATTGCATCACGGCCACCATTAGCCCACCATAAATATAGACACTGGAAATTTCACATGCATGATCGCCATTTAAGTGCAAAGTGGTAGGGATCTGTTGACAAACCTTAAAATAGCGTAATAGCTACTCTACTTGTCCAGACATCTCACGAGCCACACCACACTCTTATGAAGTATTATAACAAAGTACAGTTAGGTCTCAATGAAAGATTTTTGTGAGCAATGCTAGCAGTGAACTCAACATATCCATGTTGCAAGGGAATTCAAGAAGAGGACCAGCCAACTTCAATTCTCAAATGTAACTTGGTACGCAATTTACAACATAAAAGGGCCATGCATGTGTGTGGTTTTATTATGCGCAACAACCACTGAATTATATATAAAGCACTATCAGTGAGTGAGCAGTAGGATGGAGATCCCTATCAAGCATTGGAGGAGTGTGTACCGAACGCCCAGCTATAGGAGAAAGGTCTACTTAAACTAACCACTCATCACTCATCAGTCGGTGGACGTGCACCCCATAACTTCCCAAAAATGTTTGCTGTTGAGATAGCTCCATGGCTTGAGGGAAAATAATGGACAATAATAATGAATTGGCTCGAGTTATATTTTTAGAATTATGATATCGTATACTCCAAATATTTTGTTGTAAGACTTCTTGAATTAGAGATTTTTACTGTTATGTTTCCAAATAAGTTTGGAGTTTAGAATGGCACACCACTGCATGTAGGTTGTATAAGATAAATATTAAGTAATATTTTTTCGGTCACAAGCATCTCACGTTGTTGAGATCGGGATGTTTTCATTTGTTTGATGAAACAAATTTCTCTTTATACAAAAAACCGACACGAGAAGAAGATATACTATAGGATTGAACTAAAAGTGCAAAAATTGATACAGTAATACTTTAAGCGTGAGATCCTACCTTTTTTTATTGTGTAGGTGCAAAATGGTGAAAACTGAAAAGGTTGTGAGCAGCTGTCTCCTGTCCATATCAACCAGCCACGACGTGTTAATTTCAAGGCCTTCATCACTACCACCTTTTGATAATAACACACAACTAATCCTGTGATTGTGGTTAAATGCAGTCAAGAGAATTCACACAGGGTCTAGCTGTTTAGAACACAGATCAAAAAGAGAGGAAGAAGCTACTCATCTTGCGGGTGCGGTTAAACGCAGTCAAGAAGACCTTTTTAGCCCCATGTGCAGCCAATTTCCTTTGCATTGTTGTCTATGTATACGAAAGACAAAAAAATGTGGCTATATATATGGCAAGAACATGGCTCACAAGTGCTCACTGTTTGGGTCATGGATAATTGACGTTATCTTTATAGAAAACTAGAAAATACCCCACGCATTGCTGTGGGAACTACGAAAAAATTAGAATAAAATTTAGTGGGCTGACATGGCTAAATAGTGGGAAATAATGTAGATAATTAGTGGAGGATGATGTAGCTTGCTTGCATATTGAGATAAAATTTGTAGTGAGGATTAACTTTATAAGAGATATGGATTAATACGGTCTAGTAGCAAATAATAAGGTACAATTCTCACTGAAATCATAAACAATTAAGATGGGTTTGCAGCGGTTTTGATACTGTTGTCGAGTGGTTTTCTTGGGGATGACCGATGTTGTTTTTTAGTTTGTTTCGTTGTTATTCCCCCCCCTAGTTTAGTCTATATGACTCTTCTCTTGTATTTTCTCCTGTTATATATTATTAATTATTAATATGTAAATGGATATTAATACGATGGCTTTCTCATTTCAAAAGAAGATTATGGTCTCTATGGAATGCAGGATTTTTTTATTTTCTACATCCTTCCTGTAAAAATGAATTGATGTCTTTGAAATTTCTATTCGAAGTTATGTGTTTTGCCATGTTCCAAAAGGGCGACTTCCAAAAACCATACGTGAAACCCTTAGCTTCATATGGCTCCTCTATGATCGAGAAAAAAGTAAAGCATTGTTTTGTTCGATATTATCCCCTATGAAGTAATATATATATATATATATATATATATATATATATATATATATATATATATATATATATATATATATATATATATATTATTTTTCTTTGTTCGGTAATAACTTAATGTATTCCCTAAGATGAGTTTTTTTTTTTTCTCGTAGAGCAAAAGAAACTTTATATTACTTCACTTCTCAGCATGAGAGTTCTGCTGAATAGATTGAGATAAAAAGGTTTGGGATATCATGCAACCACATACATTTATAATTTGAAATCAAAGCAAACTTGTGGCTATATAATGCGCAACCATGTTTTCTTCCCTCATTACAAGAACAAAAACAAAATATATACATTGTCGATTAAGTTCCTATATTTGATTTAGCACTGGAATAATAGCAAGCCTACGTTCAAGAATTTTATAGAGCCACTAATTTTTTACAATCCGTTTCAACAATCACCTTTGTTAGTCCGAGATCCTTTATTAGTAGCGCTGCATCATGATAAGCACGATGAGTTTGCCACTTCTCTCTCACTTCGTCTTCTCCTCGCTGTTCTCGAAGAAGACGGAGTAAATACATTGCCAATGCAGTATCCCAAGATCATTAGCTTATCCAATGTTAAAATAAATGACACGTCAGTGCAAGCTCACTGCCTTACCCTTGATCCAGATCTTTTCCTGCCTACTCCTACATCGAAGAAGAAAAGATAAAGATACTTATCTCCTGGGCCCACTTGCCATCCCGGGCCAGGAAAAAAGAGCAAAAGAAATTCCAGCCCACCACACCAGCAACAGCAAAAGGCTAACGGGACAGCCCCCACACACACTGAGTCACTGACACACAGGCCCGAAACTTTTTTACACCTAACCCCTCCAATTTAATCGCATTCACGACCCGCCCCCCTTCTCCTTCTTCTCTCTCCTGGCCATCTCCATCCATTCCACACTCCTCCACAGGCACCTCCCGCTATATAACAACACGCGCCCCGAGCACAGGAGAGAGCGTGCAGAGCGAGACGCGTCCGTCGCCTCTTCCCCCACCCCGCCGCCGCCGCGCGTCCGTTCGTCCGTGCGTTCCCCGCGTAGGGCTAGGGTTTGGTCGCCTCCCGCGCCATGGCGATCCTCTCGGCGCTCGCCACCGAGGTGTTCATCCCCGTCGCCGCCGTCGTCGGCATCGCCTTCGCCGTCGTGCAGTGGGTTCTCGTGTCGCGGGTCAAGCTCTCCCCGGCAGCGGCCGCGGCCTCCGGCGGCGGCAAGAACGGCTACGGCGACTACCTCATCGAGGAGGAGGAAGGGCTCAACGACCACAACGTCGTCGTCAAGTGCGCCGAGATCCAGAACGCCATCTCCGAAGGTGAGGCCGGGGATTCCTCAGATCTGGCGCTGCCGCTGGTTCCGCTTAGATCCGCGCATTTCGCGCTGCTCTGGCGCGTTTGCTAAACGAGGATTACATTTTCAGTATCTGTCGTTTGTTAGTGGATATTCTACACACGTTTCTCGAAAAAAGTGAGATCTTTGCGGGGGTAAAAGGTCCGGACTTTTGCTATCCGTTTGTTAATTTAGTGGTATTTCGCGCTGATCTGGTGGTGAAGTTCCTAATATTAGGCTGGGTGCCTGGGTGAGCTGAAATGCCATTCTATTTTTACCATCTTCGGGGACCATAGTAACTTACTGGCTAGACATCACAAAATGATGATTCTTTGGACCCAAACGAGTTTCAGAACGGAATGGAAGACAAATATCTATGTGGGTGGGGTGTTGTTACCTCTGTGGGGCTGCCAATTGCTGTACCCTCCCCACCCCTCCGAAGTCCAAACTATGCACTTTTTTATGATAATTTTGGTCGCTACTGGCAGCTGTCCCAGATGGGGGATTTTTCAAGTAGGGGCTCATGTGATGTGTTTACTGTTGTTTTGCTAGTATTCGGTTCACGGGTCCCAAGTGGGGCTGGCAAATTATTCCTTTTTCTCACCCCCTTGGACCTGTGAATCTGGGCTTTAGCTTTAGATGCTTGTAGTGGCTTATGGATCTAGGCTTTGATGAAGTGTTCTTTTAATGCCTAGCGGTGTTCTTGCCATGTGTCGGTGCTGCAGTAAAGATGTAGCTTTCAGTTGACATGGTCTCTGATCTCGCCTGGCGCCTTTCCTCTAGACCAAAACTTTGGTAGTGGATTGATTGAAAAAAAAAAAAACTTGGTAGGGAAGATGCGTGATGGATCTGTCACAAATGTATATGTACACACGTAGCAAGTTAGGCAGAGCACCATTTGGCTGACTTAAGCTACCATTAATCAATACATGGGCTCCAATGTCTCTAGTGCTAGGTAGATCTGGTCCTGGAAGTTCCTGGGTAACGGATGGGTATCCTGTCATCTGTAACCCACGTGTCGTTTGTTCACTGACCTCTGAGCTTCCCATTTAGATCAGCAGGATGGCCTAGTGCTCATCAGATACATGTCCCATACGTGGGGTTTTGTTTTGAGCATGTCACCAATCTTTGACTGGACGTGCTATTTTCTATGATTGAGATGGGGACACAGGAAAATAATCACTTTTGGAGTTATCTGGTTGAGGGGGGCCATAAGTTTGTTACTTCCTTGCGTGGTTGACAAATGGATGTTGGATGTGTCAGTCTGTAGTAGGCACTTGTTATTTATTTGCTGATACTAGAAAGATAAAAATTGGATCAATAGTTTTGGTATTCTTTCCGATTTTGCTTGGCTTGCGTGCCATTGTATTGTACTTACTTTGCGTATGCAGCGCAATATAATCTTGTGGTGTTACATTTACATCCTAATGACCCTAATAATATGGTTGATATCTAAAAATGCCTTCTCTTTTATCGACAGGAGCAACATCGTTTCTTTTCACTGAGTACCAATATGTTGGTATCTTCATGTCTATCTTTGCCGTTGTGATCTTTCTCTTCCTTGGATCGGTTGAGGGATTCAGCACAAAGAGCCAGCCCTGCACCTATAGCAAGGACAAGTACTGCAAGCCTGCAGTGTTCACTGCACTCTTTAGCACTGTGTCCTTCTTGCTTGGAGCCATCACCTCTCTGGTCTCTGGGTTCCTTGGCATGAAGATTGCCACATATGCGAATGCCAGAACTACCCTGGAAGCTAGGAAGGGTGTTGGCAAGGCTTTTATCACTGCTTTCCGCTCTGGTGCTGTTATGGGCTTCCTGCTTGCATCAAGTGGACTTGTGGTTCTGTACATCACCATTAACGTATTTAAGTTGTATTACGGTGATGACTGGGAGGGTCTTTTTGAGTCTATCACTGGCTATGGCCTTGGTGGGTCGTCCATGGCTCTCTTCGGGAGAGTTGGTGGAGGTATCTACACAAAGGCTGCTGATGTTGGTGCCGATCTTGTTGGAAAGGTTGAGAGGAACATTCCTGAGGATGATCCTAGGAACCCAGCTGTAAGTTTTCTTGACATATGGTGTTCATCTTTGGACAATTCTAGGAACTATACAACCATTAGTAAGTGGCATTTCATTCCCTGATCTTTTAAGCTTATTTTGCAGGTGATTGCTGACAATGTCGGTGACAATGTCGGTGACATTGCTGGAATGGGATCTGATCTCTTTGGGTCATATGCAGAGTCTTCCTGTGCTGCCCTTGTTGTTGCATCTATTTCATCTTTCGGAATCAACCATGATTTCACTGGGATGTGCTACCCACTCCTTGTTAGCTCTGTTGGTATCATCGTCTGCTTGATCACCACCCTTTTTGCGACTGATTTCTTTGAGGTCAAGGCTGTGAAAGAAATTGAGCCTGCACTTAAGAAGCAGCTCATCATCTCCACCGCCCTGATGACTGTTGGTATTGCTGTAATCAGCTGGTTGGCCCTTCCAGCTAAGTTCACCATCTTCAACTTTGGCACTCAGAAGGAGGTGTCCAACTGGTATGCTTTTTTTTTGTTAATCTTTGCCATTTATTTGAAGAATGGAATGCACCGTCTTCTCACAACTGCCACATCTTTGCAGGGGCTTGTTCTTCTGTGTTGCAATTGGTCTGTGGGCTGGTCTGATTATTGGTTTTGTCACAGAATACTACACTAGCAATGCATACAGGTTCGAAGCCTACTGGTCTCTATTATGTTTTTGTTGTTGTCATTTCTTTGTGATGGTGTTTTAATCCTAACATGTTTTGTTCTGTGGCAGTCCTGTGCAAGATGTCGCGGATTCCTGCAGAACTGGTGCTGCCACTAATGTCATTTTTGGTCTTGCTCTTGGATACAAGTCAGTTATCATCCCGATTTTCGCTATTGCTGTTAGCATCTATGTCAGTTTCTCCATTGCTGCAATGTACGGCATCGCGGTTGCCGCTCTTGGTATGCTGAGCACAATTGCAACTGGTCTTGCCATTGATGCTTATGGTCCCATCAGTGACAATGCTGGTGGTATTGCTGAGATGGCTGGAATGAGCCACAGAATCCGTGAGAGGACTGATGCTCTTGATGCTGCTGGCAACACAACTGCCGCTATTGGAAAGGTAAACAATACTTTATATTAATTTGTTCGCTTAACTTGTTCAATTGCCACCGTAATTATTGCCACTGTTGGGAGGTTATGTATTCCTTAATATTTTTAACATGAAAATGTAGTAGTAGATAACATGCAACAAAAGAACCATTGTACTCGTCTGCTATCTTAATTCATCTGTATCCCTATGCAGTAGCAGATAATCTGCAATGAAAGAACAATTCTACTCCTAGTAACTGAATTCATCTGTATCCTTTTGCAGGGATTTGCCATTGGTTCAGCTGCTCTTGTGTCCCTGGCACTTTTGGTGCCTTCGTCAGCAGAGCTGGAGTGAAGGTTGTCGATGTCCTCTCCCCCAAGGTTTTCATTGGTTTGATTGTTGGAGCCATGCTTCCCTACTGGTTCTCTGCCATGACCATGAAGAGTGTTGGAAGTGCCGCCCTGAAGATGGTGGAGGAGGTCCGCAGGCAGTTCAACTCCATTCCTGGGCTGATGGAGGGAACTGCTAAGCCTGACTATGCAACCTGTGTGAAGATCTCCACTGATGCTTCCATCAAGGAGATGATTCCTCCAGGTGCTCTGGTTATGCTCACTCCCCTCATCGTTGGAACCCTCTTCGGTGTTGAGACTCTCTCTGGTGTTCTTGCTGGTGCCCTGGTTTCTGGAGTGCAGGTGCGCATTGCCTTCTATTCTTTTTTGGGCACTGTAATGAGCTTGTTTCTAGGATTTATGGATTTCTGCTTTCGACAGATTGCCATCTCTGCTTCCAACACCGGTGGTGCATGGGACAATGCCAAGAAGTACATTGAGGTGCATGTTCTGATAATGTCTCATTGAACACCTTGTCTCTTCATCTATGGTCAGTGCTAACTTTGTCCTCAACTTCACCCTCTGCTTGTCTCAGGCTGGTGCTAGTGAGCATGCAAGGACCCTTGGCCCCAAGGGTTCTGACTGCCACAAGGCTGCTGTGATCGGTGATACCATTGGTGACCCCCTGAAGGACACCTCAGGCCCATCCCTCAACATCCTCATCAAGCTCATGGCCGTGGAGTCCCTTGTGTTTGCCCCCTTCTTCGCCACCCACGGTGGCCTGCTGTTCAAGTTCCTGTAAGGGCCACACCAAGCACAGCAGAAGTATACGATCGACCGTGGACATCTCAAATAACTCCTGCCAGATCGCCAGTTCATGTGTATTTTGCGCTAGCTGCCTAGCTGCACTGCTGTTTTTTTGGTCTTATTGTTTCAGGATTGCTGCTGCTGTTCGTCTTTTTTTCTTTGGCCTCCTGGAGGCGTGTTACCGTTAGCTTACTCTTACTGCTTGTAGCTCCACGTAGATGAGAACAGATGTCATGCGTCTGGCAAATTTTCCCAGTCCCTTGATGATGGCGATGATGTTGAAATCTTTGAACAATGATACATGATTGTTGCATTGTACTGGTGGTAAATCGTACGCCGTATTGGTCTGTTGATGCCCATTCCAATCATCCATGTGGTCTGTTTGATGCTCATTCCAATCATCCAGTGCTATGCTCTGCGCTATACCATATTACTGTTTGTACTGTTACGGTTGCTGCCAACAAATCTGGTCAATACAAACTGGCAAGTTCGTTACTGCAGTATGTATATTGAAAAGGAACCTGAAATTTGATTAGGTTCACCCCAATATTCTGGAATTTCTTTGGTTTCTATTTGCTGCAAATGAAACTCTTCTTGTTTCCAATACATAAGCAAATCAAAGTTTTATTAGCCCTTCTTGTTTACGGTACAAAAACAAACCAAAGTTTTATTATATACTTAACCTTTTTAAAAACACACACAAAACGTTGCTACTTTCCTTGAACTCAGAAAATTTCGCCAATACCACTCTTGAATCTATTTCAGTAGTGTTTCCGACAATGAGCTGGAAGCCAATGGGAACGAGCTTTTCCCCTTCCCATTGTTGATCACCATGATTTCTTCAACCTTTTACAATACTGAAGAGTAACAAAATAAATAAATAAAAAGAAAACAAATTCACCCTTGCATCCCTTTTCTTTTGAGAGATGCCTTTTATCTCACTTCATCTTACCAGATGGAAAGCTTAGCTGTCCATCATCACCAATCACACCAAACCCATTATTATCTACCCATCTACTACTAACTCCTCTAGCTACATGCCGGGGCACTGAAATGTGGAATGCGAGCGAACACGATGGAGTACGGCGCCACAGCGATGGGCTGTGCTGCGTCCACTTTGACAGCCTCCAATGTCGGGATGTTCCCTGCCGCGTCGGTGGCCAACGCCTTGCCATTCAGCAGCATCACCTGGCTATTCAGGTTGCCGTCCTTGGGGGTGAGATGGTACTCGTCTCTCACGGCGCCGGCCGCCTCGTCGACACCGGTGAAGCTGGGGGCGTGGACGTGCCGGAACTTCCTGCCGCCGACGTGCTTCCTTGCGCCATGCTTGTGCGCCGCGCCGGCACCTTGGGTCGTCACCGAGACCTGCGTCGTGGTGTTGCCGCTGAGGTTGATCAGCAGTAGAGTGATCCCTGGCTGGACGAACAGGACGCATACAGGGTAAAGATTCAGCGTGAATTCTCTAGGAGATGAAGGTTTTTATATCTCTTTGTTGTCGATGTGATGTTGCTGATGAAAATTGTAGAGAATTGCTTACTGAATCTCTCGCGCAGTGTGCATATGCGCGGACCTTGTTTGTGCCGCTGAATGTTGTTGCTAGAACTTTGGTTCCCATGAGGCGATGCCACAGCAAAGCACTGCAGAGAAAGTTGGGAAGAATTATGTCATTGAAGTGACAAAAAATGGGAACTTTTTTTTTTGGGTTCTGAAAGATCAATTTTTTAGCAACTGGGGTAGTTTTCTGCATTCAGGACAAATATCTTGTTCAATGCATAGAATCAGCACAAGACAAGTTCTTTTTGTCAGTACAACTACATGGTTAAGTGTTTCGTCAAAGTGTTTATACCTACTACAACTTGTTAAGCCATGAAGAACATTTACATTTATATGTATTTACCTGTAATAGTCAGGGTTTGGTTGGAACGTTGTGGTATTTAGCAGGCCGTAGTTGCCACCAATCAAACTTTGTCTGCAGTAGCTCTTTGTGTCATACTTTGCTGACATCCCAAGCTGATCTAGAAACCTTGAAAATAAAAATCACCAAAACGAGCTCAAAAGCATATTCAACATCAGCTACAGAATTCAACACCTGAAAACTTGTTAGCTTACCAGAAGCTGAACACAAATGCATCAGTAACAAGGTGCCGGCCGCTGTTGTAAGCGCCTCCAGCTTCCCCAACCCATGCGACAGTCGATGTTCCTGCGGATTTCAGCATCCCCTGAAGATTGCTGAATGTGCTTATCATTCCGTCGAGGGTTGATGGATTCAGGATCTTGTCAATCAGATTTGGGTCCCTTCCTGCGATGTTCATTTCAGCACATTGTTTTTCAGTCTCTGTTTGCATCAATTAAATTATCCGCGAGTAGCTGCGAGCATACCTGGTCCTAAATTGTAAATGTGGTGGGTGATCACATTCAGTAGATTTGGCTTGGTTTTGGCAATAAGTTGGTTAAACCAGGCTTGCTCAAAGAATCCTCCAGGAGCAAGCACCAAAGGTTTTGATGGATTGCTTTTGTATATATTGTCGACTACTTTTTTTAGGGCGATCACATCTGCAGCGTATTGGTCCACGCCAACTCGAGTTCCAACTCCAGCACCACTGAGCTCATTTCCTGCATTTATGATTGAAATTGTAGCTAGTGACTCTATTTTTTAGAACTATTTTCAAAATTTCAGGCCCAAAATGTTATTTATTATTAGGTATAAAAGCTGTGGATAATTCAGAATTTGGAATTAGGCAGCCTAACCACACATGCTACTGTCCTAAAGATTGGACATGCCACATGTCAACATCATCAACATTGAAAGATGTTTGGACAGAAACTCTAGCCCTTCTCTGAAAATAGATAGATATATGAAATGAAAAGAGGCTTTCAGAAACAAGTTACACATCATTAAAAATTCTCACTTTAAGAGCAGCTAGTAGCGCCAGACCGTGCATTTCAAAACTTATAACTAGCATGATAAAATCATAAATATGCACTCTAGAACAACATACCAAGCTCCCATCCATGAATCTGGTAGCCCTTGTTCACGGTGTACCGAATCAGCGACGCCGCATTGGTGTAATCCCATGGCCCTCCCATGGATCCATCCGGCAATGGAACGCGGCCATTTAGCGCGTTGAGCCCGAACACAATCTTGGCACTGCAGCATGCACCGTCGTCTGATGAATTCCTCATAGCCCAAAGAGGAGCAGAGAACTGAAAAATTCAGTGGGTGTGGAATCACTAGCTGAACACTCCACTCACCCAGATTTCTGGAAGAAGGCGTTGAGCTCGTCCCACCTGCGCAGGGGCAGGCAGCCCTGCGTGAATCCGTGCATCGCCGACGCGTTCTTGGCGAACGGCGCGCACGGCTGGGCGAGGTCGGCGGTGCCGTACACCACCTTGTCCTGCAGCGACCCTCCCAGGCGGAGTACCAGCGGCGGCGAGAAGGCTGAAACAAAAACCCACCACCGCATTGGCAAAGAGCAGCTACCGAGATGGGATTGGGAGGAGAACCCTCAACGGAGCGGAGCGGCCATGGGCGGTCGTCGCCTACCTCTGACGGCATTGAGCAGGAGCTTGTTGGAGAGATCCTGCGCGAGAGGAGAAGGACAGACAGAAACTGCGCGTCAGCCAGCTGAGCTCGCTCGCGCGGCATGTGCGCGTCCTTTGGATCACGGGCAAACAGGGGTCTCTTAATTACGCTGGTCGTGTTCGTGTCGTCAGTTGCCACCCACTCACCAGGTTGAGCAGGCCGGCGCGGCCCCAGGCGCAGGTGCCGTAGTCGCACTTGTCCGGCGGCCACCAGTCCAATGTCGCGCACACGAAGTCCTCCCCGGTGGCCGCGACGGCGCGCCGCGCATCGACGGCGGCCACCGCCGTCTGCCCCGCCGCCGCAGCCGCAGCGCCGCCCGGCCGCAGCAGCAGCGCGGCCAGGAACCAGAGACCGCCAAGAAGCCGCCGACCCAGCTGCTGCGTCCCCGCGGCGGCGGCCATGGCAACTCGCGGACGGACCGACCCCGGCGGCGAGGAAAGAAACCAGGCAAAGGCAAGGCAAGGCAATGCCTTGGGTCGGAGCAGTGTCGCGGCGGTGGGCCAACCTAGCCTAGTCCAGTAGCAGTCTAGAGTGGAGAGCACGCGGGAGGAGGACGCTGCTGGTGCTGCCCACCGGCACCTCGGCTAAATAGAGTAAATGCTAGAGGCCAAGGCTGGCATGGAGGCAGGCGGCCACGGGCCATCCAGAGTGGAGAGCGGGGGTAAGTGAGAGGGGGGATCGGAGCCTGACAGCGCGGGGGGCGCAGGACAGGACACCTCCACCGTGCGACTGCGAGACCGCGACCACCATTTCGCGCTCGCGGGATCCTGTCCATGCACGGCGTGTGTGACGCGGTAAGCTCGGTGGCCGGGGCCGGGCGGGCCGGCGAATTCGGTTTCTTTCCGTTAGCGGTTGGCTGGCGCGCGGGCGGCGAGGCGACGGAGCGAGTGAGTGAGCTCACTCACGTACAGTGACAGTGAGTGATACGGCCAGCTCAGGTTTTGGCTGGGGATCTACGCGACTGGGTTTTGGTCGGGGTGAGCACTGATGCCACCAGTTGACTAGAGGAGGAGTACTAAAAAAAAAAGGCGCTACTCCTGGGGATGGATCCATCCATGCATCCGCCGTGCTGTCTTGTTGCTGCAGGGCATGGCATGGTCCCGCGCTTGCTTTCTTTCCAATCGTCCGGCCGCCGGCAGCCGGCGCCCTTGCATTGCATTGCATTGCTTTGCAGCCACACCTCTTTAGGCCTCTGCCGGAGAAAATCGACAATGGGAGGAGTTCGCTGCCTTGTTCTTATCCTTCTTGAAAAGAGTGGCGCGTGAATCGCAATGCTCCAAACGGAGCAATCAGCATAGGAAATACACTACAAGAGAAAAGGAACAGTGCAAAGAGAAGAGTGGTGCGTGAATTCGCAATGTTCCAAACAGAGCAATCAGGATCTGCAGAGGAAATACTGCAAGAAAAAGAAGGGGGAAAAAAACAGTGCATTTAGGATTGACACATGCTTGCACAGAGAAGAGATTTGGGTTCAACACAAGCCAATTCGTCCTTCACTCTCATCCGTTTGCTGCCTATTGCCCTTCATGGACAGGATTAAAAAAAGAAAGAAAGAAACAAAGAGCTGGGAAGGCCAATCAATGTGCAGTAGCAGGGCACGTTCTGCCACTCCACTGGTCCTCCGAAAACCTCCATTCATTCATCGTCCAATTAGGTGCAAAACCCCTTCAGACTCTGCCTCGCGTCGTCTCCCAGGGGGGGCGACTCGAGCCCCCCCGCCGCCAGAGGCTCCGCTCGCCGCGCCGCCGGGACGCCGCCGCCGCTCCGCCGCCGGCGGTGGCCCGCGGGGGGGGCCAACAAGGCCCCCCCACCCGCACCCCTTCGCGAGGCAACTCTCTCCGGCCCCCTCCTTCCTCCATCCCATTTCCCCCCGTCGGTGGTGCCGTACGGCCGGGCGGGCGGATCCGGTGCCTCCTTGGCGGATCCGCCCCCATGGCCGGATCTCGCCTCCCCAGTGCTCGGCTTGGCCGAAGTCGGCCGGCGGCGGCAAAATGAGGATCGCTGGCCGCCGTCCCTTGGCACGCGCAGGGCGCTGCCGCGCGGCCGGGCGCGGCGCCGCTCGGCGTGGCTCGGGAACGGCGGCGGCCGGCCCTTTCTCCTCCCCCTCTCCCTCAGCGGCCCCGTGGCGGCGCCGGGGCCCTGTGCGCCCGTCGGCGCTGCCCGCCGACCCGGTGCCCCGACCCTCGTTCGTCGTCGTTGCGTGTCCGGTCGCCTCCCTCGGCCCCAACGCCTTCCTTCGGGCGGGTTGAGGTGGCCGGACCGTCGCTCGCCTCGGAGGCGCGAGGCGTCTCGGCCGAGGCGGCCCGCGGCTTTGTGGCCCTTCCTCCCTTCCCCGCGGTGTACGCCCTCGCCGGGGTGGGGGGCGCAGGCCGGCCCTGGTGCTACCTCGGGCCCGACAAGATTTAGCCGCACCCCCGGCCTCGAGAGGGCTCGGCAGGGGACGCCGGCGGGATGCCTCCGGCCTTAATCAGGCGCATGGGGGCAGCTCTTGGCGGCGGGATGGTCTCAAGGCTCCTGCCCCTCCCTCTCCTGGGCTGGGCGGCGACCGTTGGGTCCGAGGCCGAGGCTGCCCCTGCTCTCCACTCCACTTTTAGCGGCTTCACAGGCCCGGCGTGGGCGTACCGCCATTCCGCCATTTCATTGCGGGGCCTGCCTCCCCCACCGGGTGGTGGGTTGACGGTCGGGCCCCCCGATGCGCGCCTCTACTCCACCATGGCGGTCCTTGCTCGGGCACCGAGGCGGACACCATTTTAAGACATCCATCGGCGTACTTGCCGCGATGGCGATCGAGGGCAACGCGGGTGTAAAACCTTGTCCTTAGGCGGGGGCCTAGGGACCGACGACGATGGCGACATCGTCATCTCCCTTCTTGAAGGCGTCGTCTCGGCGGTAGCACCTCGATCGCCCGACGCCCGAGGCGTTGGGGACCGAAAAGGTCCCCAGGCCTTGTTCCATCGGAGTTGGCGCCCGCGGGCGTCATCTCCTTCCTGAAGGCTCCGTTGGCGCGCCCGCGTGCTCCTCGACACCGAGTCCTGCCCCTGCCTGACCCCGTCAGCTGTGTGTTGTTAGATGTGGTGGGGATTCCTTTCTTGTGTTTCGCGTGTGTTTGTGTGGGTTCCTATCGAGGGTGGCGGAGCTTATTGAAAACCTTGTATCCACCCCGATGCCGTCTCGTTGGACTGCATTTGCATTTGCATTCTTCTTCTTAATGAAAAAGATGCGCAAGTCTTTTGCGTATTCGAGAAAAAAAATTCATCGTCCAATTGCTCATCCAAAGGGAAGGGAAGGGACCCTACACAGAAGGATGGGGATGGCCCGTCACAGCTTCGCTTTCCTTGTGGGCGCGAAACGCCTCATAATGGGCCAATGCCTGACAGTGCCTTCCTTGGCTGGCTCTATCGATTAGCAATGGCATGGGGTCATGGGGTCCTTTCCTTCAACTGGATGGACGCATCTCGGATTCCAATCAACATCTGAATGGACAACGGAGCATGGTTTTCGTTCGCACGGCTGCGAATTGTAGGGCCTCGATCGATCGATCGATCGATCGGATACAAGTTTGCTTCCTATTGTGCTCCTTCCTCAGAAAATGGTCCATGTCAGAATATATGCCATGTGGTAGCTAGCTCTTACTCCATTTCAGAAAATGGTTCAGGTCCCATCCCATTATCTGCATGCATATCAGGCGGTTTTCTTGTTGGGTTGTGACTTCTGAGCATTTTGCATTTTCGTGGTATGATAGTTAAAATTTTGGCGAGAGAGATCGGAACCTGATTCTGGAATCGGCCTGGAGATCGTGTGATCTGCGTCCTCTTTGGGTGTCCTAGTTTGCATCGAGCTGTGGCAAACTGGCAATGCGACCTGCAGTTACTGGAACGAATCTTCCAAAGAGGAAAGCACCAGTAGAGTGAAACGCGCTTACCAGCTAGTTGATCGGTTGTACAGCTTTGTTCCATTCTAGTTCCAGTTCACAGCTTTAGTTGGATGGACACATTTGGTTGTATTCTATTTGTGCCAAGTTTTGTTTTAACATAACGGCAGGAGCTCTGCCCTTCTAGCTACTTGTGCCAAGTTTTCTGGTTCACTTTATCCTTTCCGTAGCTTCCCATTATCTTTTGGCAACGGCTCCGGTACTCCTTTTTAAAAAAATAACACGAATTCCAAAGCAGGCAATTAAAGATATTAATTATTTTATAATTAGATTTATGGCCTGGGTCACGGTTGGGCTTGGCGTGTCCAACCAGTCTAGGTCCAGCCCGTCCGGTACTCCGTTATTCCATCGCAAACGGCGTCGGTCCGTCTACTCCTCCCCCTCCCTCGATCCCATTTGACGACCGAGCCACGGAAGAAGGCGGCGTTGGGACCAGCGGCGACCGGCGGACCGAGCAGTGTGGCAGGGCAGTTGGTTAGGCGCCGCACTCGTCTCACCGGGATACTGGCCATGGGAGGCGGCCGCCCTCGCCCCGTCACGCCACCGGCCGATGGAGTCGCCCGCCGGCACCTCCACCCTTCCTCAGCCGATCTGATCTATCTCCTCTCTCTAGACCCCTCTCGATCCCGTGCAACTGCAGCTCTTCTATCTTGGAAACGCTTCTACAGTTCTGATTGTCTTCATCCTGTGCGTTTGAGGAAGTAGCACTATAAAATTTGGAACCAAAATGAAATGTGTCGACACTTTACACAAGCAACTGTAAGATCTATTGAACACATGTTCTAACGATGAACCACAAGGACAAGAAGCAATCAAATTTATAAGTACTGAAGTACTAGTCGCTGTGTCTTCGGCAACATCCTCTTAAAAGAAAAGTTCTCGCCGCTCAGTAACTGAAACACCTGACAATCTGAGCGAACAAAGGAGAAACACCATTATTACATCACTGATGAATGTCTGAATTTTAACGAACTAAGAAGTTTATTTGATGCCACGTGATACCTTCACACTTTAGTCTAATCATACAAGGATACTGACGACATGACACCAATGAAATTATATAGATACACATGGACAAGTCTATGGAAATGAACCAATTAAGGTTTCATTTTAAGCTATGCATCATTTTGATATAAAAATTGACATTGCTTGAAAAAACGAAGGTGCGATTCAGCACTGAATGAATGCATTACTCACATACTGACAGTTGCTTACAACACCACGTCCAAATTTGTGGACCAGGATCATGAAAATAAAGTGGAGAAATAATAGAAATACTTTACAAACAGATTTCTGGCCATTCTATTCTGAGGCCTAGGCTGCTAACTAAACAAGATTCTATTCTAAGGCCTAGGCTGCTAACTAAACAAGTTACAAGTTATTCTCTACCAACAAGCACGTGAGCACAATGCCATCTGTACATATCTTCTGTCCCGCAAGTGGTTTCTGATTTCTGGACATCACTGAAGATAGAAACAAGTACTGCTTGCATTGCATATGATCAGCAAGGTAGCTGTTGGTTCACTTGGTACTAAGATATACAACAAATCAGGATCTGAATTCTGAAAACTCTGTTAAATAGAATCCTCCACTCTGCAACCGCAGGCATGGAACATGCATAAGCGCATGATGAGCAGTAGCTACGTACCAACGGAGATCTCACCATACCGCTACCTCATTCATGTCAAATTGCCTTTGTTCTGTTTACTTCTCAAATCCGGAACAAGCTTGCGTGTCTTTTGTATCATTAAGCTGCATACACTCAGAAAAGCTATATCTTTCTCTGAATATTCATTAAAGAATAGCTATACAGAGATCCTCAACAAATTGCATGATGTCCAGATTGGAAGGATGTCTTTGCTTGCCACTTCTTACATTGTTAAACTAACCAGCAAATTTGTAACGCAACATAAACTCAATTACTCACTGTTCATACTCTTGTTGGTGTCGTTGGTTGTCCTCTTAATTGATTCTGATATTTGTAAAAGCAAATCTTTTCTTGAACTCTGTAAACCCAGTCATGCAAGCAGATTGGAGAGAAGGGCTCACCGTTTTATGATCGACAGCCGCCGCCATGGCATTGCTTGCGCAAATTTGAATGGACCATTGGCTCTCACTCGTAATTTAATAGCACCCAACCCAACAAAGGAAATCCAGAGAGAGGAGATCAGATCGGCTGAGAAGAGGTGGAGGTGCCGGCTTGCCGCTCCGTCCGCCGGTGGCTCGGACGGGCGCCTCCCGAGGACGGTGGCACGGCAGGGCGAGGGCGGCGCCTTCATCTACCGGTGGCGCGGCGGGACACGGACGGCTGCCTCCCACTCCGGTGTGGCGGCGGGGCGCCGGCGGGCGACTCCCACGGCCGATAGCGCGGCGAGGCGAAGGCGGCGCCGAACCTCCTTGCCACTGCTTCTCAGTCCGCCGGCCGCCGCTCGTTAGGAATGGGACGCCACCGCTGCTAGCTAGGGAACGGAAGAGGAAGGCATACGGGAGTCGAGTGAAACGGCGGTGAGAAGGAACAGACGGATCAGGGCTGGTCTCGGGTTGGGCCTAGGCGGGATCCAGATAGAAATTAATAAAAAAAATTAATTTCTTCAATTACATGCTTCGGGATTCGTGTTAACTTTTTTAAAAGGAAGTACCAGAGCAGTTGCCTTATCTTTTTTTCTTTCATTTGTTTATATATTGTTTCTTTTTTCATACAAGACGCTCACAACAGAAGTAAAGGGAGTAGCAAAGAACAGGACAAAAGTGGAGATGTTAGCGTACTAGTAGCATACAAAATATGAGTTGCAGTTGCGTTCGTCATTTTCCCCCAATTTTAGTCTGGTTTTCTTCAATCGCATCATCTTTTAATTTGATTCTTGAATAACTATAGCAGGATATATAGCTTTGATTTGTATTTTTTTGTTTTTACATCATATGTCAGAGTTTGAAGAAATATATAAAAAAAGGAATGTAGAAGGATGTAAGACCCTGTTTGGATCCCTAGATATAGTAATTATTATTTGTTAATAATTATCTCTTTAGGATCCAAACAGGAATAGTGATAGACTAGTATCTCTTTGAGATCCAAACAACTATAGATAATAATAGACTAGCTCATTTTTTGTTCGACTCTTTAGATAATCCCACTAGCTGGACTAAATCGATGAATGCAAACACGGCCTTACAGAGGTTTGCATCCATGTTAGAAGATTCTTCTACTTAATGCAGTTATATGTTGAGGGGCTAACTAATTCTGATGTTTCGTCGAACGGTGGTTAGAAGCAAACTCCAAACTTTTTGATGTTGAGGTCCATCGATTCAGAAAGTTCAGGAGCAACAACTCTGAAACCGGTAATCATCTCGAGACGATCCGCGCTGTGGTGACCTCGCGGCTCAGAAGAAAGAAGCGCAGCTCGTCGTGGGCTCGCGGCTCTCGCCAAACGCGGGGTGGACTCGATTGTTTGGGCTGGGAGAGCCCGAAACCAGCCACTTCGCTGTGCTGTGTTTTGGTCCGGCCCAAGGCGGCTTAAATTCGGCACCTGCGGTCGCGTGGTGTGTGGCAAGCGACAAGGCGCGAGGCTGGGCCTGGACCCTGAAGCCCCGAGGCGATTTCGCTTGGTTTCGTTCGGATCCACACAGCCCGAGCAGCTTTCCCATGATGGGAGTCGCGTGCGGTGTCGCAGACACGCACCAGCGGCGTGCCCGGCGTCTCAGGTACTCTCGGATGATCCGGGTCGCGTCTGCGGCGCACGATACAATCCAATCCAATCCAATCCGCCACCTGATGATCCCCACAAAACGGGCGCACGCACGCACACGGCACGCCTCTCTTCCGGTACCGTGGTGGGCGGCCCACCGGTCCGTCCACCATGGGGTGTACCAGCACCAGACACCAGTCTGCCACCAGGCCACCGCCATCCAGCCAACAGACGCCAACAACCTCTCTCTCGGCTCTCGCCCGTTTTTATAATCGGCTTCACGTGACCAGCCACCCGCCCGCCCGCCCATCCATCGACCAGTGCCACCAGGCTGCCACCGCGCGCGGGAGCGAGCCCTGCTCACTTGCTGCTGCCGCTGCCGCTGTCGTCGCCGCTCGAGGCGCACGCTCCGGCGATAGATGATGGACTGGTACGCGTGGCTCTGCCGGGCGGGGCTGCACCCGGACGTGGCGTTCGAGTACGCGCTCCTCTTCGCGCGCAACGAGCTCGGCGCCGCCGACGTGCGCCACCTCGACCACGAGTTCCTCCTCAGCATGGGCGTCGCCGTCGCCAAGCACCGCCTCGACATCCTCAAGCTCGCCAGGAAGGAACCCTCCCCTTCTTCCTCCTCCTCCTCCAACAAGGCCGCCGTGGCCGCCGCCGCCGCCATCACCGTCCTGCCATGGCGCGCCACCAGGCTGCTCGCCGCGGCCGTGCACCCGCTCCGCGCGCTCGGCGCTCGCCCGCCTCCGCGCCTCCGTGTCGTCCCGTGGCCGGGAGGCCTGGGACCGGGACCGCGCGGCGGCGGCCGTCCTCGCCACGCCGCGCCTGCCCCTGCCCCTCCTGCGGCACCGCGGGGGGAGGAGGGTCGCGCACAGCAGCTGGACCAAGATCGCGTCGGCGGCGTCGCCCGTGGCCATCCGTGGCGGCGCGAAGCTGCCGCTGCCGCTGCCAGCGCTGCCGATGCTGACGCGCGTCAGCAAGCCCGTCCTGCTCACCAACAGCCGCGCCGATAAGTGGAGGGGCAACGACGCCGGGCGCGGCGGCGGTCAGGACGACGCTGCGGCCCCCGCCCGCTGGGTCCATAGCCGCCTGCCTCATGAGCACGGACGTCTGGAGCTGCGACGAAGACGAGGACGGGGACGGCGGCAGCGGCAGCGGCAGCGACGTGGAGGTGGTGGTGGATTTGGATGGCGGCGAGGAGATGCGGTGGGAGTCCATGTTCCAGGACCTCAAGCCCACCTAGCCGAGACGCGCTCTGGCATGCCGAGTGCGCCCTGCACCTGTGACCTGCCGGCCGGTGGCACCTGCCGCGGCGCCATCCAACCGTGTACGTACAGCGTGCGAACGAAGACAACGTGCATGATGGCCAGTGGTCAGTGACAGTGTTCACTTCTACTACTCACTAGCTAGCTACCTGCTGCCTCTGCATGTTACTGTTATTGCAACTGTCTGTGTAAATGAGTGTGAAAAATAATGCCATGTCCATGTGTCATTCCCTGAAACTTTGAACTCGGAATCAATCCATGTTAGGATCTCGTTCCTTGTGCGATCGGATCATGAGTCCATGACGATCAAAAATACATGCAGCATTTTTCGTTCCTGATGTGCAAATATTTTAGTGACTACTACTCATAACTCATCGTCTGTCGTCAGTGTAGAGCCCTGACAACGGGATGGAATAGATAGAGGGGACATGTTCCCAAGCGAGACAAAAACACATAGGGTGGCGCCAAAACGAGCCGAGGCATCCAGATCTGAACTGCCAGTCGCCAGTCGCCACTCCACTCAAGGATTCAAATTGGGGGACATGGCGTCTGGATGCACGGATGCTGGATCTGTCGGTTTCAGCGAAGTTTAGCTGGCCAACCCTGGTCAGATCTCAACCACTGCCTGTTCAAAAATTTCAGTGCTGATGCTGCCCTGGCCTTGAAGAGGACGGTTAACCTGCTTACCACTGCCCTAGCTAGTTCTAGGCCATGAGTAAACCAAATTTTAGACACATCATGATGGAGACCTCAGACGCAGTCTCTTTCACATTTTAGGAGAAACAAAAGGATGCAGGTTCTTCTCAATATTTTTCAATGAATGCACCAAAATGTCCTAGAACCATTTCATATACAAGCACCATCGTCCTACATAAGTAGGGATTTCAGTTATACACCCCAAAAATTCATAGCTGGAGCAACAGCACGAGCATCTGGTACAAGTAGCTGCCCGAAACCATCGTCCCCTCCTCATTAGAACAAAAAGGACCCAAAATTACTACAGGGAGCACAAAATAAGGTACGTGCTCATGAATTACAATAGATCTTTCAGGAAACTATTCAGAGCTCATACTGGATTCAATGTAGATGCAGAAAACACCATGGCTCGTAGCGCTGTCGTTCAATGTGCAGAGCTCCTGGGCTGGCTGAAGGACCCCCCTGCATAGAGCATCTGATACACTGGCCGGACCCTCACCGTCAGAACCGTGCTCAGCAACGTGCCCAAGCAAGCAGCGCCGGAGAGGACACAAAACGTGAGTCTGAAGCAACTAGGGCCATGGCACGCAATATCTGACCCTGAGGTTGTGGCATGCTGTTTTTCCACTTCGAGATCATAGACATATCCCGCAAGGGTGTTAAACAGGTACGCGCCTACTGGATTCGCCAAGGTGATGAAGTTGAATATCTTTCCAAAGTGCTTTAGACCGAAGAGCTCTGATGAGGTTGAGATCATCACAGAGAGCAGGACACCATAACATATGCCGAGTAAGGCGACGGAGATGTAAAGTGTGGCAAGCTGACCCAGTGCAAAGAGCAGGTATGTAATTATCATCACTACTTGGGTGCATATGATCAGAATACTTCGTGGAAGTGCCCTTGACCTGCAAAAGAAGATTGTAAGTTAACCCTAGGATGCAATGGCCACAATATTGAATTTCAACAAACTCATGTCTGTCACTCGCAAACAAGAAAGCTGTTCCCTACATCTACACATGGGATTCAGGATTTTCCTTGCTATCGCAAACAACAAACCTATCGCTAGTTTGTGAGGCTTTAATGTTCTGTATTCACATTTTTACCCAAGCTATTCACTAACACGAGAGGAGATGCATTAAAAGACAATATAAATTCGTACAGCTGCTAAGGAACTTTTCCTCATGACAGAAATTCAAAACTTGAGACTGCTATGAAGTTTCTTAATAATTCAAAGGGGGGTGGAGGGTTAACATGGTTAATAAATTTGGGCAGTTAGGAGTGTAAAGACACATTGGTTCGCTACAAGATATCTCACAGTAGTCAGTGCCCATTAGACCAAAAACAATGTGAAATTGATAGAGCTATTAAAGCCAAGAATGGCCCATCATATGAGAACAATTGTTTCATCAAAGAGTAAATACATGAGTAAATATAAGATATTCTGTTACCTGACAAGATACTCAGAAACAGTACCACCTCCCAGCCGGCCAAAAAAATTGCAGAAACTGAAGACAGAGAGTGAGATGGTTGTGTCGACAGCACCTGCAGCAATTCCTATTTGTGCTAGATTATTAAGAACAGTGATTCCAGATCCAATGCCAACAAAGCATATAGCAAAGAGAAGCCAGAAATCGGCCTTCAGTATTGCTTCACGAAACCTGAAATCTTCTCCCCTTCTTGGTCTTCTCCTCTTAGGCTTTATAGCCCCTTCGCCCTCAGCTAAGAGGATATCAATGTCAAAGGAATCATCGTCTTCAAAATTACCAAGGTTTGATTCGGAGGAAGAAGGCAAAAGTGGTTCTGTGTGATCATTATCAGTTGTTGGAAACTGTGAATGTGATGAACTTTTTTTCTTTGGGAATAACGTCATCTTCAATGGTATTGCCAAGGGAGCAAAAATGAGAAGAACCATAATGACAAGCAGAGAATAGTTCACAATGTCATTGAGAGTCACGACATGATCCAATACAGTAGCCCCAACCAGATAAATCCCAAGAAGAACAATTGCCACTTGTGCAAACATAAAGTGGACTTGCTCTGCATTCGTCTCCACCAGAGAGGGTTCACAAGGCTGAACAAAGTACATTGCCAGAAGGCACACAGCAGGAATTCCCAGAGCGAGAAAGAGCAAAAGTTTGATGGGTGAATCACGGAGCACTCCAGTATATATTTCTGTGTAAACAGCAGCACTTAAACCGGAGTACCCTTTCAGAATGCCAGCAACAGCACCTCTGCTGAGTGGGAAGTTCCTCATGTTGGTCACTAGAACAGCAGTCGCCAACCATGCACCACCATTGGTAGCAAGACACAACGCAAACCATATCTGTAAGTAGGGTCATTAGTCAATTTACACTATATCCAATATAGTAATTCCCAGACAGCTTGTCTCAAGTTGAAGCTAGCAAAAAGCAAAACTCACTTAAAGCCTTAAAGGGGAAAGAAGAGTGGTGCTAATTCTAGAACACCCGACCCGCCAGCGAGATATGGCGCATAAAAGTCCTACATACGTGCATATTACTGGTAAACTAAGTCAAATGCGGCATTTTTATTGACACAAGTGCAGTCAAAACTTGATTTTCTTTTATTTATTTATTTTTACGAGGATTGTTTGCTAGTGTATGGCACGCAGCCTGTCCCGTTGTTTGTGGAATCTCAGAAAGAGACATCTATTTTCCCTCAAGCGTACACCATAAGCTGTATGCCACGCAGCCTGTCCCCTTTTGTTTATGGAATCTCAGAGAGAGAAATCTATTTTCCCTCAAGCTTACACCATAAGATGCTTACCATTTTTAGGGTAATAATGGAGAATAAATCCCAGCATCAGCATAATGATCCATATATTATATTTAACAGCGCAAAAGTGCCAAAAAGCGATCACTTGCCACAAAACAATGCTTTTTCCACGAAAAACTTACACATCATCAACAGAGTAACTCAACTTCCGTTTCACGACCTAGTAACACGCATAAACTGGATCTTAAAATTGATCGGTAATGTGTATCGCAAAAAAAAAAAAAAATCGATCACAACTAAATTGATGATGAGAGTAGCTAGCAAAACGAACGAAGAGCGATAGTGGTGGCGGGCAGCTCACCAGCCAGTACGGCAGCGCGGGCGCGACGCCGGAGACGAGGAGCCAGGCGGTGCCGTAGCCGAGGAGGCAGGCGCCGGCGCCGATGAGGAGGAGCAGCGCGGGGTGGAGGCGGTTGCAGAGCACCCCCGGGAGCAGGCCGAGGTTCTCGCCGACGTCGCAGGCGACCCCGAGCAGCGCGCGAGGTGGCTCTGGTCGGCGCCGAGGGCGACCTTGAGCGCGTGCGAGTAGAGCGCGAACGTGGAGCTGGCGCCGCCCGCCACCTGCACCCACGCCGCCGCTCCCAGCCCCAGCCACGGCGGCCGGCTCCCCGCCTTCACCGCCGCCGGCCCCGCATCTCGCTCGCCGAGGGGAGCGCCGGAGCAGCGTGCGCGATGCACAGTACAGCGGAGGCCTGGAGAGGGAGAGAGAGAGAGGGAGAGGGAGAAGGGGAGGGGACTGCGGTCGGGATCGCGGGCCGGTGAGGGGTTTTTATGGGGGTTGGCGCAGTACGGATGTCCGCGGGCGCGGCGCCGGACGGTGGCCGGTGGCCGGTGCCCGGTGGGCTTCGCTTGGAGGTTTGTGGACGGACGCGTGGGTGGGAGGACTGGAGGTGGGAAGAAATGCGAGGAAAGTGGATGTAAACCGAAGGAAACAGAGACGCGGACGCGGTTTCGACGGCGACGGTCGGCGGCACCACCGGCCGGCCGGCATGTGGCCGAGATCTCAGGGCCTGCGGATTGCGATCTGTCATCTGATCGCGGCAGAGGCATATTCGCTGGGCCGCGCCGGCGCAGTGAATGGACTGAGAGAATTAGAAGGTGTGATGGGCCCGTGCGACTGACCTGCCCGGCTGCCCGTGGGCTCGCAAGTTTTCATGGAAAAGTTCCATTTGATCTCATCAATCAACTAGTTAACTAGTAGTAATTAATAACTAGTAGTAATAGTAGAGATAAAAGTCCGGTTTGTCTTTTTCAATTTCAAAGATTGAATTTTTAGGCTCCTTAACTTTTAAAACTGTCTGAGATGATGATTTCCCTTTCCGAACGATTTTGAAACGGTTTTGGTTAATAATGACTCCACGTCAACCACAAGAGAGCTAAATTGGATTTTCATGATATCTATAAAAAATTGTAGGAATAATTTTTTCAAAGAACTATCCAAATATTTTTTTAGAGAAATATACATTTCTAAGATTAAATCAGAATTAAGTATTTTAAAATGCATACTATTCCTAGAAAATTTTTAGCATAAGCTCTTAAACATGTATTTATGTAGTGTTTTGATAAAGTCTTTGTTTTTGCGAGACCCAAGCATAGACGCAGATGCTCACATACATGAGCACACCCTACCTCTATGAGCACCTTCGAAGAACTGAATTGAACCAACAACTCTTGAAATTGACGAAGTCAGCGTAGACGCCTCACTATTGACGGGTACATCGCCTACTACTGAAAGAATAGCTCCGTTAAATTCTAGAATAAATCTAGAAAAATACAAGCACCCGTGTCAAGTCTAGGACTTGAACCCGGGTGGACAGATTCCACCACAAGGAACTCAACTAGCTGAGCTACACTCAATTCGCAATAGATCATATACCCCGTGCACGTCAAGGCCTGGACTAAAGAATACTATGGATGACCCAAGATGCGATCTGGCCCAACTGGCCGTGGCATGGAGTCGATAAGTCCAGCCTACGCTCCAAGACGGACCACACGATGCACGACCTACCTCGACCACTTCCTTCTCCTTCCACCGCACGCCTCGTAGCCACGCTCGACTTCTCCACGGCTTTCATCACTTGAAAACTACCAGAGGGGATGGACATCATCAAGTACACCTGCCTTGACAGAGACAAGCACGCTCCGCACGCTCAATCAGAAAAAAAGAGGATGACCATCTCTCAGGATGCAAGATCTTGGGGCAAGATGCCACCCCTCTTTGCACCTCTGCCCAGACAAGACTGACTGCCCAAACTTAACCCGGCAAGACGGCGTGTACGGGCTTGCCCGCCATGAGCATGGGACATACAACCTAGGTTAAATTTGGTCAGTTAGGACAAGTCACATAGGCCATCGACCCAATCCACTAGGGTCGGGGTCGACGCCATCGGCTAGACGGATTGGCCAACGACCTGCTCCCGTCCTGTCACCGCAACGTCTCTCGAAAAACAGGAGGAGGGGCGGAGGCCACGATCGGGGATGATGACATGATGCTTGAATGCATAACTTCTCATGCTATCCGGACAGGGAGGACCCAGTGGTGGTGGCGGTGCCGCTGTCGCCGCCGCTACCGCGGGGGTTCGAGCTCCATATCAATGACCACCGGCGGTTGTTGGCGGCATTTGTCTTGTGCCCCGGTGGATGAAGACAACAAAGTAGTACATGACGACGATAAACGCAATACCGATATCGATGCCCACCTTCTCTGTGAGCATAAGAGTGTGAGTAGTGTCTAATGCGTATCTCTGGCACCGGTCCCCTCTCCCTTGGATATACGCCAAGCTCCTTTCATATCCAACATTGAGCTCCTAATAGGGGGCGGATCGGGGCTGGTGCCCCACCCATGGGCCGCAAATGCAAGGAGCCCAACAATCTCCTTTTTGTTATTTTAGCCCTTCCCTTTGACCCATTTCTAGTTCCACCTCTGGCTCCTAATGAGGACGAGGTGTTTGGTTCCATATTCGTGAAGGGTAAAAAACAAGGACAAAGTATTAGTTAATAATGAATCACTTACATTGCACAAAAACTATAAAGAGGAACAACATAAACATCAAAGCTCCACAATGTTGCTCAAATCATGTTTTCTTTACAACCGTGCATTAAGGGGAGGTAAAAACTATTTACAAAAGTACGCAAACCCCTACGGCAGTGATTAATTATCTAGAAAGGGTGACGGGAAAGAAATTACAAACCTGCTATACAAGAACTACGGAGTGACAGAAAGGAAACAGTAAGCTACAAGAACTCCCATACGAGATGGAGAAGCGACTGCAAATGCCTTTAACCTGCAGCTGCCCACTCATTTCCTCAAATTCATGTTGATTGCGAATTATATCTTATCTAATCGACCTCACACAACCATTGCTTTAGGCATTGAATGGCACATATATATACACAAACACACACACAGTGACATGAGTACGCATCACGTTTGCTATACCGTTTGTAATTTTTTATAATACCCTCCTATTTGTGAGCCTAAACGGGAATTGTTATCACCCCCAATGAAATGCCACCAACTAGGTCTCCTAGTGCTCGAGAAAATCCTGCCTTTGGGATGGAGAATTTATGGGTTCAGGCAAATTGGAAAGAAAATATTGTTTAGAATATTGTGTACCAAAACGAGTAGTAACTACAACATTCATTTTTCCTTTCTGACCATATTTTATTTCGTTAGGACAAATAATTAGTCTATTATATTTCATTAATATGCGATCTAAAAGTATAGTCATATGCAAGTATATTCATATCTGAGAAAAGGTGGTTGTTCGATGGAATCCGAGAAGCAACGGAAGTATTCAGCAAAAATATATATATTTCAGGCTGGATCGAAGAGACTGTTGATGATTGCTCTTCGGCAGTGTGTGATTGGTTAAATGGCTCGCACAATGCTCCAAAACTATCTAACCTGTCAGCTGTGGCAACATACATTCCATGCTTGGGTAACTGGCTGCTGCAGCCTGTGCAGCCGAGCGGAAAGTTAGTATACTGCGACAGATGTTAGACAGGGAGGCATTACTTGGACCGAACAGAATTGTGCCGATGCATACTCCCTCCGTCCCATAGAGTATGTCATCCGGAAAGCGTGTTTTGTTAGCTAAATTGTTGCGTTACCTGTGTAAGCTTTGTTTTAGTTTAAGTCTAGCGTCAGTCAGGTTAGGGGAGGCACGGTCGATGACATGCTCGATCGTGATCCCGGTCTGGTCTGGTCGAACCACGCCGTGGCGTGCACGGCGCATGTGGCGCGCGTTGGGAGATGTTGCGCACCTGTACGACACGGCGTGGGGAGTTATCATGTAAACTCAGAGTCTATAAATATAAGAATACAGGGGCCGGAATAAGCTGCGATTTGGCAGCGTCAAAACCAATCTATCTCGTGTTGTCGTTTTCATCTACTCGAGGCTCGCCGCGGTCACCGCGTCGCCGTCGTTCGTCGTCGTTTTGGGCTGGTCTCTTCGATCAGGCACCAACAAGTGGCATCAGAGCTACTAGGTGGACGTCCGTCGGTGGTCAGAGCGAGTAGAGGAAGGCTGGTAGTTCGATCTACCGTGTTGGAGAAGAAGGAGAATTGAACGCCGAAGAAAATCGCCATGGGTGAGGGCAGCGGCGAGAAGGAGGTGATGGAGCGGGCATTCAATCAGGCTGCCGGTAACCTCACTTGGCCTATGCTGTCACGAACCAACTATCAGGGTTGGTCGTCGCACATCCAATGCAATCTCGAGGGCATGTTCCTCTGGGATGCGATCGAGCCGGGTGGCGACAAGATCGAGAGGCGCCGAGATCGCCTGGCGCTAGGAGCCATGCTCCGTGGCGTGCCGCAGGAGATGCACTCCATGCTCTTGAACAAGAAGACGGCGAAGGAGGCTTGGGAAGGAATCAAGACGATGCGTCTTGGAGCAGATCAGGTCAAAGAGGTGAACGCCCTGAAGCTGTTGGCTGAATTCGAGTCCATCGCGTTCAAGCCAGGGGAAGCAATCAACGATTTTGCAATCCGGATCACCAAGCTTGTCACCGATCTGCGGGGCCTCGGTGAAGAAAGTGTTACCGATGCACGCATGGTGAAGAAGTTCCTTCGCGTGATGCCTTCGCGTTATAGTCAGGTGGCAGTGGCCATTGAGATGTTCAAGGATCTCAAGACTTTGAGCATCGAGGAGCTTATCAGCCATCTACGGGCGGCCGAGGAAAGGTTTGAGCCCTCGGATGAGCAGGTCACGGAGAAGGCTGGGAAACTCTTGCTCACGGAGGAGTGGGCCGAGAGGAACAAGAGCCGCATGGTGACAGATTCATCATCGTCCGGCGCCAAGGGCGGTGGTGGTGGCGGCCAATATGCTAAGAAGGAGAACCATTGGAAGCGGAAGAACAATGGCGGTGGAGATGGGCGCGATCCCAAGATGACGTCAATGGGCACGCCTAAACGGAAAGGTAGGTGCCGCAAGTGTGGCATCTATGGGCATTGGGGAAAGGAGTGCAAAAAAGCACCCTAGAAGGAGCGGCAGGAGGCCGCGCACCATGCCAATGCAGATGGGGAGAGAGGCGCTCTGCTGGTAGCGTAGATGTGTAACGTGGTAAGATCCACGACGTCGGCCGCGCAGTAGGTGTTCCTAAACTAGGAACGCGTGTTCCCATCAACGTATGACGCGGGAGCTTGGGTTCTCGACACCGGTGCCATAAACCACATGACCGGGTGTCGCGAATCGCTGGCTTCGCTTGATGAAACGGTCAAGGGAGCGGTGCGTTTCGGAGATGGATCAGAGGTGGAGATCTGTGGGATTGGTGCAGTCACGATCGCCGGGAAGAACCAAGATCATCACGTGCTCACTGAGGTATATTACATTCCATCGCTTCGATGTAATATTGTTAGCCTGGGACAGCTCAAAGAAGTTGGTTGCCGCGTGGAGATAGACCATGGGGTTATGCAGGTGTTCGAGCGCTCTGGAGGCCATATGAGAGCTCTGATCAGGGCGGAGAGGAAGAAAAGACTCTACATTATGCAAGTCAATCTCACCGTGCCAGTGTGCTTGATGACCAAAATGGATGAGGCAGCGTGGTTGTGGCATGCGCGTTATGGTCATCTAAATTTCAGATCACTTCGTGATCTAGGGGCGAAGGAGATGGTGGAAGGTATTCCATTGATCCAGCGTGGGGAGCAAGTGTGCGATGGTTGTGCACTTGGAAAACACCACCGCGCACCTTTTCCTCGAGCAACGGCGTATTGTGCAGAAAGGGGACTAGAGCTAGTCCATGGTGATCTGTGTGGACCAATCACACCGGCCACACCAGGAGGCAAGCTGTACTTCTTGTTGATTGTCGACGATTTCAGCAGGTATATGTGGCTTGAGTTGATAAAGTCGAAGGATGAAGCATTTGCAAGTTTCAAGAAGGTAAATGCAGCTGCTGAATCAGAATCTGGAAAGCGTCTGAAAGCGTTCAGAACTGACAGAGGGGGTGAGCTCAATTCAGGTGTGTTTACAGTTTTCTGTAACGAGCATGGCATTAAACACAATACAACTGCACCTTGGACCCCGCAACAGAATGGCGTAGTGGAACGGAGAAATCAGTCAGTCGTTGAGATGGCTCGGTGTTTGCTGAAAAGCATGAAGGTTCCTGGCCGTTTTTGGGGTGGGGCAGCGATGGTGGCTGTGTATTTGTTGAATAGGGCGCCTACGAAGAGTCTGAACGGAAAGACACCTTATGAAGCGTGGTTTGGCATGAAACCTGGAGTTCGTCACTTGAGAACGTTTGGGTGTATGGCTTATGCCAAGAAGCTTGGTCCAGGGGTGTCGAAGCTTTCAGACAGATCAACTCCTGGAGTTTTTCTCGGCTATGAACTGGGGTCAAAAGCTTATAGGATCTATGACCCGGTGAACAAGAAGCTAATAATCTCTCGTGATGTGCTGTTTGATGAGAGAAAGGGTTGGAATTGGGGGGAGAAGAGAACAGGCGACGCGTCTGACACAGAAGCTGAGCCGAGCTTCAACGTGGTCCGGCCTAACGAAGAACAGGTTACTGTAGCAGGTCCGACAATAGGCGACGCTACTGAAAATCAAGAAGAAGAAGAAGAAGAAGGCGACTTGGTTGATCAGAACGAGCCAGCCTCACCTGTTCAGTCAATTCCACCCATGGTGGTACTGGTGGTGAATCACCACACACACCAGCACACTCTGTTGGTGGATCCAATGGAGGAAATCTAATCCAATGGGCGACACCGCCGTCAGGTAGCTCTATTGATTCAGAAGGAGCACCACTGCGATACAGAACTTTATCAGATTTGCTGGACACTACAGAAGAGGTTCAGTTGGAGTATAGCGGGGTGTGTCTAGTAGCAACAGAAGAACCAAGCTCAGTTGACCAGGCTCTGACAGAACTCTGTTGGAGGAATGCTATGAAAGCTGAAATGCAGGCAATTGAGGCAAATAAAACTTGGGAGGTCAGTGTTCTTCCAAGAAATCAAAAGGCCATTGGTCTCAAATGGGTCTTCAAAGTAAAAAGGATCCAGAGGTAAATATAGTGAAACATAAGGCCCGGCTAGTAGCAAAGGGCTATGCTCAAGTGCAGGGAGTTGACTTCGATGAGATTTTTGCACCAGTCGCCAGAATTGAGACAGTCAGGGTTCTTCTGGCTCTTGCAGCTCAAGGGGGATGGCAAGTGCACCATATGGATGTAAAATCCACATTTTTGAATGGAGATTTGTCAGAAACAGTTTATGTGAAGCAGCCTCCTGGTTTCATTGTGGGTGATGGTGACAAAGTATTGAAGTTAAGGAAGGCTTTGTATGGCTTGAGGCAGGCTCCTAGAGCCTGGAATGCTAAGCTCGACAAAGAATTATTGGCACTTGGTTTTGTAAAGAGTAAAACGGATCATGCCATTTACAAGAGGAACAGCAAGGCTTCTTTTCTTGTTGTAGGGGTATATGTTGATGACTTGATCATCTCAGGCCCTGATGTGGGTGACATCAATCAATTTAAAGCAGAGATGAAGAGAAAATTCAGCATGAGTGACCTTGGGCTCCTTAGTTATTACTTGGGGATTGAAGTGAAGCAAGGAGAGGAGGGGATTACTCTAAGTCAAGGTTCATATGCAGTGAAGATCTTGGAGAATGCAGGCATGATGAATTGCAATCCAAGTGATACTCCGATGGAACCGAGACTGAAACTCTACAAGAGCAAAGAAGGAGAGGCTGTGGACCCTATGGCGTACAGAAGTATAATTGGGAGTCTCCGATATATAGTGAACACCAGGCTTGATCTTTCTTTTTCGGTTGGTGTGGTAAGCAGATACATGGAGGCTCCGGGCAAAAATCATTGGGTTGCTGTCAAGTGTATCTTAAGATACTTGAAGGGCACCCTGGGCTACGGCTGCAAATATGAGAAGGGCACTGAGCAGAAACCGGTGTTGCTCGGGTTCAGTGACAGTGATTTTGCAGGGAATGCTGAGGACAGGAAGAGCACTACGGGTGTTGTGTATTTTCTTGGTAGTAGCTTGGTGACTTGGGCATCGCAGAAGCAAAGGATTGTCGCCTTGTCTTCGTACGAAGCGGAATATGTGGCAGCAGCAGCCGCAGCTTGTCAAGGAGTGTGGCTGAGTCGACTGATAGCTGATGTGTTGGGAACAAAGGAAGCGCCAGTGAAGTTGCTGATGGATAACATGTCCGCGATAGCCTTGAGCAAGAATCCGGTGCATCATGATCGAAGCAAGCATATCGATACGAAGTATCACTTCATTCGGCAATGCATTGAGGAGGGAAAGGTGGAGGTTGAACATGTCGGGACTGCAAATCAGCTCGCCGACATCTTCACTAAGTCGCTCGGGCGGGTGAAGTTCGTGGAGGAGCGAAGCGCTCTTGGCGTCATCGAGGTGCAACAAGTTAGGGGGAGATTTGTTAGCTAAATTGTTGCGTTACCTGTGTAAGCTTTGTTTCAGTTTAAGTCTAGCGTCAGTCAGGTTAGGGGAGGCACGGTCGATGACATGCTCGATCGTGATCCCGGTCTGGTCTAGTCGAACCACACCGTGGCGCGCACGGCGCATGTGGCGCGCGTTGGGAGATGTCGCGCACCAGTACGACACGGCGTGGGGAGTTATCATGTAAACTCAGAGTCTATAAATATAAGAATACAGGGGCCGGAATAAGCTACGATTTAGCAGCGTCAAAACCAATCTATCTCGTGTTGTCGTTTTCATCTACTCGAGGCTCGCCGCGGTCACCGCGTCGCCGTCGTTCGTCGTCGTTCTGGGCTGGTCTCTTCGATCAGGCACCAACATGTTTGTGAGGGGGACACGGTTTCCCAACGACAAAGTCCATGGGACAGAGTATGCTACGGATCCGTATGCTACATAATCCGATCCCTAGATCCCTTTGCCAAGAAGCCAACCAACCTAAATTTGTCCTATGCATGGAGGCCGGTAGGCGTGAGGAAGGAGAACAGCAGGGAATACGGATGGTGCTTGAGCATTGAAAGTAAATAAACAGGTTGAAAGCAATAGCGGAACCTCTAATTTTGTTGTCATATTATAGAAAAACAAGGGTCAAATTTAGGCACACCTAACTTTGACATAATAATTTACATTACGTGTCAGCTAGGAACCATCCATACAAATTGCATGCCTATTAGATATGATTTATAGATATATTTTACTTAAAATTTTTGCTTACTTTCCTATTTCTCAAATAAAAAAATATTTATTCTATTACCTTTTATGAGGTAACATGTGATTATCGTCATCGACAGTCCACAATTATTTCAGTGCATCATAGCAAATTCTATCGTTATCGTCGTCTCATCGAGGCGACCCGGGCTGCGGGAGCTGGCCCATGTGAAGTGGAACATGGTGGTACTCCAGTCACCATTGGCGCGGGCTGAGGCGAGGGGGAGAGCCAGAGTGCAGAGCAGAGCTCTAGTCTAGCGTGAGGAAGGAGAACGGCAGGGAATGGAGATAATGCTTGAACATTGAAAATACAGTGAATAAACAGTTTGAGCATTGAAAATACAGTGAATAAACAGCTTGAGCTTTGAAAATACAGTGAAATCAGGCTGACAGTAATAGTCAAGCGTCACACGAACAGGGTGTCCCAACTCCCAAGGCCAGACAGAACACATGAAAGCTAGCCTACTGACTCAGACATGACATTTCACAATCACAAATGATGGCAACACACAGTTACACAAGATAGGCACCAGACAACATGACATTCATTTGGTGGGGCAAACAATTCCGCAGAACTCCTGGAGCGCGCTGTTCAATCCGGGCCTCTCCTGACCGAAGCGGAACTTGACAAACTCGTCGAAGTCGCAGGGCCTGAAACGCAGTGGGTGGCCGCGTTCGTGGTCCACGAGCTCCTCCAGCGCGCTCACCACGGCGCCGTGCTTCGGCGCCGACTCGAACAGCACCGACATCCTGTCGCGGTTGCGCGGCTTCCTCACGCGGTGGACGCACGCAGGCACCCTCCCGTTCGTCACCACCTGCGCAGCATGCACCCGTTAAAAGTGTCGATGCATGGCGTGTTCGTTAATTTTGTTTGTTCATCGCGGTTGATGCTAGCTAGCTGATGGGCCTGCCGCCTGCGTGTTGATCGGCCTAGGGTAGTCTAGGCCGGGAGAATTAACCAGCATCGGCTTACCGTGAACAACTCGCCGGCGACGACAGCGAACGTGCCGGGCGCAGGGGCGACGCTGATCCAGGCGCCGTCCCTGGCCTGCACCTGCAGACCCTCCACCTCGTGCTGCGCGATCGTGGTCACCATGCTGCAGTCCTTGTCCGTGGCGGCCGCGACAATGTACGTCGCTTCGTCGTTGCCGTCGCCGTCGCCGCTGCCATCGCCGGCGGTCGGAGTCGGCAGGGCCCCGTTCCAGTTCATCCGGACGTCGTAGACGAGCGACGCGAGGTGCAAGTCGACGTGCTCCTGCCGAACGCCCAGGCTCTCCAGCACCATCTTCTGCACTGTGGTCCACCTCCAGAATGCCCTTGGCAACCGCTCCTATCGTGTCGCTGCATGCAAAAGAGAAACATCGATCGCCATATAGCCCACAGCACACAACAGCACAGCAGGCGGCAGCAGTATGCTGGAAACTTGGCATGTTCTTGTGCAAGAGCATGCATATATAATTATACATTGCGTACCAGAAGGCAGCGTTTCCATGGGGCCAAACGCGATCGGAGAAGGCGTGGACTTTGCCGGCGTCGGTGACTTCGGAGATGCGCAGGCTCTCGAAGCCAGGGGCCTTCACGGGGTGAGACCCGATGTAGCCGCCAATATAGTTGTCAGACCGTGTCCCCTGCTTCACCGCGAGAGGGAGGGCGAAGAGCTCCGGCATCGCGTGGCCGAACAGGTCCCGCCGGAGCTCGCCGTCCAGCGCGCCGTGGGCGACCAGGACGCAGCCGAGCTCTTCCATCGACGCAGCCACCGCGGCGCAGGCCTCCGCCCAACCGGCCGCGGAGGTCCACTCTGCGGAGCTCCAGGGCGCGCCACGCTTCCTTGGCCACTTTTTTTTTTCCACCCGACATCATCTCATTTCCATTATAGCATAACGGAAATACACAGTATCCATGATACAAAAAGAGGGGGGAAGTGCTCGAAAAAAAGATAGATCCAGATAGATTCTAAAGAGAACGAAAGGATTTCAAAGGGCATCGCCAAAGCACTACTTAAACTAAGACCCAGGCCGAACAGCATCGGCACAGCATAAGGCAAAGTATCAACTTCTATATTACATCATTATACCCAACAGAAAACACAGTTTTTTCCTTTCGAAGCCTCATTTTTCAAATGACTTCATCACTTGCAGCCTGACCATCCTGGAGCAATAGCTGGTCCACATGGCGTGCCGTCTGGATCACTAGCGTCTTCTTGGCCAACTGGAGCATCAGGTCGGCCCCGCACACAGTTGATCACGGTCTTCCTCCGAGAACAAGCCTGCCCAATATTTCAGAAGAGCACACATGTGACAAATGATCTCAATCGGGTTTCTGATTAGTTTTTGTTCAAAACATGCTCTATTTTTGGCTTTCCAGAAAGCCCAACAGACAGCCGCAATTCCACAGGCATGAGATTTTTTATTATTTGGTAACCATTTGTCAAACCATAACCAATATTGCTAAAAATTGCATGGAATGTTATTGGCATTCAGACATATAGCAATAATAGACCAGACTGTTTTTGCAACATAACAAGTGAAAAACAGATGATCTGCAGTTTCTACATTATTATAAAACATACAACTTGGGTCACCCTGCCAGTTCCTCTTTCTTAGATTGTCTTTGGTTAAAATAGCATCATTTGCGATTAGCCATAAGAATATCTTAATTTTTGCTGGTATTTTTCCTCTCCAAATTTGTTTGTGAGATGGTCCGTTTTCAGACTCAGTCAACCAATCATATAATGATCTGACACTAAATTTTTTATTGCCCCCCAGTCTCCACTTAACCACATCTTGTATAGGACTTAGGCTAAAATTCAAAGCATCATTCCATATATTATTCCAACTTTCCCTCAAATCAGGGTATAGCCATCTTCTAAAACTAATTTGTCTGGATTCAATAGCCTGAGCCACAGATATTGTTTTTTCATTGCATAGCTCAAATAACAATGGGAATCTAGACGACAAGGACTCAGAATATAGCCATGGATCTAGCCAGAATCTTACTTTATCTCCCTCTTGATCTCAACTATTCTATTATGAAGATATAAGTCTTTGATTTTGAGTAAGTCTGTCCACATTGGGGAATCTCCCATTTTGTGTGACACTTCATGTAGAGATTTTTCCTTTAGGTATTTATGAGTTACTATTGTTTGCCATAGTCCTTCTTCTCTTTCTAACTTCCACCACCATTTGCATAGAAGACTGATATTCATTTTTCTCAGATTTTTTATTCTCAGACCATCTTTTTTCTTGCTTTTGCATATAACCTCCCATTTGATCAGGTGATACTTCTTCTTTGTTCCACCACCCTGCCAGAAGAAGGTTCTCTTGGTTTTTTCCATGGTATTAATGGTAGTTTTGGGTAATAAGTACACAGACATGTGGTAAATTGGAGTATTATTCAGACTAGCACTAATCAATGTAGTCCTACCAGCAATAGACATGGTTCCTCCTTTCCATATATCAAGTTTCTTGTTGCCCTTCTCAGTTAAGGGAAGCCAATCTATTACTTTCAGTTTGCTCGGGCTGACAGGAACTCCCAAATAGATGATAGGGAATAAACCAATTTGACAATTGAAAATTTCAGCATAGATGGGCCCCCATGTCCCCTCATCATTAATCATATATATCTCACTTTTGTTGAAGTTTATCTTGAGGCCAGATAACAGTTCAAACATGTAGAGCAACATTCTCATATTTACAGCACCCTCAATATTATTTTCCAGCAGAATTATGGTATCATCTGCATATTGTAGAACAGCCACTCCATTTGGTGTGATATGACTAATGAGTCCACTGAACAACTTTTCAGACTGTGCTTTTTGAATCATTCTAGTGAGGCAATCCGCCACCAGGTTGAATAAAATAGGAGATAATGGGTCTCCTTGTCTTACTCTTTTATAACTTTTAATATAAGTACCTATTTTATCATTCATTTTCACACTTACGGTTCCTCCGTAAAACCACTTGTTTAATCCAATTACACCAAACATTATCAAAGCCTCTTTTCTCTAAACAAGTGAATAGTAATTTTCAACTTACTTTGTCATAAGCTTTCTCAAAATCTAATTTTAGAACAACTCCAATCTCTTTCCTTTTTTTGGTTTCATGTAGAATTTCATGCAAGCACATAATTCCGACATAATGTTCCTACCTTTCATAAAGGCAGTTTGAGTTTGATGAATCAATATATCAACTACAGTCTCCAATCTGATAGTTAGTGTCTTAGTGATCAATTTGTATAAGCAATTAAGCAAACAAATGGGCCTATACTGTTGATTTTTTTTGGCCTCTTTAATCTTGGGTAACAGGGTAATAATACCATAGTTTAATCTGCTAATGTCAACTCTATGATAGTGGAAATCATGAAATAATTTCATTATATCTCCTTTCACAATTTCCCAACAGTGTTAGTAGAATTCAATAGGAATTTTATCTGGACCAGGGGCTTTATTTTTTTCCATTTGCCAAAGGGCATTTTTAACTTCAGTTTCAAAGAATTCCTTACATAATTCAGTATTGTCTGAGTCAGAAATTTGAGGGATGTTGTCCCAAATATCAGGGTCCATCTCGTATTTGATGTTCTTCCGATTGTCCAAATAATTCAGCATAATATTACGTGGCATGTTTCAGTAAATTGGATTCCCCTTCTATCACAAAGTGTCATCTTTTTCTAGAAATATAATCTTTCCTTTCCTTCTTCTCCCATTGGCTATATTGTGAAAATATGAGGTATTAACATCACCTTTAAGCAGCCAATTATTATGGCTCCTCTCATACCAATAACTCTCTTCTAACTCTAGATTTTTCATATTTTCACACAGCAACCATGATTTTCTCTCAACTTGAGCACTGGATAACCCAACATTTTCTTCAATTTCCTCAATCTCCATCAATTCTTTCTATAAGTTTCTCTTTTTTTCCTCATTTCTCCCTGCAAATTGAAACCCCAGCCCTTAAAATATTGTTTGACTAATTTCAGCTTCTGCTGTATTCTATCAAGTGCAGATTTAGCATTACATGGCTTGCACCATATTTTTTCCACTAGTGTGTAGAACTCTGGATTCTTGAGACAAGACAAATCAAATTTGAATTGGATAAAAGGAAGATTGAAATTTCCCTCAGACGTGATAATCAAAGGGTTATGATCAGAAATATCTCTAGGCAGCTTTTTTACAAATGTCTTAGGGAATGCCATCTCCCACTTCTTGGTAATCAAAATCCTATCTAACTTTTCCAAAATAGGCACTTCTTGATTATTTGACCAAGTATATAAACCACCAGACATAATCACTTCCTTCAACTCATAAAAGTGGATGAGAGAATTAAACAGGGGGGTGTATTTGTGTACGCCAGTATTATTGTTTTTTTCTTTGGAGTATCTAATGATATTGAAATCTCCCCCAATTAGTAAGGGATCAGAGTTTGATGCACAGAACCTGGATAACTCAGTAAGGAACTTAATTTTATTTTCCTCTTGTGCAGCCCCATAGACTACAATCAAATTCCATTTTATTCTTGATATTTTATCCCACAAGTTCATTTGCAGCATGAATTCACCTTGTTTGAATGAGCCCACATCAAACCTTTCAATTTTAATTCCAACAAGTATCCCACCAGATTTCCCAATAGAAGGGTTCCACTTCCACAAATAATCCTGATTGATATCAAATTTTCTTAATAATGAATCACAACAATCAGTGACCATAGTTTCTTGAAGACTAATGAAATGAAACTTATATTCAGAAATTAGACTTTTTAGATAAGTAGAGACACCTTTTTTCCTAAGGCCCCTACAATTCCAAATAAGCCCAGACACAATCATCTTTTCTTTTTGCCTTTCTTTTTCCCCAGATTCAGAGGAACTTTTTCCTCTGCAATCTGGAGTAGCAAGCCAAGATCTTCCTGGTCTTGCTTTTTCCCCTTTGGGGATATTTTGACTTTTTTGATCCTTTCTTTTTTAATTCCCTGAATTTTTGTCCCAGGATATTATCAAGCTCAGAATCATCATCATCATTCACATCACTTTTGTCTTCCTCTAAAGTAGGCACAAATTCAACCACTATATCATCATTTTTAATTGCATTTCTATCCTTTTGCTTAGATAATAGGTTTTTTTAGCATTCCAGATATCATTGACTAAATTAAGAGTAGC
Organism: Chrysopogon serrulatus; assembly: GCA_015844335.1. Lineage (NCBI taxonomy): Eukaryota > Viridiplantae > Streptophyta > Magnoliopsida > Poales > Poaceae > Chrysopogon > Chrysopogon serrulatus. The sequence goes on from JADLZL010006635.1 coordinate 165,641, forward strand.
AAAATCAGAATCATTAATCACAACTCCCATATTTTTTGACAGATTCATTAAGGGATTAGTACTATGTGATGAGGCTTTATCATGGTTACCTTCCAGAGCTCTTGTCTTGGCCATTGCTTCCTTGGCCACCTTGCCGATCTCCATGCTCTCTCGGCTTGGTCGTTTTCGGTGATTGACCTTCTACTTCTAGCTATGCGCTCATGTTCAGAAGTGGGCAATGATTGAGGTCATCAGCACAGGCACCACACACTCAAGTATATACCCATACCCTAATTAGTACCTTCCGTTTCCGTTCTATCATTATGTTTTGACTTTCCAAGTGATATATAGTTGGGTTACGTGGCTAGGTAAAGATGTTTAGTATTTGATTGCCCCGCAGATAGCCTGTGTTTTGTAAGGTTATTATATATGTTGTTGCTCAAATTAAGTCACATCTATGTTCAGGTAGAAGTAATCAGCTTGTTCGTTTTAGCATATCAACCGTTTAATTTACCAGTAATCCTCCTTGTAATCGACAAAATAATCGTGTAAATCAATCTCTTTTTAAATATAATGAAGTGCAAATCTTTTACGTTTTTGAGAAAAATAGTACTTTTCTATCTAAAAATGGGAATATATCTAGTGCAAACTAACTTCCCATGAAAACCCTGTGCAAACCATAGTAAAAAAAGTCGTCTAAATTCACCATGATATGATGTTACACAACCTTGCAAAATATCTTATCTAAACTCAATTTTGTTTGTGAGATATAAAAATAACAAATTTCTACCAAATCATCCGGATGACTTTTCCGGCTTAAAATTTACTGTTTTTATATCTCACAAACGAAGTCGAAGTTTCGATAAGATATTTTGCAAAGTTGTGTATCATCATATCATCTACATGTGTGAATTTTTTGGTGAATTTAGATAACTTTTTTACCGTGGTTTGCACAGGTTTTCACAGAAATTTAGTTTGCACTAGATACGTTGCCCATAAAAATCAATTGTTTCAACTTTTCAGTTGGCTGAGATGAGAGAAATCAGAAAAAAAATTATTTATATGTGCCTCACCATCTTGTGAAAATCTCTCATACTTCATTTACATCTAAAACTATACGACGTTTTTTTCTAGATATATATATTGATTTTATATGCTGTATATCCAATTATGTACTCCCTCCATGTTGGTAAAAGAAGTTGTTTAGGACAACGACACGATCTCCAAAGTATAACTTTGACTGCATATTTTTATAAAAAATACTCATCACAAAATGATATATTTATACTTTTATGAAAGTATATTTCAAGATAAATCTATTCATATGGTTCTCATATTTCTAAACTTAACAACTTAAAAATTATTCATGATTTATGTTTCCAATGTTTGACCTAAACCTTATCCAAAAACGAATTTTTTTTTTCTATATGGACGGAGTATATATCTAGAGAAATCAACGTCTTATATAATTTAAAAAAGATGAAGAGCACCCTCGATAAGAAGGCGGACAATAATAGGGCTTACAGTGGACAAGAAGCATCGTGATACTCAACAAGAGCTAAAGATTCTTTCACTAGGCAACAAGCTTCCTCCTACCCGACAGTAACAATTTTTTAATTATTTTCTCTCCTTATCCCATCGCCTTGGCCGTGAGATTAGCATCACAATTCTTTTATTCTACGGGACACTACTCATCGCATATGCATCCATGAATCACACTGAACAAAAAAAATATCAATTCAACTTTGTAGTGGTTCATTTGCCTCCTCAAAATTAAATTGGTTCTAGCCACCCAAGGGGACATGCATACAACTGAAGATACACCTGATAAAAAAGACACTGATTAGATAACTGCTTGCTAGCCAAATTTTCATGCTCAGTGTATATAGCGTCACAATTTTCTAGATATTAACTTGTGCACAAATACTCAAATATCACATAGAAACATATGCTGATAATACTTAACAAAGAAATAGTTACATGCAGATACAAAGATTTGACAAAAAAGTATCTAAAATAATTTGCTCAATATCTGGTGAAACCGTCCCGTCTATGCATCACTTAAAATTCAAAAGCAAGATGATGTAGTAAAAAAACTTCTACTCAACAAGGGCAATGGGGGCTTGACATCCTTCTTCCTTGATTCCATTAAACTGTACAGATTTGACCAGAGAATATTCAAAACAAAAGAAATAGAATCCATGAAGCTAAGCGAGTACAGTCTTGGCCGAATTCAAGACCCAGGAATCATTTCATAGCGATTGGATTCCTAAATTGTAGCCCTGTCAATATTGTATATGAAATAATGAAGAAAATTTACTTGTAAGCATTTCTTCCTCACTTTTGGTTTCACCCAAACACATTACCTTTTTTTTTAAGCCTCTCAACTGGGTACAGTTGTAGTATCTAAATATATGCGAACACACACGCACACACGCCCTACGCACATATTTAGACCTACAACTACACACAGCTTGGAGATCACATCCATAGTTAGATCGACAGTCATCCGTAACTTCATAGGCGACGGGCACATCACTCGACCATTGTGGCACCACGTGAGGAGGCAACGAAAATTATTCTGGGGATGTCCCCGGTGAGACACCAGAGTAGCGATCCTGGGGATCGAACTCTGGCGGGCAGCCCTCACACCTGAGATGCTAGCCAATCTTTTCACACAAAACATGGATGCAAACATAAGGATGTATTTATATATTAGATATAATTCAAGTACAAGAGACTGGAAAATTAAGAGAAGCAATATAGGAATAAGAAAAGGCATTAAGCTACCTTTCTTGTTATATGAAAGGTACGGATTTTTTGCATTATACATACAATAGATGTCTTTAAATCAATTAATAGCTACAAGCTTCATGAAAGAACTTGCAGCAGGAATATATAACTTGGATATTAGTGCTGACAGCCTTCAAAAGCAATAGAATACAAGCAGGAAGATTTATACCTTTAATTTGTCAAGCGAGAAGTTCTTGCCGGACATTTTCAAAAGCTTATATCATGTACTGACCAGTAGTTGTGGATTTTCTCACCTGGATCATGATAAAAAGAAGATAACTAACAAGCCTCAAACTGTTCTGCATATCATTCAGTCACATTTGTAGTAGCAGGAAAATAGAAGCGTCCTTCACCGAGATCATTGGTGAGCTCAACTTCAAAAGAATCAGCCTGGTGTTCATCCAATGGCTGAGCACATGAACACTGCTGCCATGTGAGCCACCCTCATTTTCATGTCACTAAGTCTCCACGGCTAGATACCGCCAGCTCCTACTGGCCACCTCCTGGTGGATTTCGCTGCTATGCTCAGGCAATTAGGTCGACCAAGAAAAAAAAATATTCAGGGAACTCACACTATCTGGATTCATCCAGCATCATACCGGCAGGAAATATTTAGCTTACCACCTATAAACTAAGTCAGGTTCATTCAGAAGCACAATCATGCGCACAACTAAGGTTCACTTTCTCTAAGATCCAATCGTGGCTTACTTTCATCTTTTTTTTTTCTTACTTATAGTAAGAGAAACCAACCTTGCTAAAACAACAATTGCAATTTCAGAACATCTTTTTCCAAGAATTTGTTTAGTCTACAAAACTGTAGTAAGTAGATAAGAGCATATAATTTTACACACTTTAGAAGCTCTACAGCAATAAAAAAAAATTATTAACATAATGGCAAAAAATTCGTACCGGAAAGGATTTACCATGGCAAATTTACCATTAGAAGTGAAGACACTCTAAGGGGAATAGAAATTCACTGGAAAGAATTTACCATATGTAAATGAAAAGGCAGCAAGATGGGGAAATAACTTGAAAAGAAGGGACGCACTGATTTATACCATCATGCTGAACGCCCTAGCCGCCTCAAACTGCATGCTGCTGCATTGGATTCACAAAATACCCACATGCATAGAATAAGATGAAGAATTGAACAAACAGATCTCCCCAGAATGAAGAGGGAAAAAAAGAAAACAACCAACGCCGAGTCCACCATCTTCTCGAGAAGCCGACGGCAGGTTCGCAGCGCCCGGCGCAGAGGTTGAGCGGCATGGCGGCGAACTGCGTGGTGGCGCCATGGGTGTCGGTGCGAGCAGGTTTGTCGAAGATGAAGGCGCGGAAGAAGGTAGCGGCTGCGGCTGTGATCGACGGTGCTCCGGATCAGGGGCAGGCCGCTCGAAGACGATGTCGTGGGAGATGCTGGCCGGGAGCAGATTTGAGCGGATGAGGATGGGCACGAGCTGCTCCTAATTGGGATGGGATGGGAAGACATGTTGAGCTCCTGATTGGGGAGGAGGGCAAGCGCCACCGGATCTATGATGGGGAGGCCGAGCACGCCCTCTGCAGATATGGCCGGGGCCGAGGATGGGGCAGGCGTCGGCGACCCGCGACCGGACGCCGCCTCAGCAGATGGGCGAGGACTTTGCTGCTGTTCCGCACAGATTCCGCCCAGCACGTCATTTGTGGCCAGGTGGGACAAGGAGGGGAGGGGGCGGCGACATGGCGGCCAGGTGGTGCGGCGGCATGGCGGCCAAGCGAGGCAAGGTGGGCGGCGACGAATAGTGAGGACCGGAGGGGAGCGTGAGACGAGGTGGGCGACGTGCGCCTGGGGCGGCTGGCCCACATGTCGGCACCAATAGGAGTTACCGAGATACAACTGCGCAGCGGCTTCACCACGATGGGGTAGACGGGTCCTCTCCGTAATTTTTAGTAGCAGAGATATTGGGACCCACCATTATGTCAGGACCTGTTCGCTCACAATTTGAAGCTAGCCGTTTGAGCTGCTACGTACGAGTAGCTTGAGACACAAAAATTCGCTTGAGCTGATGTCAGTCGACTTATCAATCATGCTATAATATATTTTTTACAATAAATTAATTATACAAATCAGTACAAATCCATTATAGATCAGCCAAACAACATTATTGTAACTACAGTAAATGTCAGCAGTGATGGCGCTGATAAAAGGCCGCTGAATAGGCCTTGGTCATTGTGGAAATTAACGCAACTCTTTTAGAGTTTTCTTTTACCGCTTTCTCTTGGTCCCCATCTTGATTACTTATTAGTAAGATAGAATGGTGATGTCTTGATGCGATCTAATTTGGCATACTAGCTAATGCTTGATTACACTTTGCTTTAAGTATTATGCAAAGCTTACATGACAATCTTTCCAGGTAACTAAACATAGATAAACTCCATTACTTAAATCTAAATGCAGGATAACCTAGGCAACAAAATGCAACAAAATATACCCGGTGTCTACATGCCAAAACAGGCTATAATATGGTACATAAAGAATATGTATGGGTAATGTTTGGATTGTGCCTACCAGACACATCTTGTCGTCCAAACAACAATCATGAACCTAGACTAGGATGGCAAATCACCTTGTTTGTTTGTCTTATCACCTAAACTTATCAATCGTTTAAATATTATTTTTTTTTATAGCAAATTAGTCGGTTGCCTTATCAACTGGGTTTATATAGCCAGCCAAACAGCCCCACGATAATCTAGTACATAAAAAATATGTATGAGTGATGTTTAGATTGTGCCTGCCAGACACAGCTCGTCGTGCAGACAACAATCATGATCCTAGATTATGGACGGCAGTAATTGTTTTTGCCATTACATATAGCTGACACAGTGTTAGGACTTGGGAAGTGTCTAAAGTAGTTGTAACTGCTCCCTTGTAGAGAAATATTTTGTTTGTAGCTAATGGTTCTATATGTTTTGTATCGTCTTGCCATAAGCATTCATTTGTGAATGTGAAGGTTGGATACTTTTATTTCGTAATCTCCTATTCGTTTTAGCTCATCACCGCTTATCACCGTTACAACAAAGTGTTATTCTCTCATAAAAATTCTAACATATTCCGATTGAACCAAATATAGGTAGAAAACCACAAACTAACATGTTTTGATCCAACCAGACATAAGTAGAGAACTACTGAGCACGCACAACAACACAAGTGGCAGGTCAGTACAACAGTCGGTGCAAACAGAGTAGGCAACTGGATATTATAAGCATACCTCTAATTTTGTAGGTACTCCTAACTTGACACGATACATTATGTTACATATCACGCTAGGAACCATCCATACAAATGCATGTGTCATGTTATTGCGTATATTAGATATAATTGATAGATATTTTACTTAAAATTTTTGCTTACGTTCCTATTTCTAAAAATAATAAAAATATATTTATTATATCACCTCTAAGCATCTCTAAGAGTTTCCAACAATTTCTTTCCAAAATCATGATGTTTTCTAGCTCATAAAAAAGTATTGGGAGATATAAATAAGACTATCTCCAATAATTTCCAATAATTCACTTCTAACATATAATATAGAAGAAATTTTATATCAGAGAAATCCTATAATATTTCTAAATATGTTAAGGAGCAATGGACGACTCTTACCCACTCCTCCCCTTCGTCATCTCTACATGCCCCCTCTTGCCCCGAACCAAAATCTCATAGATCCGCTACGTTCCCAGCTTCCCCGCAGCATCAGGCCTCAGATCCCCCTACATCCTAGGTCGACCTACCCATCGATAGGTCCAATTTCTATCCGCACCCAGGATCTCGTGAGATCGAAGACGTGGAGGCCCTAGCCTGCGTTGCTGAGAGTGGTCGGGCGGGGTCATAGCAAGAGATCCCCGGTGGGGGATGGCTCTCGTTCCTTATATAGGTCACTCGTATCCTCGCCCAACCCCGACCGTGTGCCAGGACCAGGAGGTATGGGTGGCCGTGGTCGCTTCCTAGGTTCAACGCTTTCCCTGTCTCCCATATGGCCATATCGCCAAAGGTGCTCTTCTGCTTTCCCTAGTCAGGGCTCTGTCGCAAAGTTTGACTTGGGAACGGTTTGTGCGTTGCCGTGTGGGAGGAGGAGGCAGGAGCGGATGCAGTTGTCGGGCTTGGTGCCCAACAGGCGGGGCGCTGTCAACACTGTTGCAGCAGATTTCCATAAGGATGGATGGGACCTCAAGGCTGAAGTGGACCAGGGAGGAAGTGGATGATGGAACCTCGTCTCCATCTTTGACGTGATTGGTTGGGAGAAGGCAGCCTGGCCTGGTCCGCAAGATGCATATGCAGGATTTGCATTTTTTTTTTGCGGGTAGGGATTTCATTCATTCATCTTGAGGGACATGATTACAATCGGCAGTCAGCAGATGTGCGATGCAGGTTGGAGATAAATGCCACTCCTCCATCCTAACATCATCTGAGACTTGCTTAGCTAAAACATGAGCTACCTGATTACATTTACGACTAGTGTATGATAAAGTAAATTCAAGGAATCCCAAGCTAATCTCCCTCAGCTCCTCCAGGATCGGCGCCAAATGGGTTCTCTGATAAACTCTGCTATTCCAGGTATTGACAAGCTCTTGACTATCTGTTTCCAGCTGAAGCTTCTGAATCCCTTGCTGTCTTGCGAGAAGAGCACCATCTCGGCAAGCCATCGCCTCGAACATCAATGCATCAATGCCATGAGGGTACCACCGAGCTGTCCCCACAACAAAAGCACCCTCTGAATCACCTATAACAGCGCCCGGGGCTCCTTGGTTTGGTCCTGCATAGAAAGCCCCATCCGAGTTGCACTTCATCCATCCTTCTCGAGGTTTCTGCCAGTGAGTTTGCTTGGGCAAGGGCCTAGCAGGCTTCTTGGACTGTGAAAGGATCCACACATCATGTGCTTGGTCAACTGCCCATTGAACTGTAACCCGGAGTGGAGCTTGATCTTCACCATGGCGACGTTTGTTCCGCTGCAACCAGAGCGCATACATACCAATGATGAACAGGTTCCGGTCCTTATCTGAAGCCACTTCATGCAGCAGAATATCAGATGCCCAAGTATGTGAATGCAGTCTAGGGATCTTGGCACCCGTCAGTAGCTTGATTTCCCGCCAGAAATGTAGTGCCGTCGTGCATTCCAGCAAGGTGTGCCTGATTGTTTCATTGTCTGCACCACATACCTCACAGAAAGCAGTGGGTTCAATATGGCGCCGGTGTAGGACTGCTTTGGCCGGCAAAAATTCATGCAGAACCCTCCACCAAAATACTTTAACTTTTGGCGGGACACTTAGACTCCAAATCTTACTCCAGGTTGGGTCACCGGAGCCTCCAGGAATCATTGCATCAACCTGCTGGTGGCTTTCATCTAGACTCCGGTATGCCGATTTAACTGAATACTCTCCATGCTTTTCTAACTTCCAGGCCCATCTGTCTTCATCCTGTAGTCTCAGAGGAATGCTCAAAATTGCATCAGCATCAATAGGGATAAAAATCTCCCTAAGCAGCACTTCATCCCACTCCCCATCATCTCCAATCAACTCGGACACCATGGTTACCTCTTGGTTGGCCGCTTCAGTGAGAGACCTTCCATCAAAGTACTTTGGAATCCACCGATCATTCCATATGTGTGTTGTTTCCCCATTGCCAATCCTCCGGAATAAGCCTGTAAGGAGAGCTTCTTTACCTGCCAAGATTGAGCGCCAAGTATGACTCGCATGCTTCTTCCTTGTACTCTGCATAAACTCAGAATCATGAAAATAGCGCCCTTTCAGGACGCGTGCACACAAGCTGTCTTCTCTGGTCATAAGGCGCCAGCCTTGTTTGCCAATCATTGCTTTATTGAATTGGTGGAGATCGCGAAAGCCCATGCCTCCCTTTGACTTATGTCGCCGAAGTCTATCCCATCGCAGCCAATGTATATGCCGATTATCGGCTGATCCTCCCCACCAATAGTTTGAGATAGCTGTTCTCATCTTCTTGCATGTCGTCTTGGAGAGGAGGAAGCAACTCATTGTATAGGTAGGGATTGCTTGCGCTACCGATTTCAAAAGAACTTCCCGGCCTGCGCTACTTGCTTCACGTCCGCTCCAGGAGCCTATGGCACCTCTGATTCTTGATGGCAAATATTCAAAGGTTCCAGTGATAGACTGCCCCAAGGCCGTCGGTAACCCCAAGTACTTACCTGACAGAGCCTCAGTTTCAATGTGTAGTTCCTGCCTCACCATTTGTCTGGCATGTTCATCACAATTCCTGCTAAAGAAAACGACCGACTTATCAAAGTTTACCAGTTGGCCAGATCCCTTGCTGTAAGTGTCCAAAATCTCCTGAATCCTGGCGGCCCCCCTCTGCGACGCTTCGAAGAAAATAATGCAATCATCCGCAAAGAGAAGATTTGATATCCAAGGAGCGTGAACTCCCATGCGAACACCTCTGGATAAAAACATTGGGCCGACTAACTTCAAGAGACCAGAGAGCCCCTCAGCACACAATAGGAACAGATACGGGGAGATAGGATCCCCTTGCCGGATACCTCGAGTAGGTTTGAATACTTCAGATAATTCACCATTAATCCTGACTGAAAAGGAAACAGAAGTGACACACCTCATAATGAGTGAAACATAGTCGGCATGGAAGCCTAATTTCAGCATTACTCTTCTTAGGTACTCCCATTCTACACGATCATATGCCTTTACCATGTCCAATTTGATTGCACATGCACCACTCTTGCCTTTTTTTTTTGCATGTTTAGATGCCCGAGTTTGTACCTGAGCCTGGCCGTGGAGATGCAATAATGCGCGTCGTCTGGCTTGGCCGCGTAGAAACGAAATCGAAGTCTGTTTCGCGCAGGCCTGGCTGGCACGAGCACGTTCCTGCGTTCAGCAAGGAGGCAAGCGACAATCAGCCAACCAAAGTTTGCAGTCAGCCAGGAGGAGAAATAACGCAAGCCAATCCACAGAACGTGCATGCGTCAAACCTGGTTGGTTGGCGCCTAGCTCCCAAGAAGCGGGCTGGCTGCTCACTTCTCTTAACCAATCAGCCTGTGTTCGCTCATGCGTCGCTCTAGCTATTGGATGCTGATGGGCTCCCAGATTATGTTTTGACGCAGGTATTGCCTAACGTGCCTTTCCCGGCCGCCTTAATTAGGGCGTCCACAATGGTGTCATTGAAGTCGCCAGCATACGTGGTGTGGAGGAGATGTGCGAGACTACTGCTTGATGACTCGCTAGCGAGATATGTTTTTACGTTCTCTTGTCTCCACATCAACAAATAGTTAGTGATTATCATTAATCGTTGGAGCCGACCGCAGCGTGGGAAGTCGTTGAGCGTGTTAGTGATCTCCGGACAGATCGAGTAAGTCTCCAAGGCGGAGCGCTCGCCTAGCGGCCAAAAACAAATTCTGCGCAGCAAAAATCCTACCAAGCTGGCACGGAACGTCCTAAAGCAGAAATGGGGGCATTTCTACTGGTCGTGAGGACGTGGACAAATGACGCTTTTGACGAGTACCATTCAACCTTTGCTGCTGCACCGCTGTCCGCTTCCAAGTACGAAGCCCTCAAGAGTCAAGACGCTGTTTTTCCGATGAAACTAGTATCTAGTGCTACAAGACTATCGATAATAAATCGATAAATTGAAATAACTGAATTTTTTATAAAGCAAAAACACTGTTGTGACGACTTATAAGGTAGCAGAGAGCTGAAGCAAACAGGAGATTACAAAATAAAAATATTCCAGCCTTTACATTCATAATTACATTCTTATGGTCAAACGGTACAAAACGTATACAACCGTTATCTACAAGCAAAATATTTCTCTATACAAGGGAGCAGTTACAACTACTTCGATATTTCCTAACATTGTTTTCTTATTGCGTGATGTGCAATTCTTTAGTCCTGTTAAGTTGAGATTCCTTGCACCTCGGTTTAAGCTGGTCGATAGGATGCTCCAATTTGGCTTCATATATCACATTAAAAAATATTTTAGCAAACAAATCTTGCAAGTACTTTTAAGGGTTTTTTAAAAAAATTATACTAACAAGACGTCACCTCCATAATTTTTATAATATCATATATAAGACATCAATCATAACTATATATAAATACGTGTATGCAACACGTGCATGATCACTATTATAGAATAAAATAATTACAACTATCTCACGGCCAAGGCGATGGATAAGGACAGAAAACAACCCAAAAAAAATGCTTACTGCCGGGTAGTAAGCTTGTTGTCTAGTAAAAGAATCTTGAGCTCTTATCGACTTTCACGATGCTTCTTGTTCACTGCAGTATAGCTCTACAGTCTAAGTTACTCGCTCTTATGTACAATTCTATCTATTTTAAATTATAAGACTCTATCTATTTTAAATTATAAGACGTTGACTTCTCTAGATATATAATTTTTACTATATAATTAGATATAAGATATATGGTACATAAAATATCTTGAAAAGGCAAAACGAAGTATCAGAGATTTTCATAAGCTAACGAGGCACATATAAATAATTTTTTTCTTATTTCCCTCATCTCTGCTAGAACATTAATTCTACCAGAACATAGATATGTAACTTAATCTGAGCAAACAAATATATAATAGCTTTACAAAACACAGCCTGTCTGCGGGATAAACAAAGACTAAATTTTATGTAGACATGTAACTCAACTATATATAAGTTGAAAAGTCATAACATAATGATCGAAGTGATAGGTACTAAGCAAGGGTATATACTTGAGTGTGTGGTGTGCTGACCTCGATCATTGCCCACTTCTGAACCTCAGCGTATAGCTAGAAGTTGAAGGTCAATAATCAGCGAAAACCACCAAGCCGAGAGAGCATGGACACTGCTGGCAAGGTGACCAAGCAAGCGTGGCGCGCGGCGGAGCTGCGCAGAGTGGACCTCCGCGGCCTCCGACCGGGCGGGCCTGGTTGGGTGGAGGCCTGCGCTTCGGTGGCTGCGTCGATGGAAGAGTTCGGCTGCGTCGTGGTCGCCCACGGCGCGCTGGACGGCGAGCTCCGGCGGGACCTGTTCGGCCGCGCGATGCCGGAGTTTTTCGCCCTCCCTCTCGCGGTGAAGCAGGGGACGCCGTCTGACAGCCTTATGGGCGGCTACATCGGGCCTGACCCTGTGAAGGCCCCTGGCTACGAGAGCCTGCGCATCTCCGAAGCCACCGACGCCGGCAAAGTCCACGCCTTCACCGATCTCGTTTGGCCCCATGGAAACACTGCCTTCTGGTACGCCCACCTGTAGAATATGCATCATTTAGTTGTCATCCCGCTGCCTGCTATGGCGATCGATCGATGTTTGCTTTGCATGCAGCGACACGATACAAGCGTTTGCCACGGGCATGCTGGAGTTGGACCAGGCGGTGCAGAAGATGGTCCTGGAGAGTCTGGGCGTCGGGAAGGAGCACGTCGACTCGCACCTCGCATCGCTCGACTACCACGTCCGGATGAGCTGGTACCGCAGGGCCCTACCGGCTCGGACCGCCGGTAATGGCAACGGCGACGGCAACGACGACGAAGCGATGTACATGGTCGCGCACAAGGACTGCACCATGGTGACCACGATCGCGCAGCACGAGGTGGAGGGTCTGCAGGTGCAGGCCAGGGACGGCGCCTGGATCAGCGTGGCCCCTGAGCCCGGCACGTTCGCTGTCCTCGCCGGCGAGATGCTGACGGTAAGCCGAGATGCTGGTTCTACTTCTCCCTAGACCCTAGGCCGATCGACCGCGATGAACAAAACGAACCCGGCAGCATCGACACTTTTAACGCGTGCACTGCGCAGGTGGTGACGAGTGGGAGGGTGCCTGCGTGCGTCCACCGCGTGAGGACGCCAAGCTGCAACCGCGAGAGGCTGTCGGTGCTGTTCGGGTCAACACCGATGCACGGCACCGTGGTGAGCGCGCTGGAGGCACTCGTGGACCACGACCGGCACCCACTGCGTTTCAGGCCCTGCGACTTCGACGAGTACGTCAAGTTCCGCTTCGGTCAGGAGAGGCCTGCATTGAACAGCGCGCTCCAGGAATTCTGTGGAATTATCCCCACCAATTGAATGATTTGCCAATCCGGTACAGTAGATGTTGTTTGTGTAAATGTGTTGTCGTCATTTATGAAATGTCACGTATGAGTCAATAAACCGGCTTGGTCATTCTCTTGTGGTTGGCCATGGGTTTGGGACACCTGTTCGTGTGGTGCTCGGCTATTGTATGCTTTCAACCTTGTCTATCTGGGACTGTTTTTATTTAAGAAATAAGTGCTCTATCTTCTTCTCAGTTCATTTTTTTAATTTGTGAATGGATGAGTTGATCTATCATCACCTCATTCTCCATAAGATAATAATTACTATATCCGTCAAGAATATGTGTTGATGCCATCAAAATTGGTGAGATGGACTTATGATGCATCACCTCATGAAGTATGGAGGGACTCCGCCAACCAAACACACCATTACTTCCAAGTTTCAAACTTTGAATGCTCGCTCAAGCACCATCTCCATTACCTATCGTTCTCCTTCCTCACGCCAGACGTAGAACTTTCACTACTACAGGGCAGGGCTTTAGCCCCGGGCCGAAACGGCCTTTAGTCCTGGCTTCGGAACCGGGACTAAATGTCTCACCTTTAGTCCCGGTTCCGTGGCCGGGACTAAAGGTCCACCTTTGCCACCACACCAATCGGGACTAAAGTGTTTTTTTTGCTTTTCTTTTCTTTTAATTTTTTATTTAGGGTTTACAATTATATTATTATTTTCGAATGCGTATTGTTCCTTTGCTAGTTTATGTAAACGCAAGCACCTATAATTTATATAATTTAGAGCATTACATATAAATATACTATAAAACATTATATATATATTATACATATCTATAGGTCCATAATATAATATTTACACATATGCATCACGGATAAAGTATTTACAACACAATTGTTCTCCGCCACTCAAACATCGTACAAATGGTCATTTTAGTTTGGTTTCATTGGTTCTTCAGGGTTGAAGTAGCACGCCGCCGGGATTCACGACATGGTCGTTAAGAAATCCCCGCGATTGTCTCCCCGAATTCCTTTTTAGGCGGACCGTATCCAACACTTTTCCTTCAACCACGTCTCCTTTAATAGACATTAAAGAAAAAAGTAAGAGGTATGAATAAGATTTATTAAATAGCAACAAATAAATGAAATAGACTTATTATATATACATGTTATATACTTTTAGGTGCTCTAGATTAGTTCTTTTGGCATAGACCATCAGAAACTCGCACACATAGTAGCCACACAAATTGTTGCCCGGTAGCTGCCGAATCCACTGAAGTAGGAAAGGCTTCGAAAGTGGCGCTTTCAAATCTGGACGGTGTTTCTGCACGAACCAAGTCCAAACCCTAGCAATAAAACGATCATTATTAATTATCTATTACCGAGTTAAAGAGCAGAAATTAATATTTAGAGATCGAAGTTACCCTTGGATAATATCTATCATTTCTTGGTAATCTTCCTGTGGTTTTCTCAACGAGTCATAGATTACCAAATGACTTTGTCAGAGATCAATCACAATTAGTATCCAATGAAAGCTGCATTTGTGTGTAGTCAACATATTTATATATCTTCGTACTGATCTCACTACTACAAAAAAACTTAACCGCAACCTTTAAAAATGGGTCTCGGAGGCGGGCACAGATATCAACTGCCTCGGTTAATCCTTGGCATTAACCGAGGCGGTCGCTTTTTTATTAACCGAGGCGGTTATAAAAATCGTTTTGCAAAAATAGATTAACCGAGGCGGGTACCCTTAAAATAACCGCCTCATTAAATATATATTAACCGAGGCGGTCATCCTAACGTTACCGCCTCGGTTAATAATTAACCGAAGCGGACGTTCTATTCGTAACCGCCTCAGTAAATTAGGCCTAGTCTGCTAGCCCACGACGGCCCGATATCAGTGATCGTATATAAACAAGGCTCTAGGGTTTTTCTCCTCTCTCTCCCTCCACAACACAGCAACAACAACCCTCTACTCTCTCCTCCCTTTCTCTCCCTCTGCTCTCTCGCTCCCTCTCCATGATAGCAGAGGCGGCGGCAAGACCTACGACGGCCGCGGCACCCACCCTCGCGGTGGCGCTCCGGCAGCAAGCGCGCGCTGCCCTCGTGGTGGTTCTCGGCGCGGGCCTCCTGGCTTGGCGCATGGCCCCGCTGGGCGGGTCCGTGGCGCGACGCGTGCGGCTTTCCGGCAGCGGGGCAAGGTCCCGCAGCGGCTCCGTGGCACGGGCGTGCGGCCCGGGCTGCGTGGCCCCCCGCCACTCGGCGGCGGCCCCCGGCGACCCAGGCGCACGGCCCCGCGGCGGGCGCACGGCTCCGGCGGCGTCCTCCCAAGGGGGCGCATGGCTCCAACGGCGGCGACTCCCGGATTGAGTCGAGGCCGCGGATCGAGCGTAACAAGGCCAACTGGGGCGGATCCAGCCAGATCCGAGGCTTTCGGCGGCAGCGGCGGCCAATACCGGGCGGCGTGGATGCCTGGGCGCTACAAGCAGAGCCTCCCCCCCTCCGTCAACGGTCAAGAAGCAGCAGGACTGGGACTGGGCGCGGCGGCGGATCCAGCCATGCAAGGTCAGATCCAGCCCATTTGGGCTAGGGTTTTTTTTTTTTTTTTTTTTATTTGATTTTCGAAACGGGCGTTTCAACCGCCTCGGGAAATGATTTATTAATCGTGGACGATAGCTCCGAGGCGGCAAAGTGCATGCCCGCCTCGGTTAATGAATTTCAACCGCCTCCAAAAAGATTTATGTAGTAGTGTCTCGATTAATTAGTTAAAATGTAATGTACACATGATAACAACACTTACTTAAAGTTATAGGGAAAGAGTATATATCTTTTGTCCTTTTGGTTGACCAAGAACCTCCGTAGATTTCTCTCCGTTTGAATTCTCCATAAAACATACGGGGTCTTCGGGTCTTTGAATATAACATATGGATCCATAAATCCAATCTCCTTGTCATTTCTAACTCTGAGGTCCCTCATCATGTTTACGCACATGTATAGCGGGTTTACGTAATTAGTTATACATATACATGATATGTTACAGTGACATTATTAAAAGAAAGAATCACTTACGCACGTAAGCAACCGACTAGAGATTTGTCCGAGGCGTCCATGTGGCATAGTTGGTGTAGCTCATTAAATTGAACATAAATAATATCATCACCACGGAAGTAATGATAGTCTCTAATTCGGACGCAAATATAGTCATCCGCTTTTACGCCACACGCTTTGCGATGTACCCTTTGGTTTAGCAAGTATATTTGCGTTCCAAGTTTGCTGAGAGCCACAGGGTTGTAGACTCTTGCCATATGCATATTCCTTGTGCCAATGATCAATTTACGGAGCACTTTCAATTGGTGCCCCATCGAGCATTTGGGCCAAGCTAAGACCGTTTTCGCAAAAAATTCATCAAGTTGATCATAACTCAAATCTCCGGTATCCGGTCTAGCACGTCAATGTTTGAACCATATTCATTCCCAATTACTAGCGGGGGGGCACCGATTGCTTTGATTGTTCCCCGTGCGTGCTACACCCTTCCGTGCTCTTTTCTCTTTCTTTTTGTCTTCTTCTATAGATTTGCTGAAAGTGCGATCATAATCTGATAGTGATGATGATTCTTTATGACCATCACGCCTCTTTTTTTGTTGAGCCTCGACCCTTTGCCGTAGATCTTCTGGCCGTAGTAAGAGGTATGGCTTCTCAGGGTTTCGCTTTGATTCTCTTTCAGCCTTTAGTTTTTGAAGAAACCGTCGCTCTACCGACTTTGCCGAAGCATCTAGTTCTCTGCGGCGGTCTTCTCATAGGACAGCTTCTGAGGAATAATAGTTTGTTTCTTTTCTGAGGCTTTCTTCTTCGGGCGGCGGGGTGGCCGACGCCTTTGATTGTGTGGCCGGCCTCTTCTTTGGGGGTGGGTCCACCGGTTTTGGCAAAGTGGAGCCACGCGTGGAGGCGATGGGGGCGGCGGTGAGGGCGTTGGAGCCCGACGTGGAGGCGATGGGGCGGCCGGTGGCGGCGTTGGAGCCCGAGGTGGCGGCGTTGGAGCCCGACGTGGGAGGCGATGGGGGGGCCGGTGGCGGCGTTGGAGCCCGAGGTGGCGGCGTTGGAGCCCAGGGGATGCAGCCGTGTGTTGCTTCGCCTTGTCATCACCCGCAGCACTATGACATGTTGGTGACCACCTGTGAAAACAACGAGGTATATGAAAAATCTGCTAATTAAGCCAATACAAATTAAAGTTAGTGAATAAATGTATCGTCAACTTTCATCCGCACCTAGGGTTAGGTTGACGAGGAGGAGGAGGTGGTGGATTACTAGGTGAGGCCCCAGGAATAATGATGTAGCGCTTGCGCCAACAAATGATTGTCTTCTCTGCTTCCCCTAGAGTCTTCTCTCCATCACCTCCTTCTATCTCAAGCTGCACATTGCTGAAACCTCTGACAACTCTATCCACCGAGACACTAGCATATCCAGTTGGAATTATTGCCCCATGGCATCTTGGTGTCTTCGTAGGGTCGATACGAGATACAACACCGACAGCCACCATGACTGTGGTAGTCCCCTGTGGAATGTGCAGCTCACATGTTGTCACAGGTTCAGTGACGTCATCCACCGGAAAGCGCAGCCCCATGTCATCTTAAATAGTTGGCACCTCCGTGGAAGCGCAACTGCTTTTCAACTGACCGGGAGGGCTAATGTTGACTCCTGGCTCTGATGCAGTTTGTCTTTGCATGGAACTTACTGCCATCTGCACTTGCCTTTTGATTTCCTCGTTCATTCTCTCTTCAAGCGCTTTCTCTCGCTGTATTGCTTCACGTGTCGCTTCACGTGACTCCATAACCATTCCTCCAACCTACGCAGCCGCTCTGCCTCCTCGTCCTTCTTTCTCTGGCGGCTTCTATATGTCGGTCTGTCGTTAGGGAAGCCATGCTCCCACGACACCTCCCCATAGCCTCTTATTCGCCCACCGTGTTCAGCAGTCTCCAGGGCGTATGTCAGCTCATCCTTATCTCTGTTTGGCTGCCAGCTGCCACTTTCAACCAAGCCTTGAGCATAGTCCATTCTCTCTCCTACTCTCTGCAGCTTTTCGCCATACACAATTTTCCCGGTCTCTAGGTCCAAGGTTCCCCCATGACCGAAGAACCAATACTTGGCGCGCTCAGGCCAGTGCATTGATTCTGGTTCGATCCCCTTGGCAATAATATCCTATTCCAGTCTTTGCCACTTGGGAATAGCACTCATGTAGCCACCTGAACCCAAGCAATGGTGGTATTGCTTTTGTTTAGCATTTTTCTGGTTTTTTATCATCCGTGCCTTACCTTCTTCTGAGTTCTTAAACTGTACAAACTCATCCCAAAAAGGCCTCAACTTGACATAGGCCTTAGCAGTGAAATCTGGTGTCTTGTTATGCGCAATAAAAGTCTTGTACAGTTTCTTCTTCCAAGCCTAGAATTGTTTGGCCATTTTCTGCATAGCCCAGATTTGAACTTTCTCCTTCAAAGCTGCATCCGTAGTATCGAGCGTGAAATGTTGAAGGATATCTTGCCAAAGCAGTTCTTTGTCACGATCTGAGACAAAACTAATATGTGGAGCGTCTTTTCTTTGCCTCCATTCTCGAGCACCGATCGGGATCCCTGTCCCCTTACAAGATACCCTAAGTGCGCAACAAACTTCTTTGAATGTGGCCCAAGTACTTTTTCGGTACCCTCTTCAAATTCCGATAGAATGTACCGACCCTCCAATGGCTTCTTGGGGCCTCGCACATTTCTACTCTTCCCGAAGTTGTCGCCGATCCAGAGGGCTACACAAACAAGTATAAATATATTTATACAAATGCCATTTATTTTAATTTTATGTATATACATATATAATAGATTGTAGATAGACCTCATCAGGATTGTCTTCCACAAGTTCTTCATAATCAGTAAAGTACTGACTCCCATCATCTTCGTCTTGGGGATTTAGATTGGCGCCACTGTTGATTATGTCCATCATTGCATCATCCATGTTGTCATTCGGATCGGCCATTTCTGCAAATTGGATCAAGTGTCAAAAGTTACTTCACATAATAAAGTTACTTGACATAATAAAATTATATAATAAAGTTAATTATATTGAGTCGATGTTTAATTATATTGAGTCAGGTGTTACTTCACATAATATTACAAGAGTTTTATTAATAAAGTTACTTGACATTATATTAAAATATTACAATATTACAAGACTTTATAAATTACATAAGAAAGTTAATAAAATACCATTAATAAAGTTGCTTGACATTATATTAAAATATTACAATATTACAAGACTTTATAAATTACATAAGAAAGTTAATAAAATACCATTAATAAAGTTGCTTGACATTATATTAAAATATTAAAATATTACAAGACTTTATAAATTACATAAGAAAGTTAATAAAGTACCATTAATAAAGTTGCTTGACATTAAATTACATAATAAAGTTACTTGACATTAACTTACATAATAAAGTACCCGTGGCCTTAAATTACATAATAAAGTTACTTAACATTATATTTAAATATTACAAGACTTTTATTTTAAAGTTACTTGGTTCGCCGCTAGGTCGCCGCTAGGTGTATTGGGTCGCCCCTACGTGTATTGGGTCGTCGCTAGGTCGTATTGGGTCGTCGCTAGGTCGTCCCTTAGTTCGTCCGGTCGTCGCTAGGTCGTCCCTTGGTTTGTCCGGTCGTCGCTAGGTCGTCGCTAGATCGTCGCTAGGTCTTTAGGGTTTCGAATAAAATTAAGGCCGTTCGTCGCGTACGTGCTCTCTTTCTCGCGCCAAGTCCCGCATGGAGATGCTCGGCCGATGGCCGGTCACAACACACATGCACGATCGCCCTCGGCTCGATGGCCGCCCACAAACATACAAACGCGATCGACTCGATGGCCGACGCAACACAAACATACAAACGCTGATCGACTCGCGTGGCGGCGGCGCCACCGGCAAGCGCGTGAAGGCGGCGTTTCACCGGGACGACGGCACGAGGCTCGGGGACGACGCCACGCGCCAAAGCCGGCGTGATGGAGGGCGCGTTTCTCTGAGAGTTCCGCGCGCGGGCGGCGCTTTACTGCTGGGCGAAGGCGACGCCTTCCGATCGGGAAGAAGGAGGCGCGGTGGCTCGATCGGGGACGACGGGCGCGCGGGCCCGCGCCGCCGAGAAGAAGGAGGCGGCGGCGCGACGGCTCGGGGAGGGAGGATAGCGGCGGCGGCGCCCCCGTGATGCGGCTGGACGCGCTGCGTCCGCCGGAGAAGAGAAGCGCGGCGCCGACGGCTCGGGACGAGGATGGCCGGGCGGCGGCGCTCGATGGGGGCGAGCGCGAGTCCGCCGGAGAAGAAGGAGGCAGCGCGCGACGGCTCGGGATGAGGGAGAATGGCCAGCGGCGGCGCTCTTCGGGATGGGCGCGCGGGTCCGTCTGGAGAAGAAGGGAGGCGGCGGCGCGACGGCTCGAGAAGAAGGATGGCTGCCGGCGGCGCTCCTTCGATAGGGCGCGCTGGTCCGCCGGAGAAGAAGGAGGCGGCGGCGCGACGGCTCGGAGAAGAAGGATGGCCGGAGGGAGAGAGGCGGCGCCGGCTCGAAGGAGGACGGCGGCGGCGTGGGAGACACGACGAGGCGGGGAGACGGCGGCGCTAGGGGCAACGCCGATCCGAGGAGGAAGACGACCTGCATCTTAAGTACCTGTGGGGGCACTTTTAGTCCCGGTGGTGGCTATGAAACGATCCGCGATTTCCTCGAAGAGAAATCCATAGAGTACATCATTTACGTTAATACCACAGTTCATACATCGCAAAAAGGTACAAGTTATAAGGTTTTACAACACTTGGAGGTATACCTAAGTACAAAGTATCCTAACGATATACGCACATGGTCAACATCGAGTAGACGTAGCGCCCACGGCGGGTGAAGGCTCCTCCTTCACAAACAATCATCGAGTCGGGGTAGAGTATCGGCGTAGACTTGATCTCCTTAACCAAACTTGAGTGTAGGAACGAGACCACCTAATTCTTCCAGCTCCATTATCGTCGTAGTCCTCCTCGGGTACCAAACCTGCTCAACTCTATCAGTACGATTTGTACTGGCCACTAGCTCTCACCCTATGCTTTGCTTTGCTATGTGGTAAGTGGAATGCAAGGGTAAAGGAAAAGGCCTATATTTGGCTGTAGTTTTCCTATGCAAATTCATAACATAAATATAATATAGTTCATCAAGTTTTAACCCATCTCATCCATACATCCATCCATCCCATCCATATCCACATCCACATCCACACATCTCACCACACTCTCACTCTCTAGTCGGCAAGGAAGACTCCCGCCTCCTCCTTGCCTCAACGGCCTAAGCCGGAATCCAACAACACCCTGGGGGGAGAAGAGAAAAGGACTCCACTCACTATAACGAATGAGGGGTACTCGTAGGGAATGTCCGCATCGGGGACACGGCTATACGTATAGATTTAGTAACTCCGCAGAGCTTGTACACCTGAACCACAAGATCACCATCATCGACGATGCCTCGCCTAGGCCGATACCAAGCCGCCGCCTAACCGGCCCGATGCCACTCTACCACTCAGCTGGGCACCCAGGAGATCCACCGGCACGCCGAGATCGTGAGACGTGGTACCGGATCCCAAATGGATACCACGCCTGCCTCGGGAGGGTGTGGGTCTCGGCACTGTACCTCCCTACACTATCACCTATCAACCTAGTAGTAGCGGCGGGGGGGCCAGCTAGTCGTCATGTCGGACCCCCGCCCATTCGAGACGCAGTGGTGTGCACGAAAGAGTCCCATGAGCCGCATACTCGCCCAATCGGTCCTTAGAGGGATTTGGACGGGATATCTTCACAAGGGGGCTCGACGCCCTGTGCCTCGATGGCACCTCCATTCCGAGGATTTGTCCCACAAAGGCACTCCTCCCCGGAATCTACTCACATCACATGTACCCGCCATAGGTACTCTCTCACATAGGGAGTGCCCAGATCACACTCCACCGGCAAGACTTGTCCCCCGACTCGTCAGTAGATCCTGCCTTGATCGACACAACCCTCACCACACACCCAAGACACACGCCAAGATCTCTCCCACGTTATCCCCAGTTATCCAGTTCACGGCACCACGTGCCTTAGCCACACACAAGCATGTATGAGTAAAGTGTAAGTGTGTAGCAAGTATCATGAGGTAGGCGAGCGTTTATCCTAGCAGCGGGTGTGCAGGAGAAAGGTTGCGTCAAGGTAATGGCTTATCAAGCAATCTACCATGCATCCTATCACAGTTCATTTGCATAAAGTAAAGCGCTAGCGACTACATATTGCATGACTAATAGGATTCTACGAGGTTGGGTGGGACGTGGCACCTGTTTATAGCAATCCATAGTCATCCACATCTGGTTGCTCTTCGCATCTCCTCCTCCTAGCAGATCCCCGGTCCATCCAACGTCATCGCGATGCAACTACCTCGATATAGCGACGGACAAGGCAAATGACCAATCAATCCCTAACCAAAATCCAGTACTCCCCAAAAAGGCATCAAGATATGGAAGGAACCAGATAACTCCGAATAAACACTAAAAAGACTTAGCCCTCGTGGAGAGTGTCCGATCCTTGGGCTCATATAAATAGAAGTGGTTGCCTGCTAAGCACAAGCCCGGATCATGACCATGGTATAGCCAGTACTTCCTGGGTCGATCGTGTCGACCTGTACGGCTTCAAAAGAAGAGGCCTTGATCCTAGCTTAACTTAACCAAACACCACGGTTGCGACCTTCTGATCCGAACATCATGGAAATTGGCGAGGATCGGAGGGTCGCAAGCAAGAGAGAAGGGAGAACAGGAACAGTGGGGTTTGGCACTTGCGGCCTTTAACCCGCAAGTCACAACGACTATATAGGGTTCGAGTACGAATGATTAACACGAAATAGAGGAATTGTGACTTGGTTCCGAGGCTCTTTGGCTTACCCATCATGGTAGCCGACGGTAGCAAAAAGAGATTGGAACACAAACAATAGAGGAGCGGATATGGGTCCTCTCGACCCGACGACAACAACGTCGGGAGCCGAGAAGAGAGTAGCACAACAGGGGGAAGAGAGGAGGGTTAGCCGGGCATGTCCATGTCATGGCCTCGGTCACATCCTCGGTGAGGATGGTTTTCCAACGGTCGATCCGGGTCGACTCACACGGCCCGAGAACGAGACATAGACCATAGCTTTGCTAACTAGAAGAGATAGTCCGGTCTTTGATCCAATCGTCATGGCTAAGACGGATCGATGTAACGGGCTAGCAGGGGAAAAATAATGTAGAAAAGAGAGGAAGCGGTGGTCTACCCCTTCCAATGCACATGCCACGGCAAGGGCAAGGCATCGGAGAGGAGCGATGCACGAGATCACACGTGCCTAAACCTCCTGGTAGGGTACCTCGACCAAGGTGCACTATATGCACTAAGGCATTCTCCAGGGTCTCAGCGGTGCGGTTGTCACCGTGGGAGCCCAAGGAATGCTATGATCTCACTAGGTACAAACATACTAGGGTTTAAGCACAAAAGAACCAAAGAGGGAAAACGAGGTCCACCTCCTTTGATTCACTCGCATTGCGATCGACGGAAATCAAAGGAATAAAGCAAATAAAGAACACTAATCAACACGGATAAGCGAGAAAAAGGAGACTCTGGTTCCACGACGCTTCGGTCCACGTGACACGACGATAGTCACTGATTGAAGGTGGTGGAACAAGAGATTCGATCCGCGCCCTTCTGGATTAGCGAGAATCGAAGGTGAGCAAAAGAGTAGAATGGTCCCGTGCTTCCCCAACCTACCCGTCATGGTAATGGACGGTGGTCGAAGGAAAGGAGACCTAAGTCTTGCACGGTTCCACAACTCACGCCATCTCGTAGGGCACCACGACCTCCGTGCTAATAGGGCAGCATAATGCTATTCCTAAGGTCCATAGCGATGCGGTTGTCACCGCTAGGTCCGAAGGAATGCTATGGTCTACATGGCACGAGCATACGAGGTGGTTTGGGAAAAGAGTAAGAGAAAGAGGGGAAAAAGAGGTAAAGCCCAGTGGTCATGGCGAGATGACTCGCGGCCATAAGCTTTACCTACACGTGTTGGCCCCCGTCATATCACAACTGTCGCTTCCTATTTCGTCTCCCATTAGACTAGGTCATGACGGGCTCATCATATACGGGTAATATCTGCATTGCTAAGCCCCTGGTGACCATGTCCTAGGGCCGAATAGGATCGCTCTGATCGTAGTACTACGGAGCCAACTAAAACACGAGAGATGGGAGCCCGTTCGGCGTCACGACCATGGCGAGGCAAACCCGCGATCGCACGTTCGAACACGTCGCCCTCTCGACCGGCTCGAAGGCTTGGTCCTCAGACAAACACCACACAACACACAAGAGGCAACAACAGAGCACAGGAATTAAACCGACATAATCATAGGCGAGTACACATGTCCGTAGCACAAGAGATATAGACCGGCGCGAAGGCACGTCACACGTGCATAGATAGGCAGATATGGATAAAATGCGACATCCGTGGATTATGAATGGAAAAGAGCAAGCTTTTTGCCGACGCCGAGGTTGGCGTCGGTGGGGGTTTCAAAGTTCGACCTTGTCGGCGGAGAAGGGCGAGGCCGGTAGGGTTTCATGGAGCGACGCCGGAAGTGCGGGAGGGAGGGCAGCAGTCAGCCGTGGCCTGCTGTAGCCACATTTGGCCACCTCCGGCCGGCTGTGGTCTGCCGTGGCCAGCCTGCAGCCAGCTCTGGCCGGCTGCCGGTGGCCAACAGCTAGCTGCGGCCAGCCAGGGGCAGGCTGCTAGTGGCCGGGAGTGGCTACGGCTGGCCGGGCGAAGGCGGAACGCGGCTAGGATTGGCCGGATGCTGGCTGCGACCTCCCCGCAACGTGTAGAAGCGGCACGAAGGCGGTCTCGGATCTCCGTTGCCGGGCAACTTCAAAGGAAAAATAAGAAAGGTGGGGTTTTGGGCATGGATGCTCACCGGTTGGGGGGGAGAGACCTCGGCGAGGTGGAGCAGAGGCATTGGAGCTGCGCCTAGGGCACTGGCCGGTCGTGACTTGCCCCGGGCGGCCGGCAGCCAGCTGTAGCCGGCCTGTAGCCAGCTCTGGCCAGCCACGGCCAGCTGCTGGTGGCTTGTGGCCTGCAGCGGCCAGCGGGAGTTGGCTGTGACAGCCGGGAGGTGGCTACTGGTGGCCGGTGTTGGCCGGGTCGAGTCGGAGGCAGCTGAGGCGAAACAGGGAGCGGCCGGGCGCCGTGTGGAGCATGGCGACGTTGGCTTGGAGTGAGGGGGGAGGTGACGCGAGGCGGCCGTGAGCACATCGCCGCGCGAGGTGCGCGTTCCGGCAGTGTCGTCGCCTTCGGGGTGGCACGCAGCTCGGGCGGCGCCGGGCAGAGGAGGCGGCGCAGACGCGGTCGGGAACGGCAGAGACGAGGCGGCGGCCCGGGACGGACGAGGACGCCGGGTCGCGGGTCGGGCGAGGTGTCGCTTCCCGCACGGCAGTGCCGCGGTGTGGTGGAGAGGCGGCGGCCCCGCGCGGCTGGCTCCGGTGTCGCGGACGGCGCCGCGGGGCCGCTGGGCCCGTCGTGGTGCCGAGGTAGTGGAACGGCGTACGCGCTGGCGACGAGGCGAGGACGGGGCTGCCGTTGGCTGGTGTGCTAGGTGCCGTAGGGAGGTCGCCGCGGTGGCGCAGCTTGGTGAGGAGGTGGCCAGGCGCTGGGCGAACGCGCACGACGTGGCGGAACGGAGCCGTGGCGAGGTCCGGCGCGACGTCGTCGTGGTGGTGTCCAGCTGGTCGCGTTCTGGTGGTGGCGTCGGGCAGGCGGTGTTCGCCGCGGACGACGAGGCGGTGGCGGCTCGGTGTGGCTCGGTGCTCGTCGCCGAGGAGCCCGTGTGCGGTTGTCGCGGGGGGAGACGGAGTCCGGCCGGTCGCCGCTGCCGTGCGTCGTGTCGATGGCCTCGCCGTGGCGCGAACGTCGGAGCGCGCGGCCGGTTGAGACGCTGGAGAAGCGGTGGTGCAGGCGCCGTCGGGGACAGCCCGGCGCGGGCGTGGCGGCTTTCTGCGCGACGTTGTCGAGCGGCGGCGGCGTCGTGGCGAGTTCCGGGACGCGCAAGACGGGCGAGGCACGGCGCGCCGTGGAGCACGGGTGAGCGGTGCCGGGCGACGCGCGCGCGCTGGGCGAGGGCTTGGTGGCCGGCCGCATGGCGGCGAGCGAAGGTGAGGGGGAGGAGAAGGGATGGCGGCGCCCGGCCTGGGAGAAGAAGGCGACGGCGGCTCGCAGAGGGGGAAGAAGTCGGGCGAGACGGCGGCCATGGCTTTTATAGCCACGTCGCTAGGGTTCGGGCGCCGGGCGCCCATCCTCGTCGCCGTGTCCGTGGAGGGACACGCGGCGGAAATCCGGGCGACAGTGCACGGAAGCCGGGCGTGGGGGGAGCGCTTTTGCGCTGCCGGGCGGGCGGGCGGCGGCCCGGGAGCAGTGCCCCCGCTTCTAGGGTTTCCAAAGGGCGCGGCGGCCGGGCGGGCCGATGGGCCTTGCGGCTGCCTGGCCGGGCCTCAGGCGCGCGCGAGGGTAGGGAGGAGGGGAAGGCCGACTGGGCTGGCTTGGCCTCTAGCTTGGTTAGGCCCGCGCGGTTGGAGAAGGAGTGGGGAGTGAGAAGGAAGGATGGGCCTGCTGATGGTTTTAGGCCCAGAGGGGAGATGAAGGCTTTTCTATTTTTGCTTGGGAAATTAAAGGAGAGTATATATATTTATGAACAAGCAAAAAGGACCTGAGAGAGATACTTATAGGAAAAGATTTAGGAGCATTTAGTCCAAAAGATGGGAAGAAGTTTCTTCCATTTTCAGCAAGGAATATTGAGGTGACTTTTTAGAGTGCAGATTTGGTATGAAGGGAGAAGGGTTCGCTACGGCTTGTGCACTCCAACTCCGGATAAATACGGAATCGAAACCGGCTCAAGAAACGGAGCAAACTCCTACAGTCAATCTATATGTATGCGACGTTTCGCTAACAATTTTCCCCCGCGTTTGACCTAGCAACTACATGCTTCACATGTTTGCAAGAAAATTTTTGAAAGTTCGAATTTTTGGTGTTTCGAAAACACGGAATGTTACAGGCTAGAACCGGGACTAAAGGTCTTTAGTCCCGGTGGTTCAACCTTTAGTCCCGGTTGGTGGTACGCACCAGGACTAAAAGGTAACCTTTTAGTCCCGGTTGGTATTATGGCCCGGGACTAAAGGTTTATTTGGCACAAGACAGTTTACATTTCTATTTCTTATTTATCTATGCTGTCAATAATTAGATTATTTTTGTTAATTGCATAGTAAATAAAAAAGAATAGGTATTAATTTCTTAAAAAATAACAGTTCCATTTTCTTTTGTCTAATTGCTTATTTAAAAATTTGGGAACATAAAATCTTGTCATCCCTTATAATAGCAAACATAAATATAAAAAATAATTAGTATTTTGTTAATGTAAAAATGTCGACTTAATTAAAATATCTTAAAGTAGATGTTTCGACAGGAAATTTGTTTTTGCATTATTTTAACGTAAATTTTGTTTATTTATCATTATTTATCACCAAATACGAGATATATAAATTCACTATTAAATCGGATTATTTTTTGAAGATTTTTTCTTTTTCCAATGCCAAATTGGTCTTACACTTTTTCTTAGTGTGCACATGCTTAGCAAAAAATATTTTAAGTCATTTCATTATTTGAAATGATATAAAAAAAAAAAAATTAATACAAACATCTTAAGAGTTACAATTGTCACATACACAATCTCTAATACACTCTATTTATTAAACATCACTATATATTAGGCGGGCACAGTAGTGATCTTCTTTTTGACGTATGTTCCTTGGTCATGATCTTGACGTAACCATGGAGTGTCCTCAGTATTTATCAGGATGCTCGGATCTTTGGTCACAGTGAAAGGCGTGATTCGGTCATCCCTTTCATAATCTTCTAAAATATCGACTTGTCCTCAATTCCCATAATTCCTTGAGAGAACTATATGGCGTTTTGGCTCATTCGTTGATTTGTCGTAATTTTTCGTTTTCTTGGGTTTTGTAGACATGTCTTTCACATAGAACACCTGATTGACATCAGCAAAGCAAGGACAAATGGTTCGCCTTTAAAACCAATATTGTTGAGGTCCATTGTTGTCATTCCATACTCCTTATCGATTGTTACCCCGCCTCCCGTTAGCTTCACCTATTGGCACCCGAGCAAAGGGACTTTAAAATTAGGTGCGTAGTCTAGTTCCCAAATCTCCTCTATGCAGCCATAATATGTTTGTCTCTTTCTATTTGGGTCTGTGGCATCTACGCGAACACCACTATTTTGGTTCGTGCTTCTTTTATCTTGACATAGTGTGTAAAATGTATTTCTATTTATCTCATACCCTTTGTACGTGAGGATGTGCCATAATGGTTGCCTAGCCAACAAATACAGTTGCTCATCAATCTGGTCATTACCCTGACATTCTTTTCATAACCAATCACTGAAAGTATCCATATCTTCGACGCATAATCCAAGCTTCATTCTTCCCCTCGGATCTTGGGATCGTAGGGAAGTCCTTGTGTGTATTGACATACGGCTCCACCACAGAGGAGTTTTGAAGAACAGTGTAGTGCGCTTTATTGAAATAATCGTCCCCCGTACCGATATATGTTTTCTTCCCTAGTGTTCCCTTTTCAGTCAGTCTCCTCTCGTGCCGCGATTCAGGAACACCAATTGAATCAAGTTTAGGAATAAAGTCAACACGTAACTCAATGACCTCCTCCTCGTCCCGTAGCCCTTTGCGATGCTTTCTTACGGCCGAGCACGCCGATGAACATATTTCTTCAGGACTCCCATGAACCTCTCAAAGGAGAACATATTATGTAGGAACACAGGACCAAGAATATTGATCTCCTTGACCAGATAAACTAGGAGGTGTGTCATGATATCAAAGAAGGATGGAGGAAACACTAACTCAAAGCTGACAAGACATTGAACCACATTATTCTATAGAGTAACTAGTTCCAGTGGATTGATTGCCTTCTGAGAAATTGCATTGAGGAATGCACATAGCTTCACGGTGGCCAGACGTACATGTGGAGGTAGAATTCCTCTTAAAGCAACAGGAAGCAATTGCGTCATAAGCACATGGCAGTCATGCGACATCAAGTTTAGAAATCTCTTCTCTTGCACATTAATTATACCCTTTATATTGGAGGAGAAATCAGGTGGGACAGGTGGGACCTTGATACTGCTTAAGCATTCAAACATGATTTCTTTCTCTTCATTGCTCAGAGTGTAGCTAGCAGGTCTTAAGTAATGGCGTCCATCATCTGTCTTCTCTGGATGAAGGTTATCTCGTTCTTTCATACGCTGTTGATGGTCCTTAACGCCTATTTTATACCATCAACTATTGCTCAATATAACATGATATCAACCATAAAACATAGTTGTAGGGTTTGATTCTAACGAGTTCCACGAGTTGTGTTGTTCTCGATCATTTTACAGGTATATCCAATTTTGCACAGAATAAAAGTATCTCAAATGATGATTTGGAGTGCACCATTGTGACAGGCTCGTCGAGATGATCGAAACGGACATATCATTTGCTATATTCGGAGTCCGGAGTCAAAAGATATCAATTCTATACCGAAACCAACACTAGAAGACTCTAGAAGGCACCAGAAGGCGATGTACCGAAGGTGGGGCTCACCTGCTAGGGTGGGGCCGCCCGGCCCCACCCGGGGCCGGCCGGCGCCCTCCGGATCCCATTCGTGGCCCGCTTCAACGGACGGCCTGCTACCGCCTTAGGGTTTGCATCTCCACTATTGCCGAAGTCGAATTAGTCCCACATCGCCTGTCTAGAAGAGGTGCAGGCTTTTCTAGACTATAAATAATGAGGTAGACCCCCCTCCCTAAGGGCACCACATTATTATGGAGATGTAGAGGCGTCCCTCGAATGGATGACCTCTCATCTCTAGAGAATTAGGGCTAGACTTTCCAATATAGTTCTAGTTGAGAGTTAGGGAGAGCGGCGCTACGCCCGGGGTTCGGAGGAGTCTTCGCGCAGAGTCGTCGAGTTACGGTATATCTTTGTATCTTTTCTTGTAAGACTTATGCTTCAATATATTTATCTTCTCTATTTACTTTATGCCTTTATATTATGTTTAGTATAGTTGTTATACTTTAGCATGGGATCTCCGCCTATATTAGGTGCTCTAGTTAGCGTACGTGACTAGAGTAGTAATCGTTAGCGTAGACGTGGTGTCTAGGCTAGTGTTTACCTGAGTTTGCGCCCAATTCTTACGGTTAGTTGTGGTAGCCATCAGAGGTGACAGCTTTGTTGGTCTTCGTATTCCACCACGTCGGAGTTGGTGTTTCGTAGAGCTTTTGGCGGCCTTACCCGCCTACCTTCTTCCCAGTCTTATTCGAGAGTTGGATAGGTACTGTTGCTCCAAAGTGTTATTGTGTGATTACTTTATTTACCATAAATTAGTTATATAGAACCAAAGTAATAGAGAAGTATTTAGAAACCTTGAACTCTCCCGTTGTCCTCTCACTTTAGCTATCTATTTACTTATCATAGAATTCTCCTGTGTGTGTGTCATATATACATAATTCCTATCATCTATCATTTACCCCCTACTTTAGTCTAGTTGGTGTATTAAGTTAGTAGATACATGATGGTGAACTATCAATGTCTTATTCCATTGTTTCCCAGTGGTAAAATATAAATAACGATACCTGGAATACTCCCGGTAAAATGCTACAATGGTTTTTACGTGCGCTTGCGGAATCCTTTATATTTTAGTTGTGCATAAGAAATACCAACAAGCATTTTGGCGCCGTTGTCGGGGATAGGGATTTACCTCTATTTCTAGTAGCGACGTTAGAAATATCAACATACTTTGCAAGTCTGTCATGCTTCAAGTGAATCTTTAGGCTTCCCATACACTCCCATGAATGCTAAAAGGTTGACACAAACATTTTTTGTTAGGTGCATGACGTCGATCGCGTTGCGGACCTCTAGGACTTGCCAATATGGTAGCTCTCAAATTATGGACTTCTTCTTCCACATGGGTGCGTGACCCGTTGCGTCTTTCGGAACAGGTTCGCTGCCCTGTCCCCTTACCAAAGACTACTTTCACATCTTTGACTATCTCAAATACATCTTCCCCAGTTCTGTTGCGAGGTTTGCACCGGTGGTCTGGCTTACCTTTAAAATGCTTGCCTTTCTTTCTAACTGGGTGATTCATAGAAAGAAATCGACGATACCCAAGGTACACGACCTTTCTACATTTTCAAATATATACTGTCAAGATCATCAAAACAGTGTGTGCATGCATTATATCCTTTGTTTGTCTGACCTGAAAGATTACTTAGTGCTGGCCAATTATTGATTGTCATGAACAACAATGCTCGCAGGTCGAAGTGTTCCTGTTTGTACTCATCCCACACACGGACACCTGTTTGGCTCTATAAAAGTAAGAGTTCCTCAACTAATGGCCTCAGATAGACATCGATGTCGTTGCCGGGTTACTTTGGGCCTTGGATGAGCACTAGCATCATAATAAACTTTCGCTTCATGCATAACCATGGAGGAAGATTGTAGATACATAAAGTAACAGGCTAAGTGCTATGACTACTGCTCTGCTCTCCGTAAGGATTCATACCATCCGTACTTAAGGCGAATCTTAAGTTTCTTGCGTCTTTTGCAAACTCCAGAAATTTCCTGTCAATTGCTCTCCACTGGGACCCATCAGCAGGGTGTCTCAACATGTTGTCAACCTTACGGTCTTCTTTGTGCCACCGCAACAACTTTGCATGGTCCTTGTTTCTGAAAAGATGTTTCAGGCGTGGTATTATAGGAGCATACCACATAACCTTGGCAGGGATTTTCTTCCTGAAACGTTCTTCCCCCTCAACATCGCCAGGGTCATCCCGCCTGATCTTATACCGCGAGGCTTTACATACGGGACATTCATCCAAATTCTCATAGTCCTTGCCACGGTACAAGATGCAGTCGTTAGGACATGCATGTATCTTACGGATTTCTAATCCCAAAGGGCGCACAACCCTGTTTTGCTTCATACGTAGTAGTGGGCAATTCGTTAGGCTTCGGAAGCATCTTTTTTTGGATCTTCAGTAATTGCCCAAATGCCTTATCGGATACACCATTCTGTGTCTTCCATTTTAACAACTTCAGTGTTGTACCCAATTTTTTGCCCATCTTGGGCGGATGGGTATAGTAATTTCTTGTGATCTTCTAACATACGGTCAAACTTTGCCTTCTCTTTTTCACTTTCGCAATTTTTCTGTTCATCACGAATGACATCACCAAGAACATCATCTTCAGCAGTGTGCCTTCTACATCTGTCTCTTCTTCTTCTTCTATTTGTATCACCAAAGTCACCGTATTGACCAATAATGTCGTCGGGCTCCAACCGTTCTTCTTCACCTTCTTTCATTATTATCCCGGTTTCTCCATGCTTGGTCCAACAAATATAGTTTGGTATGAAACCCAACTTTAACAAATGTGAGTGAATACTTCTAGAGCTAAAATATTCCTTCAAATTTCGATACAAGGCACATGGGCAACATATGAATCCATCCTCGCTTATTTTCCTCGGCCACTCTTAAGAAATAATGCACACCATCAATGAATTCTTTGGAGCGGCGATCGGCATTGTACATCCAATGACGTGTTATTGTCTGCATTATATGGCATATTCCACAATTAAATAAAATTAAATACCTTATTTTCTACATAAATAAAATTTAAAATTAAATACTTCAAATGACATATCACATAATCTAGCATGCGTACTAGCAAATAGAAGGTATTATTAATTTCAAAGTTTTTAAACATAAATTAAACTAACAAATAACCTAAAATTTGCTATTCCTTATTTTTCTAAACAAATGAAATTAAAAAACCACAATATAATCTAGTTGTCTAAATAATCCATGAATTGTGGTATGAATAATAGTTATAATTAACTAATTAACATAATCACAAATTATAATATAATGTATTACAAATTTCTAATTTTTTATACACAAATTAAACTAACAAATAACCTAAAATTCTCTATTTTTATTTTTTGTAAACAAATTTTTTTATTCATACTTAGTTATAATTAAATAATCATTAAAATATTTTATTCATACTTAGTTATAATTAAATTATAAACTACAGTATTATAAAATGTTAATTTTTTAATAAAGTAATTATAATAAAAAACAATAAATTTAGTATTTTTCTAACTAAACCATAAAATGTGGTAGACATAATAGTAATAAATGGTATATACTAATTTTTAGGGTAATAATTGTAGTTACCTACATTGAAATATTCAATAGGTGAAGTGATTATTGGAGTTTAAAATAGTGTAGAAATAAAAAAAAACATATATAACACCACAAAATGACATAAAGCTGCTGCTAAAACTTGAGAAGATGAAGCTAGTGACCTCTTAACAAGTCGATGACGGCATAGAAGTTATGAAATGAATCAATGGCCGGAGATGTGAGCAAAAATCAAGCAAGAACACATGAAGAACAAAGAAGAAGTGAGCTCGGGCTCGGCCAGGGGAGGAAGAAGGATTCAAATATTGTGGGGGAGGATTTAATTCCGGTCCCTAACACCAATCGGGACTAAAGGCCTATCTTTAGTCCCTTTTGGTGTCACATACCGGGACAAAACCTTTAGTTCGGTTGGTGACACCAACCGGGACTAAAGGTAGGCTTTTAGTCTCGGTTAGGGAACACCAACCGGGACTAAAAGTCCCCACCGCACATGCGACACCATGGCCGTTGGGCTTGGGACTTTTAGTCCCGGTTGATGTTACTAACCGGGATTGAAAGTGTTTTTAGTCCCGGGCGTGTTTTGCCGGGACTATTGTTCATTATGGCGAAGTCACCAAAAGCCCGTTTCGTAGTAGTGTCTGCACTCCGGCCCTCCCCCCCCCCCTTCGCCTCATGCTGCGGCACCGATGAGCTCCTTAGGCCGGACTACCACGCTGTTCCACTTCATATGCATGGACTAGCTCCCGCAAACCTTTGCTTCGCCTTCACCAGACAATGATAACAACGGATTTTGCTAGGGTACTCCTAAATAACCATGGGCTGTCGATCTAGATAGCAATAATCACATGTTACCTACCTCCTAAGAGGTAATAGAATGCATACTCTCCCCATATAGGAAAAAGAAGTCGTTTTAGACAAGGCTTGGGTCAAATATTGGGATGTTCGCAAAAAAAAAAATTGGGAACATAAATAATGAATAACTTTTAAGTTATTAAGTTTGGAAATGTGAAAATTATATAAATAGATTTGTCGTGAAAAATACTTTCATAAAAGTATAAATATATCACTTTGTGATGAGTATTTTTACAAAAATATAAAGTCAAAGTTATACCTTGGAGACCGTGTCGTTGTCCTAAACGACTTCTATTTCTAACATAGAGGGAGTATTTTTTTATTTTGACAAATAGAAAAGTAAGCAGAATTTTAAGTAAAATATCCATTAGTTAGATCAAACATGCATGCAACAACATGATATGGCGCGGCGCTGTGTGTAGGTGTCATCCTGCTTCCTGATATGGCCATCGGTGTTTGCAGCGACACGTACGATAGAAGCGTTTGCCAAGGGCATGCTGTGCAGAAGATGGTTTTGGAGAGCCTGGGCGTGCGGAATGAGCACATCGACTCGCACCTTATCGCGTCGCTCGTCTACAACGTCCGGATGAACAGGTACGGGGCCTGCCGACTCGGACCACCGGCGATGGCAACGGCGACGGCAACAACGAAGCGACGTACATGGTCGCGGCCGTCGCGCACAAGGACTGCAGCATGGTGACCACGATCGCGCAGGGGGGGGGTCTGCACAGGTGCAGGCCAGCGACGGCTCCTGGATCAGCGTGGCCCCTGGACCCTGTTGGAATGAAACACAACTCGACGGCCTGACCGTGGACGGTGGCGACGACGTGGTGATCGCGGCGAAAAGCTAGAACGGAAGCAGAAAAGAATTCGCGAGAATAAGATTGATTTCTGGCACAGCCAACAACTGCACCCTTACGGTCTTTATTCATCTTTATATAAGACACCTGGGATTACAATCCCAACCCACGCCGTGCCGTATCGAGTATGGACACCGTTGCACCGCGATGTCCATCCCGTGCGCTTGGCGCGCCACGGCGTGAGGACGACCAACTCTGGTTCAGACCGTGTCGTGGTCAGCACGAACTCCAATCACGGCCGGTCCCTTACTGACTATCTAACATCTAACTGAACAAAAGATTACACATGATATGCATCAATTTATCTAACAAATCACCACCTAAACTTGATGCACTTCTGTAACTCCTAAAGCACTCCTAAGTTCCACAAACTTGATTCGTCCCAGCGCTTTGGTGAAGATATCGGCCAACTGTTCTGCAGTCCCAATATGATCTACCTCCACCTGCCCCTTCTCAATGCACTCACGAAGGAAGTGATACTTCATGTCGATGTGCTTACTCCTTTCTGATGCACAGGGTTTCTGCTGAGAGCTATTGTGGACATGTTGTCCATGAGTAGCTTTACTGTCACCTCTTTTGTTCCCATCATGTCTCCGATGAGTCGACTTAACCATATGCCTTGACATGCTGCTCCAGCTGCTGCCACGTACTCCGCTTCACAGGACGAGAGAGCGACGATCTTCTGCTTCTGTGACGACCAAGTAACTAAGCTTTTCCCAAGAAAATAAGCTGCACCCGAAGTGCTCTTCCTGTCCTCGATGTCACCAGCATAATCACTGTCACTGTGACCCAGCAACATTGGTTGTAGCTCCCCTCCTCTGATGTACTTGCAGCCATAACCGACAGTACCTTTCAGATACCTTAGAATTCGTTTCACAGCTAGCCAATGTTCCTTGCCCGGCGCCTCCATGTACCTGCTGACCACCCCGACAGCTTATGCCAAATCAGGTCTTGAGTTGACAATGTACCTCAGGCTACCAATCAAGCTTCTATATGCAGTTGGATCCACAACACCTTCTTCTCCTTTCTTCTTGCTAAGCTTCAACCTGCACTCCATTGGGGTGTCACAAGGATTACAATTG
The DNA here is from genome assembly GCA_015844335.1 of Chrysopogon serrulatus. Lineage (NCBI taxonomy): Eukaryota > Viridiplantae > Streptophyta > Magnoliopsida > Poales > Poaceae > Chrysopogon > Chrysopogon serrulatus. The sequence continues at coordinate 201,582 of JADLZL010006635.1, forward strand.
CTCACCCCTGCATTTTGAAGAATCTTCAATGCATAAGCACTCTAGCTCAATGTGATCTGATTATCACCTTGTTTCACTTCTATCCCCAAATAGTAACTCAGGAGTCCCAAGTCACTCATGCTAAATTTTTCTTTCATCTCTGACTTGAACCTTCTGATATCTGCAGCACTCGGTCCTGAGATGATCAAGTCATCAACATATACTCCAACTAGAAGAAAAGACTTTCTGTTGCTCCTTCTGTATAATGCATGTTCCAACTTGCTTCTCACAAAACCGAGAGCAATCAATTCCCTGTCAAGCTTTGCATTCCATGCTCGAGGTGCCTGCCTAAGACCATACAAGGCCTTCTTTAACTTCAGCACCTGGGTATCTTTACCGATGATGAATCCTGGGGGCTGCTTCACAAACACTGTTTCTGTCAGATCTCCATTCAAGAATGCTGATTTGACGTCCATATGATGGACTTCCCAGCCACCATGTGCAGCAAGTGCTAGCAACACTCTTACCTTTTCAATTCGGGCCACTGGAGCATATACTTCATCAAAATCTACTCCATGACGCTGAGCATATCCCTTTGCAACCAAACATGCTTTATGATTGACAATGTTGCCATCTGGGTCTTTCTTGACTTTAAAGACCCATTTGAGCCCTATGGCTTTCTGCTTCGGAGGAAGATCACTGACAACCCACGTCTTGTTGTCCTCAATGGCTTTCATCTCCAGCTCCATTGCTTTCCTCCAACAATCTTTTGAAAATGCCTCCTCTACTGTCTTCGGTTCTTCTGCAGCTACAAGGCACAGGCCGCTGTACTCAAACTCCTACATCTCCTCTGTGGCATCAAGAAGGTCAGGAAAAGTTCTGTACCGTAGCGGCACTCCTTCAGAATCCTCTGATCCACCAGTAGGTGGAGTAGCCCACTGGATAGGTTGATGTGGTGGCGTGAGTGGAGGTGTCGCGCCTCCAACTGATGGAATTGAGGCAGCAGGCATCGCTGGTTCTGCATCTTCTGAATCTGAAATCGCCCCATCATCAGCAACGGGTATTGTCGGACCAGGAACAGTGTCGAAATCCTGAATCGAGAAAGTTTCAAGCTCTATTTCGCCACCACCGCTCGGCCTGCTTCCCTTCGCCTCCCAATTCCATGCTGTCTTCTCATCAAATATCACATCACGGCTCACCATCAACTTGTCTTTAACTGGATCATATATGCGGTACCCTTTTGTACCCGGCTCATAGCCGAGAAACACTCCTGGCACCGATCTGTCAGAGAGTTTACTGATGCTGGGACCAACTCTCTTAACATAAGCTTTACAACCAAATGTGCGAAGATGTTTTACTCCTGGCTTCCTTCCAAACCAAGCTTCGTAAGGTGTCTTGCCATTGAGACTCTTAGTTGGCGACCGATTCAGGAGATAAACTGCCGCCCTGACTGCTTCTCCCCAGAACCGAGCATTGGCACCCTCCTTTCCACCAGAGTCATGAGCATCGCGGTTGCTACCACCGCCACCAGCTCGTGCCCCGGTTTTGTTCTTCTTGGGATAAGCCCCACCCTTGCTCCCTGGTGACGAATCTGTCATCATCTTTGTCTTGTGCTTCGTCGCCCAATCTTCCTCCGTCATCATGAGTTGTCCCTGCTTGTTCGTCACCTCTTCTGTCGCGGGCTCGAAGCGGTCTTCTGCAGCACGAAGCCGCCCAACCAACTCTTCCACGGACAAGGTTTTGAGATCGCAGAACATCTCAATTGTGACTGCCACTTGATTATATCTCGGTGGCACGACTCTAAGGAATTTCTTGACGACCCGAGCATCATCGATGCTTGTCTCACCTAAGCCTTTCAGATCGGTTGCAAGTTTCCCAATTCTCACAGCAAAATCTTCAATTGTCTCGCCCGACTTGAACGAGATTGCTTCGAATTCGGCGAGAAGCTTCTGTGCATTCACCTCTTCACCCTCTCTGCACCTAGACGCATAGACTTGATCGCTTCCCAAGCCTCCTTTGGCTGACTTCTTATTCAGCAACAACGAGTGCAATTCAGGAGGGACGCCATGCATCATGGCGCCCAGAGCGAGCCGATCTCGCCGTCGCTCGATCTTGTCCGATTCAACTGCGTCCCATAGATACATGGCTTCGAGATTGCATTGCACATGAGCCGACCACTCTTGGTAGTTGGATCGAGTTAGCATCGGCCATACCAGATTGCCTGCGGCCTGATTCCACGCCCTCTCCATCAACTCTTCCTTCTTGTCGCCGCTGCTGCCCATGGCGTCGGCTTCGTTCTCGCCTAGATCTTCTCGGATACGATGGTGCAGACCACCAGGCTTCCTTTCCTCCTCCTCTCCACCGGACGTCGCTCCACCGGCGACCTAAAGCTTTGATACCACTTGTTGGAACGAAACACAACTCGACGGCCTGACCGTGGACGGTGGCGACGACGTGGTGATCGCGGCGAAAAGCTAGAACGAAAACAGAAAAGAATTCGTGAGAATAAGATTGATTTCTGGCACAGCCAACAACTGCACCCTTACGGTCTTTATTCATCTTTATATAAGACACCTGGGATTACAATCCCAACTCACGCCGTGCCGTATCGAGTATGGACACCGTTGCACCGTGATGTCCATCCCGTGCGCTCGGCGCGCCACGGCGTGAGGACGACCAACTCTGGTTCAGACCGTGTCGTGGTCAGGCCCGAACTCCAATCACGGCCGGTCCCTTACTGACTCTATCTAACATCTAACTGAACAAAAGATTACACATGATATGCATCAATTTATCTAACAAACCTGGCACGTTCGCTGTCCTCGCCGGCGAGATTCTCACGGTAAGCCGACGGTTGTTCTCCCTAGACGGCTAGACCTAGGCCGATCCACACGCAGGCGGCAGGCCCATCGATCAGCTAGCATCAACCGCGATGAACAAGACGAACCCGCCATCGACACTTTTAACGGTGCATGCCGCGCAGGTGGTGACGAACGGGAGGGTGCCTGCGTGCGTGCAACAGGTCAGGACTCAGGACACCGAGCAACCGCGAGAGGCTGTCGCTGCTGTTCAAGTCGTCGCCGAAGCACGGCGCCGTGGTGAGCGCGCTGGAGGAGCTCGTGGACCACGACCGGCACCCACTGCGCGTTTCAGGCCCTGCGACGGCTTCGACGAGTACGTCAAGTTCCGTTTCGGTCAGAAGAGACCTGGATTTGAACAACGCCCTACCGAGTGAATGCTATGATGTGTCTGGTGCCTATGTAGCATTAGTATACTACTACTGTTTGTGTAACTGTGTTGTCGTCATTCGTGAAATGTTATGTCTGAGTCAGTAGGCCGGCTTTGGTTATTATGCTGTGTCGGTCCGAGTCGGCAGGGCCCCGTATCGGTTCATCCGGACGTCGTAGACGAGCGACGCGAGGTGCGAGTTGACGTGCTCCTTCCGCACGCCCAGTCTCTCCAGAACCATCTTCTGCAGTCTGCACCGACTGGTCCAACTCCAGCATGCCCTTGGCAAACGCTTCTGTTGTGTCGCTGCATGCAAACATGGATAGCCATATCATGAAGCAGGATGAAAGCAGCATATATATGGCGAGCCAAAAGGCAGTGTTTCCATGGGGCCAAACGTGATCAGTGAAGGCGTGGACTTTGCCGGCGTCGGTGGGTTCGGACTTCGGAGATGCGCAAGCTCTCGAAGCGAGGGGCATTCACGGGGTCAGGCCCGATGTAGCCGCCGATAAGGCTGTCAGACGGTCTTCCCTGCTTCACCGCGAGAGGGAGGACGAAGAGCTCTGGCACCACGCGGCCGAACAGGTCCCACCGGAGCTCGCCGTCCAGCGCGCCATGGTTGTCCAGGACGCAGCCGAGCTCTTCCATCGACGCAGCCACCGCAGCGCATTCCTCCCCCCTACCAGGCCTGCCCGGTCGGAGGCCTCAGAGATGGTGCAAAGTAAGCTCCATCACAATTATTTTTCAAAATACCCTGCTCTGACGGAATTCCGACAACAGTCTTGGTTCAGTTTTTCAGCGTTGGTAGCAGCTGTGTATGCTATTGCCACTCCTGCTATTTCCACTCCTGGCCTTCTTCTCCCTTCCTCTCTCCATTTGTTCCTTTCATCCCACCAAAACCAGAGAAGCATCAACAATCGTGGTCTGAATTTTTGGCTTCAGTTTCATAATTTCCTCCATCACTTCCATTGCAGTTCCTGCTTGGGCTAGCTTGCAGCGAATATATAACTTCCAGGTTCAGAGAATGTCAAACCTCTTTCACTTGTTTACTTTGAACAGCAGGTGCCCGCCATCCTCATTTAATCTCCAACACATACAACATCTAGTGTCGAGCTTCATGCCTCTTTTCTGTAAAACTGTTCGGAGTGCCAGAGTATGGTCTGGCGTGAGGAAGGAGAACGGCAGGGAAAAGGGGTGCATGGTGCTTGAGCATTGAAAATACAGTAGATAAACAGGTTGAAAGCAATAGTCAAGCGTCACACGAACAGGTGTCCAAAGACCAAATGGCCAAGCACAGGAGAATGACGAAGCCGGCCTATTGACTCAGAGATAACATTTCACGAATGACTATAACACAGTTGCATAAACAATATACTACTTAATCTGTTCCAAATCATAAGACACTTGGTTTTTTTACCCCAAGTTTAACGACTCATCTTATTCAAAAATTTATGTAAAATATTATTTTTCTTGTTGTGACTTCATTAATTAAAGAGCTTTAAGAATGGCTTAAATTTGACTTTGTGGCTTGCTTTATTAATAAAAGTTCTTTAAGTTTGACTATATTTATATAAATCTTTAAATAAGACGAGTAGTTAAATTTAGAATAAAAAAGTTAAATGTCTTATAATTTGGAACAAGAGAGTACTATATAGGCACAGCGTTCACTCGGTGGGGCCAACAGTTCCGCAGAACTCATGGAGCGCGCTGTTCAATGCAGGCCTCTCCTGACCGAAGCGGAACTTGACGTACTCGTCGAAGTCGCAGGGCCTGAAACGCAGGGGGTGGCGGTCGTGGTCCACGAGCTCCTCCAGCGCGCTCACCACGGTGCCGTGCTTCGGCGACGACCCGAACAGCACCGACAGCCTCTCGCGGTTGCTCGGCGTCCTCACGCGGTGGACGCACGCAGGCACCCTCCCGTTCGTTACCACCTGCGCAGCATGCACCCGTTAAGTGTCGATGGCGGGTTCATTTTGTTCATCGCGGTCTATCGGTCTAGCGTCTAGGGAGAACCAGCATCGGCTTACCGTGAGCATCTCGCCGGCAAGGACAGCGAACGTGCCGGGCTCAGGGGCCACGCTGATCCAGGCGCCGTCCCTGGCCTGCACCTGCAGTCCCTCCACCTCGTGCTGCCCGATCGTGGTCACCATGGTGCAGTCCTTGTGCGCGACGGCCGCGATCATGTACGTCGCTTCGTCGTTGCCGTCGCCGTCGCCATCGCCGGCGGCCCGAGCCGGCAGGGCCCCGTACCGGGACATCCGGACGTGGTAGTCGAGAGATGCGAGGTGCGAGTCGACGTGCTCCTTCCCGACGCCCAGGCTCTCCAGGACCATCTTCTGCACCGCCTGGTCCAACTCCAGCATGCCCTTGGCAAACGCTTCTATTGTGTCGCTGCATGCAAACATCGATCGCCATAGCACACAGCACAGCAGGCAGGCAGCAGGATGTTGGCAACTAGTAAATCTTATTCTGCAGGTGCGGCATATTCTTCTGCAACAGCATGCATATTTATTGCGTACCAGAAGGCAGTGTTTCCATGGGGCCAAACGAGATCGGTGAAGGCGTGGACCTTGCCGGCGTCGGTGGCTTCAGAGATGCGCAGGCTCTCGAGGCTAGGGGCGTTCACGGGGTCAGGCCCGATATAGCCGCCGATAAGGCTGCCGGACAGTGTTCCCTGCTTCACCGCGAGAGGGAGGGCGAAGAGCTCCGGCATCGCGCGGCCAAACAGGTCCCGCCGGAGCTCGCCGTCCAGCGCGCCGTGGGCGACCATGACGCAGCCGAGCTCTTCCATTGACGAAGCCACCGCAGCGCAGGCCTCCACCCAACCAGGCCCGCCCGGTCGGAGGCCGCGAAGGTCCACTCTGCGCAGCTCCGCCGGCGCCGCGCGCCACGCTTGCTTGGCCACCTTGCCAGCAGTCTCCATGCTCTCTCGGCTTGGTGGTTTTCGCTGATTGACCTAGTACTTGCTGCCTTAATTGATATTATTGCTTAACATTTCATGAAATGACAAGCAAAACATATGCAATATTTGTATGCCAAAAATGAACATGAAATTCATTTATGCTTTGGTGCTTGATGTTTATGCATGATGATGACATGATCAAGTTGTTAATAAAATCATAACACCCGGGGTGTTACAACTCCACGCCATTGTGTTCAATGACATGAATACGATTTTTTCTCCGCCTCTGGTTAGCACAAGCATGGAAGTATCGCGTGTTCTCATCACCATGGATCGCAGCTCTAACTTTGCTGCGTTGCTTCCAAATAGAAAGTTTGGCTCTGTTGACAGTGTTGAGAATATTCACTACCACAGCCCGAAGCTGGGATTCCGCAGGGTGCAGCGCACGGCTTTCCTCGACACGATCCAGCAACCCTATCACAATCCTGCAATCCGTTTCCTGCTGGGTGACATGTGCAAATTGTTTCCGCCAACATTTCAAAGCCGATCTGGTAGGTTTCAGCTGGGCAGCAAGGACCGCAGCAGAGTTACTATTGTTCTTCCGGCAACACCAGGCAGCGGAGACGGCATTGGAGAAGCCGGGCAAGTGAACCCAGAAATTCTCGAAGCGAAACACATGAGAGCGGGGGATTGAAGTAGAGATGTTGACCCGAAGCGGCACATGATCAGAGGTAGACCACGTCAGAGAAGATAGGACAGTGTTGGGAAGGGCATTATCCCAGCTTAAATTGATGAAGAACCTGTCGAGGCGTTCCAAAGTGGGGTGAAGCCTCCGGTTAGACCAGGTGTAACAGCGATCGATGAGAGGGAGTTCAATAAGACACAAAAAAATGATGCAGTCATTGAAAGCTTCAGCTTCAACAAACCGGAAGTTGTCATTGTTTTTCTCATGAGCGTACCTAATCATGTCGAAGTCACCGCCAATGATCCAGGGCATGGTAGATGGAGGGGCAATAGCACGTAACTCATCAAGGAACCCGGCCCTTTCGTCAGGAACGGAGGGGGCATAAACATTGGTGACAAGAAAGTTGAGGAGAGTAGAACTGGAGGAGAGTTGGACAGAAAGGGTGTGGGGGGGTGGAAGAGTAGTTGAGGAGGGAAAAGGTGTTGTCAGCCCAAGCAGTGAGGATACCCCCAGAGGCACCATCGGAGGGGGTAAAACGGAATTGGTTGAGGCGGTGGGGGAAAAAGGCAGATCGCTTGGTCAAGGGGATGGTAGGCAGTTTAGTTTTCTGGATCATAACAATGTCGAGATGAGAGGATAGGAGTTCCATCAGCACATCAGAGCATTTATCACGATCACCCAGACCACGAACATTCCACGAACAGATATCATAAGTTCTATTCATGGGGGGACTGGTATAGCAACTTCTTCAAGCAATGGGCACAGGCCACTGTCTGAACCTTTACATTATTCCTCAGGGAACACCCTGGGCTTCTGGCACCCCGGCCGGGAACACACCAAGCTCTGTATCAAAACTAGTGAAGGAAACAGGCACACACAGCCTCAAGAGACTCGAACGACTCCAGGGACCCGAAAGACACAAAGACAGGTAACTAGGCCTCTCAGGAGCAAGGCGTTCCCACGGACGGCGTGCAACGATGAGGAGAAGGTGGGAGCTTCGGGTAAGCCTCGCCGATGCGGAATACATCTTTCATCTGTTTTGCAGTAGGACGCTAGCCGAACTTGTTATGGATGCCAGTGTCTTGGAGCTCTCCTTCCAAGTATAACATCTTCTCCATGACAATGAGCAGCATGGGCCATTCACAATACAGAACTTCCTCAATGTCGTCATCGTAGCTATACTGATGCAAGTGGCTTCTTACATTTCTATTGAGCCGCAGTAGATCGTAAGCAGTCCTTCTGTACTCGTACTGAACAACATTCACAACCCACCTGTTGATCTTTGCATTTGACGTGGCAGTATCCAACCAGTCGTTCTCGTAGGGGAGATTGGAGAGTATTCTGTCCCTCTTTTCTCGATCTCTCGGACCAAGATAATTGACAATTCTATCATGTAGCAGCAGGAAGACCTCAGTGCTGTGAACACAAGTAACCAAATGAGCCTGTGGTGACAACGACGAGTCAAAGACGATAAAATTAAATAAAAAATTACCGGTTTTTCATGGGCAGCAGGGCAACATTGTTTACAATCAAGAATTCATCTTTCCCTGTAAGGGTGTCGCTCCTCAAGAGCAAGAGGAAATCCCTGTAGTCCGGAGGCAATTTTATGATATCCCCACCTGTAATCAACAGCTCCAGGACACTGGACAGGTGCTTGTAGTCATCCCTCACACGCCCAATGCTGAAGCCTTCGCCAGTGAAACTGACACCCCTTAGCTTGACATTCCCAGTGCTCCCAATCCAGATGTTGGACACCTGCAGAGGAGCAGCGAGGTACTTGCAGACTGAGTGGTGGCTCCTCAGTATCAATGCAAGTTTTCTGCTGATCCTAGTGGCTTCATCAGATAACCGCCAGAATGTCTTCGTTGTTCCTAACACCGGCACCTGGATCAGCATCGCGTTGTCCTTCGCATAGCTCGCAGCGTCGCGCAGCTCCTCGGCAGACGACTCATCAATGTCCTCGGTGCTACAAACAACAAAGAGAGAGAAAATGAGTCCGTGGCCACAGGGACAATAAAACTGAATCGATGGGGCAGCGAGATGTTTCTCGCAATTATCTGACGAAGAAACAAAGAGCAGCATCTCACTTGCGTTGATACTGAGAAGCCACCACATCGTCGCCAATTTTTGGACCAGCGGCCTGCCGAAAATACCCAATCAAGCACAAGAAACCGAAAACATTCAGTTGAAATAATTGCAAGAATTACTCTGGTCCCAGTGAAAACAGATCGGTCCAGGAGGATCCTCTGTTCCTTTCCGAGAAAGAACTTGTATTTTCTTTTTTTTTTTTCTGTTTAAAAAATCTCTTGGCACGGGAAGGTCGTCAAAGGCTGAGATCTCACTAAATTAAGGCAGGCACACAGAGGCGATCTACACAATCTGTTAGAGGATGACCTTGCATGCACGGATTCGACTACTTCAAAGAAATCATAACCTTTGATCATGAGAAAGGTAAAAATGTACTGTAAATTAAATGCCATTCTTGCTTGTGGAGCCCTAAATATGTTGTCAAGGACATAACATTTTACTAAATTTAACGGCAGTCGGCAACACCATGAGTTAAAAGCATGCGGCACTGCAGCCAGCAGTGTCTGAAGTCTGAACAAGCACACACAGGAGTGCTACAGTAGGGAGTAGGGACCAAGGGTGTTAAAATCACAACCCTGGATGTGATGGAAATTCAACGGCTTAGATTGCAAATTGTGGGATTATAACTACTAGAGTCGTAAAATCGTAAAAGACCATAGAACCAACCAGATAAACTAAGATAGTAAAGTCGTAAGCCACATGATAAAATAGTGATTTTAGCAATCATCTTTTCCATATAAATTATTGCAATACTTGCTGGGATGCAAAAGGGGGAAGGAAATGAACACTACTATATGTTACTGGCAGTACTTCACTAACACCGATGTGGATTCGAACCTGGATCAAGGCGGCGGCGCCGACGGCGAGGCCGAGGCCGAGGCCGACACCTCCGCCAACGCCGAGGATGTTCCCCATGGAGTATCACTGTCTTGCTGCTGCTTCTTGTTTAGCTGCGGCCAGAGATGAGGGAAGAGTAAAGGGAAAGGGGTGAGAAGAAAAATAAAGGAGACCTTCCATCACTGTGACTGACCGACTGTTCATGATGGGATGGGTGAATTAGATTCCCTACCGTTACTTTGATAAATTTTTTCATTTTAAAATGTTATCACATGTGCCTTTATTGGTAAGGAAACTGTAAGCAATCTATTTATTTATAAAACAATACTACTACTACACATAATTATTTGATAAGAAAATACAATATTTTCTAGAGAGAAAGTGGGGTAATAGAGACCAAAAATAGCTATGAACTCCTTGATTCTTTGTGTAAACAGTATGACCTAATATCCTTATTTTCAATATAACAAAAAGAGACTTTTAAATAATATTATAACAAGCATGTGGTTTTAGTTTAACTTGAGGACAAGCTTAAGGTTTTAAAATCCAAATTTAGATTCATGAAATCCTAAATCATGATTACAACAAGAGCCGCCATAACTTAAGGTAAGATTTAACAAAATGCATTTTGAAGGTACATGGAGGTGCCATGCGAAGAGGAAAAACTATAGATATGAATGAAAAAATGCATCTAGTAATTGATAAATTATCACAACCAGATAAGGATTGCATAGTATTTATATGTGTCTTGTGTTAGAAAATAATCAAAGAGAAAAAATGTGCAAAGGGAAGTAACTTTTATTAGTATTAGGTATTAAACATATGGGGCTCTTATTTTCTTACCTTTGTTTTGAAGTATAAGTGTGATTTTACTCTCATTTGTTTAACTCTATGATTTTTCCTCTTGTTTCCCAAAACAAAGGCATACCTCGCCCCTATTCCATTCAAAGGAGTTAACAGAACTAGCTCAGCTAAATAAAAACTAGTTCTCCATTCCCCACAGGCAATCGAGTAGGGAAGACGTACACCTCGACCTCCAAGAAATCGTCTATAATATTCTCATCAATCTCCTGCTCTGAGTACCCATTGAGAATTTTGCCAAAAAAATGTAATAAGATAAGCACGAGCACAATTGTACACAGCAAATAAGGGACAATAAATGACATATTTAGGCTTAAACAAGACAATAACTGACTTGGTTAGAATATTGAAAGCTTTTTAATTGGCATGTTTTTTAGTTACTACACATAAGTCTTTCCAAATATTCTAAATCTAACAAAAGTTTAACAAATTGTATATGCTTAATCAACCATCAATAGAAGCCTGAGGTTAGGATAACATCAGGGTTTAGTAATAAATCTTTCAAATTTTTTCTTTTACTTTAATTTACTTATTTGGCCTTACCTAACATAATGTAGAGCAGGAGCGAACGGTGGTTTTGGATTAAAAAATGGGAGTAAAATTATGAAGTTAAAGAAATGTGATAAAGTCATAAATGGCTTTCAAAGTAGTGTAAGAACACCCATCTCTCCAAACATAAACTAGGACTCCCTCTGTTCCAAATTATAAGATGTTTTGGTTTTTCTATATTTATAACTTTTGTTATGCACCTAGATATATTATTATGTCATGATACATAGTAAAAGTTATGAATCTAGGAATGCCAAAACGGTTTATATTTTGGAATAGAGGAAATATATATACTTATTTTTGTAAGATTATAGTCCGTGTAGAGCACAGATTGATACACTACTTCCTATTTATTAATATGCGCAATCGGCGTATAACCGTGTTTGTTTTGCATATTTTTTTGAACGGCGTTTATGTTTAACCATTGTTGAGTTAGTGTGGATAACCCTGACGTAAGAAAACTTGGAGGGCTTTCGTTTTCGTCAATGTTATAGGCTTTACCCCTGTTGAGCTCCGGGAGGGATCAAAGCAACTCGTATTGTTAGGCACACCAAATGTACGAATCATTAGAAAACCTGCCAACAAGAAAAGCTTTTTGACAGAGGTTCCCAACCGGCTCTTTCTTTCTTTTTTTTAAGGAAAATGGTCCCTTACCCTTTAACCTGTGTGCTTTCCTGGGTGATGACAGAGGTGGGATCTGAGGTCAAGGTATGTGACGTGAGAAGTGAAGCCACTGTGCCAAGCGCAAGGGACCTATATCCATAGCGGTTCAGGCGGCAAGCATGGTCAGACCTCGAGGAGTCAACAAAACCATATGCATGGCTGAACGCACTACAATGCCTCTGTCAAAGTGCCATGCAAGGATGAATGGGCCAGGACCTGCAGAGAGCCAAACTGAGGAGCACATGGATGGTGGTAGGCTTCATAACTGGACTGAAAGTCTTGTTATAATCAATCCTTGGACGTTGAGTGAAACCGCGTAAGACCCAAATAGCTTTATAGCGGTCAAAAAAACCATCTAAAAGAAACTTGTGGGGACATGTTTGACCGCCATATATATTTTATAGCCGCTGCAGCAACTGTGGCTACAGCTCCCCTCACGTATCACTGTAGCAACAACAGTGAAAGAAGCTGCAGCGAATTGTGCCAACTAGCCAAAATCCCGCGCGTTGCCGCGGGGCATAAAAGCAAATATGAAAGAAGCAAGCAGTGTATTAAAATTGAAGATAGATTTAATTACTAATTAGTTGAGAACAATATGTTTCAAACAATGGTATTGTCCAAAAGATGGGTATATGGCTGCAAGATTGGTCATTACACATTGAAATTCTACTGATAAGCGGGCGACATCTGCGATCAGTGAATGTGGATTAATCTAGGAGTAAGTGATAACTTGAGATGTTGTTAATTAATACTTCCACCATATTGTTGCTGCTGTCTTGCTGTCCTTTGGAAGCAAGTGGAGCTTGCCTGATGCAGCAAGCATTGATAGGAAAACATCTTTTTGCTATTTAGATTCCCATTCTTGAAATAACATACTCTTTCCGTCCTGAAATATAAGGAACTGAGTAAAGTAAGTCAAACTATAGGAACTTTGACCAAGTTTATAGAAAATAATATTGCCATCTACCACATCAAAGTACATTATAAAGATATAATCCATAATGCATCCAATTAGGCTAATTTGAAGCCGAGCATATTTTTCTTCTTTTCTATAAATTGCTACATCTAGGAAATGATTGACTTTCAATTATGAAGAGGTTAGGCAGGGTAAATAGAGAGATAATTGTCCCTCTTGTTTTATGTTATTAATAAGTATGAGTTCGGAAGAATGGTGACTAATAATTCTCACTTACTCGGCAGTTCGTAGCAGGAAGACTTACCATGCACTGTCATTGTAATCAAACCCAATTCATGAAGCCGCACCAGTAAACTTCAGACCCATGAAGTCGATATAGAGAGAGGTGTGAACCTCCACTTTGCGTGCAACTTAACAGGAGGCAAGAAAGGGGTAATTTCATTGAAGCAAAGGTTTGCCACAGGGTTTGTCCATGGTGATGTCCAAACTGTCGATGGAGGATCTTATAAGCCATTTTGGAATAGCAGTTTGCAGCAAGGGAAGTTGCATGGATGCCAGACTGGAAGTAGATGTTTTTGATAAAAAATGGTTGGCCCCTGTAAAGTCCGAAATTGTGGGAAAATAATATAGCATTGGAACACTAAGGGTCACACGAAAACACACCGGTATACTGTAGTTGTGACCAAAATATAAGTTACTCTATCTGCTTGTGGACATCTTAGATGGGTGGTCGTATTCCCAAACAAAAGATATATCTTAATGTGTAGCCAGTACATTTTACATAGGAATTCATATTGCCAAAATAAGAGATTATCTCAAAAAAAAGGTTTGTCAATAGTTAACTGCTAGCAGGTAACCCCGCGCTTTGCGCGGGTGAAGGTACGAATTGTTGGCAGGTTGTCATGTAAAATCAAATAGAGGCCGTTATAAATTGAAGGAACCGAGCCCAAAAAAATCCCATTTGTTACTCAACTGGTAATATAAGAGCCAAAAGAGTCAGCGAGGAAACAATGGGTTCACAGTACAGAATAGTGTGGATTGTGGAATCGTGGGGGGCAACCAAGACTGAAAACTGTGTGGACATAATATATCCTTCTTATATTGTTGGTCAGGTATCTCCTCTTTCTTTTGTGCAGAAAGGTAGATATGTAGTTTTAGTACATTTAGAACAAATAGAACTAACAGAATCCATTATTACATTCTCTTAATTTAGAAAATGTAGAAAGGCATCCAACATTTAATCTACAGTGATATTTAAAATCATGCAACCTAGAGCTATCTTATGGCTTTGTCAAAATATATTTTGAAATATCACTTTCATGTAAGTGTTGGGACCTGAAATGGAAGAACAGTAACATGATTAAGAGAACTCGTGAAAATCCCTTGATTCATTATACCATATTATTAACTGCTTTACTAAGTAGGTAACATAAAAGCATTTGCCATAAATCACATATCATATACATCATTTTGTTATAAAGTAATGAGAACCTGTGGTTTTATTAGAAGAAAATAAGTGCTTAGTGTGGAGCATGAATGTATCATTTCATACCTTTTGAGATGAGCCTTTTCTGAGAACAGAGGTTCATGTAGTGGCAGGTACAGTAGAAGCTTTGGTGACATTATGCAGAGGTAGGCAGGCTAGGTTCATCATAGGTGTGGAACCTAGTGATATCCAGCAACCTTCCAAAGGTTCCAGATTTGTAAACCTATACGGGAAAAATTTGTCAACAAATTAATTCGAGGGTAAGGATTGAAAATGGAACAACATTTTGTTAATTAAATGGTCCACGATGTAGACATATGAGCTCACCTTCGCAAAGGTTGTAGACCGCTGATTTGCTTGTTCGGACTATGTGCACTTGGAACATAACTGACTCATGTAAGCAGCCCACACTATTAGTGGTTGATTCGAGGGGAAATCATTCTGAGAAGAGCTCAGGAAATTGGGTGTCGAGTATGGAATCGTGCCTGAACTGTCAACTATTTAAATACGGTATATAGAGGAGGACCTGTATAGCAAGGACCATTGTCAGGTGATCAATGCAAAGCATTGCTGAAGTGTTTCTGCATCCATGCATGCTCCACCACATGGCCAGTGAACACCCACCCAAATATCAGTAAGTTTAGTGTGTAACTAATCTCATCAACATCAGGTTGATGCACTACAATTATTAATTTTCAGAGAGACAATCTTCAGAAACACGGTATTTTATTGGGTGCATGATCAGAGCACGCTGGCTGAAAAAACAGTTCAATCCTATTTCAGCTTCCAAGGCTGCCTGCAATAAGGTGAGCATCGTCAATTTCATAGTTAGATTGTTTGCTATTCAGGATTTCAGAAGCCATATCATTACTGTTGCTGTAGAAAATTTGAAAATTCTGTTTCCTTAAAAAAGCACAATAATCTCTTGGTTTCCAGTATGGTTCTGTTACTTCTGTAAGCTGTTGTCAAATGTTAACAAAGCAACCTGATTGTCCCATAACAGGATGAAGGTAGAAAGGCTGCACTTGGGAAAAAAAATATTACACATTTTTGTACCGACGTATTGAGATGAAGAACCTTTTTTTACTGTCATAATGAACATGGATGATGCTGTGGATCCTTTCAATTGAAATGGCAGCTGTTGCTTTGCATCAGTTTTCAGTTGTCAACCACTGCAACACACAATAGGTACGTAAAGAAATGAAACTTCATTTGGAGGTGACAGCAGGCTTTCAGTGTTGAAGCTAACAGGAGACTATTGGTAGGCAAATTTGACTGCACATATACTGAACTGTCATGTGCATATCGTTTGGACTTTGGAGTAACTGAGAAAAAGAAAGAGGAAGTTACTTTCAAAAAAAAAAAGAGGAAGAAGGAGAGCGCCCCTGCTGGTAGAGTTGCTGTGCGGCGCGAGCTCCTGTGGAGGCTGAAGGGGGAGGCCGTTGGCCCAGCTGGCGTGGAAGGGAGAGGGATGGAGCAGGGACCATTACCTCGGCACGCGATGGCTAAGCGGCGCGAGCGCCACGGGCGGAGGTGGACCGGCGATGTCCAAGGGCGGGCCGCGAGGCGAGGCGAGGCGTGAGCGCCATAGGTGGACGTAGAGCGGCGCTGGTCCAGGGCGATGGCGCGACGGCCTGAGGCGGGGGCGGCCGAGCGTGCCGCGCCGCGGTGTTCCGAGGCGGTGCGAGATGGCGCGAGGCGCGTTGGCCGGAGGGGCAGGCGGCGGGCCGGAGGCGCCGGGCGGCCGCAGCAATGGCGGAGGCGTCGGTTTTTTCCCCTTTTTTTTTTTGGTCGGAGCCGAGCACTAGGTTGCTAGATGGTTGCAGCGGGTAGGGCAGCTGGAAGGCATGTAGAGGTGGTTGGTGGGATGCATACGTGGGAGGGGGCGAAGGGATGCACGTTTACTGTGCCCAGAACAGTAGAATGGGAGAGAGTTTGGAAGTTCGTATTTTCTCGACTTTAGTAGTATGTATAGATATGCGGGAGGGGGCGAAGGGATGCACGTTTACTGTGCCCAGAACAGTAGAATGGCAGAGTTCGGAAGTTTGTATTTCCTCGACTTTAGTAGTATGTATAGATATGCGGGAGGGGGCGAAGGGATGCACGTTTACTGTGCCCAGAACAGTAGAATGGGAGAGAGTTCGGAAGTTCGTATTTCCTCGACTTTAGTAGTATGTATAGATATGCGGGAGGGGGCGAAGGGATGCACGTTTACTGTGCCCAGAACAGTAGAATGGGAGAGAGTTCGGAAGTTCGTATTTCCTCGACTTTAGTAGTATGTATAGATATGCACTACTACAGATTCGGTTATCAGTGCCAGCACCTTTGCTGCCGGTTTTGGAAAACCGGCACTGATAACTCATCAGCGCCGGTTGTACGCTTCGAAACTCAAACCAAGGCTGGCAGATATGAGAACCGGCACTGAAGGTCCCTATCATCTGCCGGGTGGCATATGGAACCAAGATCGATAAGCATAGAGTACATCACTGCCGGTTCTAGCCAAGAACCGACATTGAACATACCATTTCAATGGCGGTTCTAACTCAAAATCGTCAGTGATGTACTGACACCACAAAAAGGTGGCAGCCGTCCTCTTCTTCCTCCACTCGCCATTCGAGCATATCAAGCCGCGCGTGGGCCTCTCTCTCCATTGTTGCGGCTCTTGTTCTCCATAAATGAAGCTTGGTTTCTTTTGAAATTTGGCTAAGTGGTTGATTTCTTTGCACTAAAGTTAGTAACCAACATCCAATCCTTTGATTTTAACCATTAATTACGGCTAATTTATTTGATATGATCTTTATTTTGTTCTTTCTCTTATAGGGAGCTTGAAATTAGATTTTGAGAAAGGCTTCGAATCAAATTGTGGATAATCTACTGTACAAAAGGTTAGTGCTAGTTAGCATTCAAGAGTAGATTAATTTACAATTATGATAAGCAAATGAACCATGCAATATGCTTAATATTGATTAATATTAGTTTGTGATGCTATAAGTAGTTGTAGCTAGTTAGAAGGTGAGAGCATATATATTCTTTTAGAATTATGAGGAGCAAATTAATCAATATGTCACATATCAAAACAATGTTTAATTTGGACTTAAATTGTTGTCCATGATGGAGCTAGTCTCCACTATTTACACGTGACCTAGCAAGACACTGTGTATAGATAAATTATTTTAATGGTTATGTATATACCTCACTTTTTGAAGATAGTGTCATTTTTTTACAAATTATTCTTTATGATTATTCTACCGTAATCTATGTCAACAAATTATTTGGATATTATCTTTAATATTGATTAATATTTGGCGTGAAATTAGTGTTCATAGAATAATCTTTAATTTTAATATTATTGTCTCTAATTTTATATTTTCTTATAATTCATGTATCAGCGAACAACTATATTGTTTAGCTATAAAATTTAATATATTTGTGTGTCTCTATCATTTTTGCGTGTCATGATGTGTGTCTTAATATTATCAATGCAGAGATGGACCAAGAGTGGATGTACGGTGTGTCCTGAACGGACCCACGGTACTTGATTGGCGTCTCCAACTTCCTCCAAGTAGCCAAAGCTAATGTTCGTGAGGGGCAACCTGTATTCTGTCCATGCAAAGATTGTGAAAATGTTAGAAAATAGAGTAGGTTGGAGTCTATTCGAACACATTTGATTACAAGGGGGTTCATGAGAGACTACACGATATGGAGTATGCATAGGGAAGTTGGTGATAATGTTCCACAAGAAAATTACAATGATGATGTGCCCATGCCTGACATAGCCGTCCACGAGAATGCTACTAACGATGATCCCGGTGTCAACACGTGTCCCGAGGCTACCGCCGTTAATGATATGTTGAGGGATATATTGGCTGACGACACTGAGCATAATGATGCTATTTCGTAGTTGCTACATGATTTAGAGAGTGGATTTCTTAGCGACAGACAGTTGAAAAAATTAGAGAAAATGAGAAAAGATGGCAAGACACCATTGTATCCAGGTTGTGGACTGAGCAAACTAGAAGCCAACATCATGCTATTAGAGTTTAAATCTTCAAATGGATTGAGCGATAAAGACTTCGACCACTTGCTAGGAATAGTAAGGAAACTGCTACCACCACAAACTGAGCTTCCAGAAAAGACATACCTATGTAAGCAAATGATCTGCCCAATCGGTCTTGAGGTTGAAAAAATCCATGCGTGTTCCAATGATTGCATACTATACCGTGGAGATAAATACAAAGACTTGGATGCGTGCCCTAGGTGTAAAGCTCCTAGGTACAAGCAAGGGCCGTCCAACGATGGTAGCAAGACAAAAGGAGGGCCTGTAAAGGTAGTCTGGTATTTTCCTATAGCTCCACGGGTGCATAGGCTATTTACAAATGCAAAGTCAGCCAAGTTGTTACGTTGGCACGGTGAAGAGCGTAAGAAAGATACAATGCTGAGGCACCCAGCCGATGGGGCAGACTGGAGGACTATTAATACTATGTGCTATAAGAACATTGGTGGTGAGGTACGGCACCTTTGTGTGGGTTTGAGCACAGATGGGATGAATCCTTTCGACCAGGTTAGAAGCAATCATAGCACTTGGCCAGTGACGCTTTGTATATACAACCTTCCACCTTGGGGCTGTATGAAGAGGTCATACATCCAGATGCCACTACTGATCCAAGGGCCAAAACAACCTGGGAATGACATCGATATTTTTCTAGAACCAGTAATTGATGAACTATTGGAGTTGTGGCATACAGGGTAAAGGATGTTTGGGACGAGTATAGAAAGGAACATGTCACAATCAAGGTAGTACTAATTGCTACAATCACGGACCTGCCAGGGCGAGGTAGCTTATCTAGAGAGAAAACAAAAGGATATACTGGATGCGTAGAGTGCTTGGACTCTACCCATGCGGTACATCTACCGGAGAACAAGAAGATGGCTTATATGGGTCACCGTATGTTCCTACCTGAGGATCACCCTTACCGCAGAAACAGAAAAGACTTTGATGGGACAATTGAAAGACGTGGACCTCCAGATTATCGAAATGGAAAATAGATACTACGAGAAGTTAGCAAACTGAATGTTGTCCATGGGAAGGATGAGGAGGCAGTTCAGGCACCTGCCGAGTCTATATGGAAGAAAAAGTCAATTTTCTGGGAACTACCTTATTGTCCGCTATTGAGTGTACGTCATTGCCTTGATCCAATGCACATTACTAAAAATGTGTGCGGCAACACGCTCAACACCATAATGAACATAGGAGGCACAGCAAAAGATTCACTCGCAACACATCTAGATATGCAACACTTGGGGCTGAGGAAGGAGCTGCATCCAATCACTCTTGAGGATGGCCAAATAAAACTTCCGGTGGCATCATGGACACTGAAAACAACAGAAAAAGATGTGCTCCTTTCATTCTTCAATGAACTAAAAGTCCCGACAGGGTACTGTACGAACCCGAAGAGGCTAGTGAACATGAGAGAGTTGAAATTTAACTATGGTTGTATGAAGGCCCATGACTGTCATATCATTATGACTCAGTTACTCCCAGTAGCCCTACGTGGTATCCTACCTGACAAGGTTCACGCCCCAATCATAAAGTTGTGCTCATTTTTCAATGCAATCTCAGAAAAGGTTATTGATATGTCTAAAATTTGGGGACTATTTGAACTGGACATTGTGGAGACACTATGTCGTTTAGAGATGCATTTCCCGCCTACCTACTTTGTTATGTCCGTGCATCTACTTGTTCATCTTGTTGACCAAATTTGAGCCCTTGGCCCAATGTACCTGCATCAGATGTTCCCTTTTGAAAGGTTGATGAAAGTTTTTAGAAAGCATGTTCGGAACAGATTTAGACCAGAAGGGAGTATGGTTGAAGGATGGACAATAGAGGAGGCAATTGAGTTTTGCACATATTATTTGGACATCAATCGTGTCGGAGTTCCAATATCTCATCACAAGGGAAGACTAGGGGGCAAAGGAACTATCGGTGAGAATTCCTTCACAGTACGTGACACTGTTTCTTTTAGATAGGCATAGTTCGCTGTTCTCCAACAAGCCACAGGTGTAATGTCATACATTGCAGAGCACCGACAGTTGCTTCAAACTTTATACATCAATAGATCACAAGCTTGGCGTGAAAAGAAATATAAGGAGGAGTTTGTCGACTGGTTACGGTGTCGTTTGATTGGAATAAAATTGAATTCTCAACTGGATCTACTAGCCAAGGGAGCTTCATCTATATTTCTTAAGTATGAAGGGTATGAAATCAGTGGATATACATTTTACACTACAAAACAAGATGGAAAGAGCACCTTCCAAAATAGTGGTGTTCGCTTCGATGCCCACGACGAAAACGGCAATGTGGAAGCGACATACTATGGTTCCATAGAGGAAATATGGGAGTTAGACTACGGACAACAATTAAAGGTTGCTCTGTTTCGTTGTAAGTGGGCCCGTCTTGAGGACGTGAACATTGATAAAGATAGATTCACAACCGTTGATCTAAACAAGACCGCATATAAAGACGATCTATTCGTCCTTGCAAAAGATGTTACACAAATCTTTTATTCAAGGGACAATGAGACAAAAGGAAGACTTAAAGTAGTTCTGCAAGGGAAAAGGAAGATTGTCGGTATTGAAGAAGTCACAGACGAAGAAGACTACAAGGGTTACCAGGAAATGGCTCCCTTTGGATCGAGCGTAAACCTAGCTATCCTTGAAGAGAGTGATGAACCGGCTTATGTCCGTTGTGATCATGATGAGTCCATCATTATTCCTGCACCCTAACAAGACTTTTTTTTAAATTATGTAATTAATCTTAATGATTATATAATCATATA
This sequence comes from Chrysopogon serrulatus, assembly GCA_015844335.1. Taxonomy (NCBI): domain Eukaryota; kingdom Viridiplantae; phylum Streptophyta; class Magnoliopsida; order Poales; family Poaceae; genus Chrysopogon; species Chrysopogon serrulatus. Next base: position 222,612 of record JADLZL010006635.1, read on the forward strand.
TTTAGGTTGCCTTAAGAATTTTATTGTATGCCAATAAGCGTATCAAAAATATTTGCAACTCATATTGTAGTGTCAATTAATATATTTAAATTATTTTTAATTTTAAGAATGGTGGCTCATTGAATTGCGGTAGCTTTTGTTCTGAAGAAAGTTGTGTCATCAATTCAATGCACAATGCCAATGCCGCAGCCTTTTGAAACAGAGCAGGCTCATCGGTGCTGGTTTTCTAATAAAACCGCCAGCGATGAGAGCTTTAGTGTCGGTTTTATAAGAGAACCGACATCGATGAGAGCTTTCAAAGTGCGGTTCTAACTTAGAGCCGACACTGAATTCCACATCCATTCAAAACTTAAAAAAAATACGCACCTCCTAGCTATCATGTGGCTCCCAGCTATCATGCATGTATGGTCGTAACTTGGCTTGCGGCTATATAATGGCAACCAGCAGGCAGTCTCCAAGCAAGTGCTTCCTTTTGTTCGCTCCTCGCTCGTCTGTATGTGTGTGTTTTCATATACACTAGAGGTTTAGCAGGCTGGCTCTATGTTCTCTCTTTGGCAGAACACTAGAGGTTTAGGCTGGCTCTATGTTCTCCCTTTGGGACAAAGCTCTCGACATATAGATATCAACATGTGTAGTTTAGGATGACACACAAGTGGTACTAGAAGAATGTTTCTGAAGATAGAGCGACGCCGAAGCTTGGAGGTGCTTGGTGCGAAGTTTATGTAACATATAGTTGTTACATTTACTTCATACTAGGTCGATGCATCCATGCATGTGCTGTGGACTGCTGCAGCCCAGGCATCGGTTCATCACAGCTACCTCCAAAGGTGTAGCTCTACTACCATCTCCGACATTCTTTGCATCCTCTTCGACCCGACTTGGGTGCTAGAAGAATATTTCTAAGATGGTTATCCTTTTATGTGTTAGTACACTTCGATCATAACTTTGACCTTATAGACAAACAAGGTTTTTGTATTTTTGAAATAAATGTAATTTGTATGTGTGTGTGTTTTAATTTGTATTTTTTAAATACGTAATTTGTATTCTCTCTCACACACGTAATGTAGAATAGTATAAAACAACTGAGACAAGCTTACATAGTCTAACACATAAATATACATATAAGCGATACAAACCAAAGTAAAAATTAACCTCCCTAACCTAATTTAGGGGTGGCACAGTCTGTATCCATTCATGGTAGTGTATATCACGAATGGTGTAACCACATTCTCTGTCAACGAAGGCCAATGCTCGTATTAGTGCACTCTCTCGTGCCTCACAAACACGAACACACGGTCGACCATAGATATAACCTACTATACGACTATTGGCGGCCACCCCCTCAGTAATTATTATGCCGCATCTTGGCATCCTTGTGTAGTGATCTGGTCAAAGTGTGCATCATAGCTCCAGGAATAACCAAGCTGCTCAATAGCTTGATCTAGAGTGGCTGACAAGGCACATGCAGCATATGTATAATCATGGAGAAGAATCTACAGTAAAAATTAGAGATAGTTTATAAAGTGTCTAATATTAAAAATACAGAGATAAAAAATGATTATACCACATCCATCTGGTTGTAGGTCGTCATGATTTCAGCAAATTCCGTCACGTCCTGATTACCCGCACGCCAAGCCTGTATCTTGAAGGACGAGTAATCAGGAATGCGATAGCCAATGTGCTCCAGTGCGTGCAAATAGTGCAACACGGCATTGAACTCGGCACTTAAGCGTGAAGGCATCACTCGTCCCCTCCGCACAATTTGTTGTTGATACCCTGATGGAGGCCTTGCAGGGATGGAAAAGCTCAGTTCACATGTCCACAACCGACCACGTGCATCAATGGTCGTGTCCTCAACTATCTCCGACGCCATAAAAAAGGTAAGTGTTGATTGCAGCCACTGTATGGGAGATATAGTCTGCAATATAGGTGATATATATACTGAGTATTATATATATGTACATATTATCAAATATTTGTTATGAGAAAATATTTCTTACAATAGCCGAACAAGGGTGTTGTGGAACGTCCATATCCGGGAGCGAACCACTCATCGCCGTGGTGGAAACCATGTTGCTTTTGGCGGGGGGAGGTCCATTGTTCATCCCTAAGTAAAATAAATTAAAATATTTCAAAATACATATTAATAGACATATAAACATAATAATAATAATAATAATAATAATATGGAAGAAGCCATGCATACTAGTATATCCAGCAGCCATAGTTGAAACACTTAGAGAAACGAGAGTGAGAGTGAGAGTGAGAGTGAAAGGCAGAACTGAGAGTGAAAGTAATATGGGGCTGGTTATATATATCTGTGTGCACCGATCAGTGCCGATTTTGGCTACAAACCGGCAGTAAAAGTGATATTCACTGCTGGTGTTATAAGAAAACCGCCAGTGATAGAAGTCCAACCGCAAAAATAAAAAATGCAACACATAGTGTGTGAAAAATTTGTCAAATGGTGAAAAGGCTTTAATAAAAGTTGTAGGTATTGATGAGTCCACCAAGTTTGCTGTTCAATAATTTTTGATTTGAGACACTATAGCATACAGAAAATGTAGTGAAACCTCTCCAAAATTTAAATTTGAAAATTTGAAATGTAAAAACTAGTCACATTGATATATGGTCACAAAGCAGGTGGATAGAGCTTGATTTTAGACAAATTTAGAAAAAAAAAGTCATCTTATTTGGAGTTAGAATGAGGGAGAAAAACTGGTTACAAATCTCATCAATCACATTAAAATCAGAAATCAGACCTAGCCACCTATGAACTAGTGATGAACATGTATGATTTCTGATTTTAATGTAGTTGATGAGATTTGTAACCAGTTTTTCTCTCTCATCCTAACTCCAAATGAGATGATCTTTTTTCCTAAATTTGTCTAAAATCAAGCTCTATCCACCTGCTGTGTCCATATATCAATATGACTAGTATTTTACACTTCAAATTTTTAAATTTGAAATTTGGAGAGGTTCCACTACATTTTCTACATGCTATAGTATCCCAAACCAAAAATTTTTGAACAACAAACTTGGTGGACTCATCATTACCTATAACTTTTATTAAAGCCTTTTCACCATTTGACAAATTTTTTCACACACTATGTGTGAAAAATATTGAAACACTTCAAAATTTAAAACTCCAGCCTAATTTGAGCCATATATATTTCCTCAAATCAAAAAATTTTAAACTGAAAAGTTGGTGCACTCATGATTATGTACAACTTTTATTTAGGTTATTTCTCCATTTGAGAAAGTTAGAGTACACCTGGTTCACAAATCTACATAACCCTTATCAGGGTTTATGAAACACTGATAAGGATTATGTAGATTTATGAACCAGGTGTACTCTAGCTTTCTCAAATAGAGAAATGACCTAAATAAAAGTTGTACATAATCATGAGTGCACCAACTTTTCAGTTTAAAATTTTTGATTCGAGGAAATTTACATGGTTCAAATTGGGCTGAGATTTGAATTTTAAAGTGTTTCAACATTTTTTTCATACATAGTGTGTGAAAAATTTTGTCAAATAGTGAAAAGGCTTTAATAAAAGTTGTAGGTAATGATGAGTCCACCAAGTTTGCTGTTTAAAAATTTTTGATTTGAGATACTATAGCATGCGAGAAAATGTAGTGGAACCTCTCTAAAATTTAAATTTGAAAATTTAAAATGTAAAAAATTAGTCATATTGATATATGGTCACAGCAGGTGGATAGATCTTGATTATAGATAAATTTAGAAAAAAAAGATCATCTCATTTGGAGTTAGGGACGAGGGAGAAAAACTGGTTACAAATCTCATCAATCACATTAAAACCAGAAATCAGCATATTCATCACTAGTTCATGGGTGGCTAGGTCAGATTTTTTATTTTAATGTGATTGATGAGATTTCTAACCAGTTTTTCTCCCTCATTCTAACTCCAAATGAGATGATCTTTTTTTTTCTAAATTTGTCTAAAATCAAGCTCTATCCACTGCTTTTGACCATATATCAATATGACTAGTTGTTTATATTTCAAATTTTTAAATTTAAATTTTAGACCGTGTAGGTTGTATCAAATAAAAAGTAATTACGAAATTTTTTATCTAAATTAGTAAGGCAGTAATTAATGCATATTTAATAGACAGGGAATATTAAATAGAAAAATATTATCTTAAATTAAATCAGAACAACAGAAATTAATAAAATAAAATAAAAAATATGTACTTGTAGGGTTTTGAACCCGGCCCAACAGACCCAAAGTGATGTGCTCTAACCATGGCGCTATGTAGGAATTTTTAGATAAAGTGCATAATTAAATTTAATTGAACTGTTATTGCTTAGTTAAATTTAAAAAAAAAATTAAATTTAGAGGGCGTGGGTTTCGAACCGGGGACCTCAAGGCCAAAGCCCCACGCTCTAACCGCTGGACTACTACGTGACTTTCGATTTAAAACAGCGAGTTAACGTTCTTATTCTATAGAGCTATCGGTGGCGGTTTTAGTTGGGCACCCGGCGATGAAGGAAGGCATCGCAGTGCGGTGCTATTTGGGAACCGCTGGCGAAGGGGTCATCAGTGCGGTAGTAGTTGGGCACCGGCGATGAAGGTGCCCGGTATAAATTGAAACCGTTCGCGCTACGCCCATTCAAAGCAGCGATCGTCCTTCTTGCTCGACGCCGAGGGAGTCGCCGCTGCACACCGCCCACCGCTCGCCGTCGCGCCTTTGCTCACCGCCGCCGCTCCAGGGGCGTCTGCAGCGACCGCACCGCCGCCTTGGCCTCGGGACCTCCGCGCTCCGCACCACCATCCTCGCCGCGCGTCATGCGCGCGCCCTCGACGCGACGGCTGGCGCACGGGCCGCACCGCCGCCGCAAAGACCTGCGCCACCGGAGCACCTTCGGCCGCAAGGAAGCTGCACCACGGACCGCCACCGTCGCCATCTTCACCCGGCGCTACAGACCAGCAGGGAGCGCGGGCCACCATCTTCCACCTTCTCCACAGTGAGTGCGGCCAGAATGCCCTTCAAGTGCTCGATGAAATGCCACTAAGAAATTTTGTCACATTTCTTGTTATTGTTGTCCATGATTTGGCATCCAGTGCTCAATGAAATGCTATTGCTATGTTTGCTATGTCCATTTTGAAGAATTTGTGTCCATGAAATATGATTATACTATATTTGTGACCATGAAATGCTATTGCTATGTTTGCATAAAATATGGTTATGCTTCTTGTTTCCTCTATATGTGCATGAAATATGAACAAACTATCACTAGTACACAAAATGTTTTTACAAAGGCGGTTGACAACGTATTTGCACCGGGCGTTTTTCCCAACCGCCAAGGCGAGAGGCCGATGAAAATGAGCCATTTCCACCGGGCGGTTGGTTGAAAACCGCCGGTGGAAATAGATTTCTATAGGCGGTTCTCTTAAGGAACTGCCTCAGAAATCGCTGTCCGTAAAAAACACCCAAAAATTACAAAAAAATATTTTTAAAAAGGCAAAAAATATTTTTCGAACAGGGGGGAGGCACCCGCCCGTCTCCGTCGAAGTCGCAAGTCGCGCATTTTTTTTTCGCGTAAAATCGCGTGCTACGCGGCCGTGGGGGGTTCGAACCCGCGACCTCGGCTTCATGGCGTATCCTCCTCTACCACTCCACCCACACGTCACTTGTGTCTAAATACCATTTTTGTTCCCCACATATTATACAAAACCCGACGGTAAATTGAATATTTGAGGGTCTAAACGATTTCAAATGAAAAAGTGGTGAACTACAAAGTTTCATAACTTTTCGAGATCTACAACTTTCATTTAGAGTGTTTCTCGATCCGAGGTCATTTGCAAAATTTGGATTTCAAATTTGAAAATTTGATTCGTAGTTTTCCATAAAAAGATGATTTCAAATGAAAAAGTTGTCAACTGCAAAGTTTCATAACTTTTCGAGATCTACAACTTTTATTTTGGGAGTTTTTCTATCCGAGGAAGTTTGAAAAACTCAAAAAATTAATTTCAAATTATTTCTATCTTGGCGGATTTCTTAAGAAAACCGCCAAGAAATCGATTTCTACTGGTGGTTCCTTAAGAAATCCGCCCGGTAGAAATGGCCGATTCTTGGCGGTTCCTTAAGAAAAACCGCCAAGAAAATATTTACTTGGCGGTTCCTTAAGAGAACCCTTCAGAAAATAGGGTCGATTTCTACTGTGTCGCTGTTCTAAAGGAAAACCGCTAGTAGAAATAAAACGCTAGTGTCAACACAAATGGTTTGTGTACTAGTGTATTGTGCTTGAAATATGATTGTGCTATTTCTTGTTTGCTATATGTGCATGAAATATGATTAAGTCTACATTTCAACTTGTATGTTTATATTTGCATGACTTAATAAGAGTCTAGATTTCAATTTCTATGTTTATATGTTTGCATGAAATTAAGTCTAGATTTCTTGCTATATGTTTATATTTGCATGAAATGGAGGCTATATATATAGTGACTCAAATGCTAATTCAATTGATTACTTTGCTTCGGCATAAGTATGATGATGCATTAATTATATCAAGCTCAATTAAATTGTCTCAATCTTTAGGCAATAATGGAAAAACGGTATGTAGTGTTCGTTGGCCGTACCCCAGGCATCTACCGTACTTGGGAAGAGTGCCATCCCCAAGTGAATCGCTACCCAGGTGCGTTGCACAAGAGATACGACAAAAAATCTAAAGCAACCGTGGCCTACCATACATATATGGCACGGTGTGCAAACCGTGTTCATCAAGCACAGCACCGTGTAGTTCCTCTATACGCAGCGAAATTGGAGACTGGAGACAAGGCTGCCGCCGTAGATAGGAATGTCACTACTGTTGCGTGGAAGGATATCATCATTTTATTGCTAGTTATGGTCATTGCCTTTTTTATTTGGAGGTTAATGTAGAGTACCGAGTAATTCATATTGCTGTACATACTTGTAGTATGTAAGTGGAAGGTCATTGTAATTTATTTGTGGCTTATAAAGTTCTAAATTGATGTATTAAATATATGTTAATTGTGTTTCCTAATATATGGTTTGTGTTATTCCATGTAGCCAAATTAAACAACCCACTCTACTGAGCCATCTAGGCAGAGGCAGAACGATGACTATTCGTCGTCGCCAGTTTACTAGTCGCCGAACTAGTAGGCAAGAACAAGAAGCGGCTAACAACAATGCGACAGACCCACCTGAATGGCCACAAATTAGGACGACAAACACAGGTGGCAATGATGATGGTGATGAAGCATGGACCCCTAGCAGTTGCCTCCAGCTTGACCAAGACGACGAGGTATATTTATTAGGTCATAATTAAATGATTACACACACTCTAATTAATAAATGCAAGGGAGAATCTAAGGTTAATTAATTCATTTTGTCCAGCCTGGTTTGACGGAGGAACCAAGTGGTTCTGGTACAACAAAGACCAGGTACAAGCGCGGTGTGTCAAAGCTTCCTACGGGAAAGGATGCGCACTGGCACATCTTTGAGTTCGACCAAGTTAGGGAGCCACTACTCCCACGCAAGGCGTTGGGGCCATACAAGACTATCCTCGGGATTCTTGTGAGGGACTTCATCCCAATAAAGTATAGGCACTGGATAGGGAAATAAGATGATGAATAAAGGGTTCCTGAAGCTTTAAAGGAGAATTTATGGACAACTTTCAAAGGATATTTCACTTTTCCTGCTGATTATGATGAACGGGCAGTCAGAAAAAGGGTTATAGAAAAAATGGGGATCGCATTCAAGAGTTATAAGACGAAATTGCAAAAGGAATATATCAACGAGCAGGAAGATCCCAAGTTTGATGAGGGTGACCACCACAAGCAGAGGCCCTACTGGGAAGAATTCAAACGATACAGGAACTCAGATGAGTATAAGGCCTTGAGTGCGAAGAACAAGGAAAACTCAGCAAAGTCGACAAATCCTCACCGTCTCGGCTCTCGTGGCTATTCTAGTAAGGTGCTTTAATGGGAGAAGGAGTTTAAGGAGATGGAATGCCGTGGTGTTACGCCTGAGACTGCCGACTGGCAGCTTAGGTCTCTTCACTTTGTTATGGCGAGGGGTGCACGGCACAATATTGAAGATGGCACCCTATCGATCCCAATGAACAACTGGGCAGCCTGGTTCAGAGTATCTCCACGATAACCGATGAGGTGAACCAAGGGAGACGCAGGTCTGATAGGGATAACGATGTGCTCTCCCAGACACTTGGTAACAAGGAGCACCCCGGCCACATAAGGGGAGCAGGTCTTGTTAACTGGAAGGTAGCTTTCGAGGAGGATTCTGCTTCTTATCGTAGCCACGCAAGGGCTAGACAAGAACGAGAGGCAGCACGAGAAGCAATGTATGAGAACCGGCTAAAGGTAATGGAAGAAAGAGTTAACCAAGCACTTGCTTTGGCCTCCGAAGCACGAGGTCCTCAGACCATTGGATCTGCAGACCCTGTCCCCATATGCTTGAGCCTAGTGGTTAAGGGTCGTAGTAGCTGTGGATCGACCCCCATAGATGATGCTGAGGCGAGTTTACCTCATCCGGTGGACAACATAACAAATCCGGTTAATGTGAGGCTGTACATCCGCCAACAATGGACGACAGACAAGGTGGCGATCGGCCAGGCTTGGCGTAAAGGAGATGGGTTAACTAATGGTCGCCCAATTCCTTCGGGATATTGGAATGTCACCATTGATAAAATTCTGGATAAAAAGTTTAACAAGATACACATTGATTTCCCTGCACAGGAAAATAGGTCGCGTCTGGATCAGAACCTTCGTCTTTGTGTCCCGTGGCGCAAGCGGTATATTAAGCTTGACCACCAAGAGTCCTCGGATGATGAGGATGATGCTGAATCTTCACCGGACAGATCTCATGACCAAGCTCTCCCAATTCATGATACGCCTGCTCGTTCCCCTGCTTCAACCCCCCTAGACATGAGAATTCTCCGCCTCCACCCCCTCCGTCACCCCCAGGGAATGTGGGGGCTCCGGCTCCTCCCCCCACTTCGTCAACCCCGAGCAATGTGGGGGCTGCACCTCCTCCCCCGCCTCCCCATCCTTCATCTTCGGCCGGAACACATGATAATCCTAGACCCCCTCCCCGCCAAAATCAAAAGAAGCTGCAACGACGAGACCCACAACTAGATCTAGAACAGGCAAAAGATCCTTCGATTCCGTAAAAGAGGATGCCAACAAAGGAAAGAAAAAGCAATTGAGCGGGAGTATTACATCTACGATGAAGGAGAAAGACATAGAATTGCCAAACCCTGATGCATGCAACGCATTTTTGAAGAAACTATGGCAACCTGCTAAGTGGACGACTGTGTCTGAGTATGACAGACAAGCAGCTCGCAGTGTCCACAATCAAGAAAGAGACGAAGAGCTGCACCTCAAAGCCCAGCTAGAGATATATAAATTGATGGAGCAGAACGATGAACTAACCCTAGAGGATGCTATGGCCATATATTATGATAGTGTTCAGTTTGAAATGGCAAAACCAGCATACCAGTATCAAAGAGGTCTAGATTTGCTGGAAACACAGGAGCCGATGAAGGCTCTTGGAACACGTATGCGTGATTTACATACGTTTTACTTGGCCGAAGCAACTGAAACAGATCTAGCTGGGTTTGAAGCTATTATTCCGGCCGGAGAAGTCTTTGATCATCCTGAGAAAACTATGCAGTTCGTAAGTTTTGAACACTTATTTCAATTCTATCAAAGACGCGACCTCGATACACAGATAATGCTCCTGTGGACTATGTAAGTACCCTACCCGCCTGAATTCATAATTAACTATACATCTTTGATCATTGTTTGACATATCTCATATTCTATGCAGGTGGCTACATGATTACACGACGAGAAATAACATTAAATATGTAGCCTTCTTGGACCCAACCCAAGTCAATGAACCAACTTGTAGAGGAGACATTGGCTACGACCGGCAAGATATGATAAAATCTCGACTAGGTTGTTCAAGGGTTTTGCCAATAAAAATAAATCGGACGTGCTCTTGACCTACAACAAGCGTATGTATGTGGTCTCTACCATTATTTCTACGCATTTTATATAGCTAATTAAACTTTTTTAAATATAAATGGACTTTGTGGTTGCAGGCACCATTTCATCTTCATCGACATCGATATTAAAAGAAATCGTATTGAGGTGTGGGACTCCAAAAAAGGCCGCTATCTCTGATAGCTCCTCTACTCATGCGTTAAATGAGTAAGTTAACATTTTTCTAAGCAAATAAAGTTATATAGTTATACATATATGTATATAGCACACTTAATGTTATTGCATTTTCCAATTAATAATGTGACACGAGCATGCAAATAAAACTTCAAGGCAGAGGAAATGCGTGATCGGTACCTAGAGAGCGACCCGCAAGAGAATAATGAATGTGAGTTCTACGTAATGTGGGCCACGAGGCAATGGTTTAGCATGAAAACATCAAAGCAGATAAGATGGTATGTATGCTTTTAATTCTATTTTTTTATGACATAATATTCTCTTATGGCTTATATTTGTGCTTCTATTATCACCATATGGAATGCTCGACAGCGGGAAAAGCATGGACACAATAGGCTCTTGGATATGGAGATACGAGGATATCAAGAGGAGCTAGCGGAATTCATGATGAAGCATATTGTGAGCAAAGAAGAAAAATTCTCCATTGCGCGCTCGCAGAAGTTCAAGAATAATTACACACCAGAGCGGCTGGCTAGACTCTTATAATTGTTTCATTGGATTAGTATGGTATTATAAAGCTAGGACTATTAATGTATGTAATATTAATATAAGTGGTATTTGCTACGATGTTATCAAGGTTTCAATGTTATGATTTTGTTTTCCTATTAGCAAATATGAATTTTAATATAATACAAAAAACCAAATTAAAAAATAGAACAAAAACCAATTATTAAAAATACCAATCGGTGTCGGTTGTCATATAGGCCGCCAAAGGATACAATGCCCATCACGGGCGGTGGGCAGCAACCAACCGATATTGATCTTCTATTGATCGGTGCGGCTCTAATAACAAACCGACACCGATCAAGAGCGGATCAAGTATCGGTTTGATAATACGACCCGGCAATGATATGTTCTTCATCGATTGTCGGTTCTATTTCCAACCGGCACCGATGTGGACTTACAACACCGCCGGCTTTATTCTCCAACCGGCAGTGTAAATTGAGTTTCAGTCTTTGGTTTGTAGGAACCGACGCTAATGTTTAACCCTCATCGGTGCCGACATGGCTCTGCCGGTTCAAAATCCGACATCGATGGGGGGGTTTAGAGCCGGCGGTGATATGCCGATCTAAGGTAGTGATGCTCCAAGATGCCTGCGGAGATGCTAGCTGGTTGCAGTGGCGGAACCAAATGTTCCCTTGAACGACATCAACTTGTAATCCTTTTCACAAGTAAAAAAAAAAGAAAATTGTTTGCTTTCTTATCAAGAGAAAAATTGTTTCAGTCCAAACCAAAAAAAAAAAAAAAAAACTATGCCCGCTCCTCTATGTGACTATGTCTAAACGACTACGCCCCTGCTACCTGGAGGGGGGGAACGGCTCGCCCACTCCGCCTGCGCACCGGAGCATCAATGCCGCGCTGTCGTGGGCGCTTTGTTTGCTCCGCCATCCGTGTTGGGGCGTTACAGAGAAGTCAGCACACGCTGATCGGATCCAGAATAATCGGGTGGACATGGGCCATTGGGCCGGGCTTAACATGGGTAGAGATAAGGCCAGGCCCATAAAAGATAATGAAGCAACGTCTTACTGAGCTAGTTTTTTTAGACGTCCGCAAGATTGTTGGGTGAATAGATTAGCAATTGACATTTTCTATAATTGGTTAGCACTGCCTTTTACTTTAGTTTTGTATACATGCGTAATTTTTGGTGTTGTAAAAAAAATCCTCTCGTCTGTCGTACATTAAAGCACATGTCTAAGATTCGATCTAGTTTCACAGGACTGTGATACTGTTACATATGGGTGGGGCAGGGTGGAGGTTTTCTCAACCTGCATGAGAAAGTTTTCTTCTTAAGCAGTTTTTTATATTAGCGCACAGTTCAGAGAGAAAAAAAGACTACAACGTCCATGCCATGCTGAGCCGCTAGCTAGTGAAACATCTTGAATTATTAATCTCATAATATCGATCCTTGCAAGCAAAACTTATCCAATTGGACAAGTTGACGGCGGGAAGATTATTAGAAAATAATTATTTCAGTCCAGGATGGTGCTTCCTGTCTTCTTTGGTTCGATCTTTGGACCACCCCCTTGCTCAATCAGAGATTCCCAGAACTTTTCTCTTATGTCAAGAATCCAAAGATCTCAGTTTCTGAGTCAGCCTCTTTTCAATTGCTACATGATTTATTCCATTTGCCACTCTCTGTTGAAGCCTATGATCAATTTCTAGAACTTTCAGATCTGATTCAGAGTTTACAGTTATCTGACACCAAAGATATTTGGAGCTATCCTTGGGGTACACATTATTCCTCCAGCAAGGCTTACAGAAGTTTCATTGGACATAGGCAAGTTCCTGCTGCTTTCAAATGGTTATGGCGCTCTGCATGTCAAAACAAAAGGAAAGTTTTTTTCTGGTTGGTTTTACAGGACAGAGTTAGCACCAGGGATCTTCTTCGCAGAAGGCATATGTACTTGCCTAGTTACACATGTGTGCTTTGCCATCTGAATGTGGATGAAGACTTGGCCCATTTGCTATTCCACTGCCCCTTTGCAACAGCCTGTTGGTTTTCTCTGTCTTTGATAATTCCTGGTGCTTCTGATGCAACTCTTATCATCGAAAGTTTAAGAATGCAGATCAATCAATCCTTCTTTATGGAGATTATCGTGACCATGTGTTGGTCCATATGGATGATGCGTAATGATGCAATCTTCAGGGGTATCCCTCATTCAGTCTGGCGTTGCCAGGAAGTCTTCAAAAAAGAATTTGCCTTAGTTAAGCTAAGAGCAAAAGCTGAGATTCGTTTACAGTTAGATTTATGGATCAGAAATCATTTGTAACCTTTCTCATTTTCTTTTTATCCTTTTTTGTTTCCTGAGGCTACTCTGTAACTCTGTAACTTTTATGTTTATTTTTTAATAAAGGCCAGTAGGGGATAACACCCCTCCTGTTTCATCAAAAAAAAAAAGATTATTAGGAAATAGGAACTCAGTCACAGCATGCGTCGCGCCAGTTTCTGCACGATATCTTTAATCGCACTTGGTATCTAAAATTTTTCTCAAGTCTAATTCGCTTTGATTACCAAAAGATTTACATGGTGCCATGGTAAAACACCTAGCTCCAAAAACGAAACAGAGCACCTTGTATGCATGATGTATGAATTTTGGTTGCCTGAGATTGAGGCGTGATGTTCAACAGATAAAAGAAAATATTTCATCTTAACAAGAAACAAAGGTAGATTACAAATGCACGTACATAGGAGTATGATTATCTCACATTCTCACCCATTTCCATGAAAACTTACAACGATTAACTGACACGTGCTGCTTAGCACTGCAAAAAATCATCAGAACTGCAAATAATGTAAAAATCATCACAACCAATAGTTTGCACATCAAAGCAGAGCAGTGAATGGAATTGCCAAGCCCCATGCAATGCAAGCCATGTCGCGTAGCCCGATCCAGAAAGGCACAAGAATCTAATCACTATCACTCTGCCTTGGCGACGGTGACGGCGCCGAACCACCGTGAGCAGGTGTAGACGGAGCAGAAGGCCTGCAGCGTGGTGAGCAGCAGCATCAAGATGGCGGCGAGGAAGGTGAGCAGCTGCCACGAGCTGAACACGTACTTGCGCATGAACCGCTTCGTCTTCACCCGCCACCGCGAGCTGTAGTAGCGGTTCACCTCCTCGACGGCCCTGTCCATGAACGCCACCTTGGTGAGCCGCACGGAGCGCGTCATCCCGTTCCACAGCTTGGCCACCTCGCCGTCGCTCTTCATCCGGTTCAGCACCACCCCGCGCCGCCGCAGCAGCGCCACGTCCTCGTCGGTGTCGATGATGCCGTTCATCAGCTCCGTGTACCGCGCCAGCACCAGCGGGCCCGACGCCGCCGACGCCTCGTAGGCCACCAGGTTCCGCAGCACCACCTCCGTGTTGGAGTCCAGGGTCACCACGGGCAGGTGGAACGTCGCCGTCTTGGCGTCGAACGCGATGGTGGACAGGTCGCCGGTGGTCGGGGCGAACTTGACGCCGGCGTTGACCAGCTCCGACACCGACGGGATCATGATCTCCTCGATCAGCGGCGGCCGGGTGAGGTACCCAGCGGCGGCGGACGTGCTCGGGTCGCGGGGATCGTTGCTCCCGTCGCCTGGCATGAAGGAACCCAAGCCCGGCACGACGGCGAGCATCTTCCATGGCGCCTTGATGGCGAACTCGATCGGCTTCGTCACGTAGCGCATGGGCCCGCCGGCCGTGTTGTTCAGCCCCGACACGATGCCCCACACGGCGAGGAACAGCTGCTTCACGTACTCGCAGCCGGCCGCCGGCTTCTGCTCCTCCGCGCCGCCGCCGTCCGCCGCGGCCGACTGCTCCTCGATGTCGTAGCCCTCGTCGCGGAAGTTCCCGTTGGCGCCGCCGTCGGCCTCCTCCGCGGTGGGGTCATCTGCTGGCTTCGGCAGGAGTATGTAGTAGAGCACCTCCAGCAGGTGCGCGTGCTTGCCGACGTCGATCGCCGGGAAGCTGTCCATCATCTTGAACGGGCAGAGCTCCTTGGTGAGCCCGGTGACCATCCGCGCGAGCGTCTCGCCGGCGTCGTCACCCGACGGGTGCTGCGGCTCCAGGATCTTGCGGAGGAGGAAGAGCGGGACCTGGTTCTCGAGCATGAGCATGTCGCGGAGGATGAGACCGTGCGCGGACTTCCTCCCGGTGAAGTCGACGAGGTGCGCCATCCTCGACGACACCCTCCGCAGCGCCCTGCCGCCGCCGCCGCCGTCTCCCTCGTAGGCGTCGACGGCGTAAATCTGCAGGAACTCGAGCAGGAACGCGCCGTCGACGACCATCATCCACGCCAGCGTCTCGCCGCTGAAGTCGAGGTACCGGTGGTAGTAGGCGCGGATCCTCCGCTCCAGCCGCGCGAACTGCTGGACAAGGCCGTCGAGCTTGAGCCCCGCGCAGAGCCGCTTCTGCGCGCGGCGCGCGGCGGCGAGCTTGTAGCGCTCCATCTCGTACAGCTCGGGACGCCAGTGGTGGTAGGGGCCGAGCGCGATGAACTGAGGGGTGTAGGCCTCCGGCTTGTGCACCCGCAGCTGCTTGGGCACGTTGAAAACGGACACCGGGATGCCGTTGTCGTCGTCGTCGTCGCCGGCGGCGGCGTCGTCCTGGAGAGAGTGACGGATCTGGACCACCCACCGGACCTCGTCGAACACCAGCGGCGTCCCGTGGCGGCTACCTGCTTGTTGATCCGACGACGCCATTGTTAGTCCTCCGTTCTGTGTGCTTCCTCTCACGGAATCACGGTTAGTGTAGCAACTACTACTAGCATGGAAAATCGCTCCAACTAAGCAGAAACGAGGGTACTAGCTTGTGGTTTACACATACATTGATTGTTAAGTGTGGTGGGAGCCAGTGGACTACTCGAGACAGGGCCAAGAACGGTGACAGCGAACAAGAAACAATGCAAAGAATTGGAATACAGAGAAATAAACCACACGAGTAACCCGTTTTGATCTGGCCGAGAAACCATAGGGCCAAAGCACAGTAAACGAGGACAACAACCGGTGTTCTCCATAGCCTAAAATCTTGCATTATATAAACCCTTGTTTCACAGAGCTCGAGTTCACTAGTGAAGTTTTTTTTTTTTAGAAGCTTTCATGGAGTTGAAACCTTAGCTTAAATTATAGTGGTTCCTACATCCTTTTTTACACCATTATTCTATTTTTGGTTTATAAATTTTTATCTTATTAGGTGTTACAATTTATTTATTCACGTGTTAAGTTCGGATTTTTTATATATTTTAATCTTTTTTAATTAATATTCCAAAAATAACCGCACCCAAAAAATATTTGCACGACATAGCCCTTTTGGTCGCGCCAACGTCCGCGGGCGCGACCAAACAACGTTGTCGCGCCACATGCATTGGCGCCGCAAGATACGGCACTACTACGGACGCCGTTTCCGACGTGGAAAAGCTTGTCGCGCCACATGCATTGGCGACAGTACTGTCTTGTCGCGCCGCCGGAACGGCGCGACAAGACTAAATTTTCAAAAAAATCATAACTCTTCAATACTACGTCGGATGGAGATGATTTTTATATGAAAATTGTAGCTCTCGACGAGATCTACAACTTTCTAGTTTTGAGTTTTTTCATTTGAAGTGGTTAAAATGCTCAAAAAAAATTATATAAAGTTTCAGCACCAAAATAATCGCGTATTAGCGCTTGATTTTCAAAAAATCATAACTCTTCAATACTACGTCGGATGGAGATGATTTTTATATGAAAATTGTAGCTCTCGATGAGATCTATAACTTTCTTGTTTTGATTTTTTTTCATTTGAAGCAGTTAAGATGCTCAAAAAAAATTATATAAAATTTCAGCACCAAAATAATCGGCAGTATTAGCTTTTTGTCGCGTCATACAAATAATATCTTTTTTGTATGGATTTAAATGAAAATACTTTTTATACAAAAATTGTAGCTCTCAATGAGAACTACTACTTTGTAGTTTTGAGTTTTTATATTTGAGGTCGTTAAAAGTTCGGGAAATAATATAGCATATTCGTGTTGAAAACTTATATTATTTTCTTGAGTATTAACTCGGCTTCAACTCGATGGCATATCTGCTAGCGGCACCGCCCAGCAACAGGGCCATCGGCACCGTCCTCCTCACGGATGCCGACGACGGCGGGCAGCTGCACCCGCCACGCAGCTCTCGGCCGCTTGCGCGCGATGGGGCGGCCAAGCAGCGAACCCGCTCTTCGTCGCCGCCGCTCACGCCACCGCCAATGCCAAGATCTCCCACGCCGACCTCGAGCTCGTAGACGTGGCGACCGGGCGCGCGGCTGGACAGGCAAGGCAACGGCCACTTCGGCGTGACCGGGCGGCCTCCTCCTCGCCTCGTCGGCAGGACGGGCGGCACGACCGCCGTCGGCGTGCTCGACCTGGCCACGGGCGACGTCACCGGCATCCCGGCGCGGCGCGAAGCGGCAACGAGGCGTCGTCGGCGTGCGTGTCGGCACGTCCCCCGGCGGGGAGCACAAGATCCTCCCGCATCTACGCCGCCCGCCCACGGCGTCCGGCATGTTGGGGGGCCCGACCGAGCACAAGTAGTCCTACGAGATCCTCACCCTGGGCAGCGAGCAGCAGCGGTGGAGGCCGACGTCGAGCCCTCCGGTGCACGTCGACACGTTGATCGCCCAGCACAAGATATTATTTGTATGACGCGACAACCGCTAATACGCGATTATTTTGGTGCTGAAACTTTATATAATTTTTTGAGCATCTTAACGGCTTCAAATGAAAAAACTCAAAACAAGAAAATTGTAGATCTCGTCGAGAGCTACAATTTTCATATAAAAAATCATCTCCATCCGACATAGTATTGAAGAGTTATGGTTTTTGAAAATCAAGCGCTAATACGCAATTATTTTGGTGCTGAAACTTTATATAATTTTTTTTAGTATCTTAACGGCTTCAAATGAAAAAACTCAAAACTAGAAAGTTGTAGATCTCGTCGAGAGCTACAATTTTCATATAAAAATCATCTCCATCCGACGTAGTATTGAAGAGTTATGATTTTTTGAAAATTTAGTCTTGTCGCGCCGTTCCCGCTGGCGCGACAAGACAGTACTGTCGCGCCAATGCATGTGGCGCGACAAGCTTTTCCACGTCGGAAACGGCGTCCAAAGTGCCGTATCTTGCCGCGCCAATGCATGTGGCGCGACAACGTTGTTTGGTCGCGCCACGGACGTTGGCGCGACCAAAAGGGCTATGTCGTGCAAATATTTTTTGGGTGCGGTTATTTTTGGAATATTAATTAAAAAAGGATTAAAATATATAAAAATCCGTTAAGTTCATACTCTAGTTTTATTGTGTCGTTTATTCAAAATTTCCTTTATAGTTTATGAAAAAAATGAAATCTAGTTCCAAAGCTCAGCTCTTGATTACTAAAATCATAGATAGTTGTTTCATCTTGCACTGAACTAGTCAGGATGCTGAATTCATTTGTTGTATTGAAGAATTATATGCATAATATCATTGTTTTAAAGAAACATAGAGTGCCTAAAACTAACTTAATAATATTGATATATGCTCAATTGTTTTAGGTTAAATGTATAACTTATCTAAACTCCCTCCATTCTAAATTGCAAGTAGTTTAAGATTAATTCTAATTCAAGTTTGTCTTACTTTGACCAACTTCATAGAATATTACAATATCAACTAAGGCACTATAGAAATATATTTTTTGGTGTATCTAATGAATCTACTTTGATGTTAGAAATGTTTATGTATTTTTCTTGAAATTAGTTAAAACTATAAAAGATTAACTTGAGACAAAGCTAAAACAAAGATTGAGGGATAACGACTTACAAATATTGCCTTGAAGCATTAAATTAATTTAAAGTAATAGCCAATATGTATGTGGGTTTGTCAAAATATATTTCCACAATTGATGAACTATTAAAGCAATTCGTACTTTAATTTACCTATGTTTATTTGGTCTACATGGTGAGCTAGCAACATATAATAATTTTGATTAATCATACCATAAAAGAAGTGTAAAGTTTAGAAGCACATATATCATATTTTTTTATTGATTTATTTTTCCTAATAGATTGTATTGCTATTAGATATTTGTTTGAGGTATATTTTAGATTATTTTTTTATAATAACAGAGTTGGGTAATCTCAATATAAATTAAATCAATATTTTAATACTTTTTAATAATAACATTGACAGATAATTTAGATGCAAATTTAGATCATTATTTAAAATTATCTTTCATAATGGCAAATGTAGGTAATTTAGACCCAAATTTAGGTAAAGATGAGTAGTTTTAGAAAATATAATATAATAGCCCGATGGCTATTTATTGATGATAATGATTAGAACCTAGATTATTCAAATAAAAGCATAGATGTTTCTGAATTATAATATCTATTTTTTCTCCTGCTAGTTTGTCTCATAAGGAGTAACTGTTTGAATCCTTCTAATAGTAAGATTGAATTAATAAAGTTAGGTTTGGTGGCATGGTGCTTTCAGTTTTGACATGTCCGGATTATTTTTCAAAAGTCTCGTTGCGTGCCCATTCGTATTGATCATTACCATGCCCCAGCTTCCATTTTATTTTTGCCCACATGGTTCTTCTCCTGCAATGGGAACAATCGGAGAGCTGCAGAAGTGGACCAGCTGCCCAGCTTGGCCTTTCACTTTATGCTGTCTCTCTCAATCCTGCTTCCTGCGTCCAGCAACTGTAGTGTAGTACTGTCGAAAGCAAAACAGGGAGATTCTAATCATGAACCCAAGCATACTTCACTGATTTGTAGTTTTGTACTACCTGCCAACACCATGACGACCGGAGGCATATATGTACTCCATTATTTGGTACACAAACCAAAACTAGCTGATAAGAACACTTCAAGTTCGCCAGCAATCTCTGACGGAATGGAACTAGCTCCATAATAAAGCCCAGACATACGACACATACATTAATTACAGGGTGGAAACAAGATCGAGAGACCAAATGGTACCGGCTGATGGCCTCATCAAGGGAATGATGACACTGACATCCACATTATCCACAAACACATGCACACCAGACTGGAAAGAACAGTGATCTGGGTCGTGGACCGAAAGCCACCACGGATCAGAGACGCTGAATAATCTTTGCAAGGGCCCATCTGAGCAGTATACTATATAAATATAGAATTCAGATTCTGTGTGTGAAACATGCTGGCAGCTGAGCTAGCACGATGATGAATGAAGAGCCGTCATTTTCGCGTCTCGGAGAAGATCACTGAACTAAAATCTGTAGAAATTCCGCAGACTGTGTATGCATGTTTTGTTTTCATTTATGGAGATATATATAGCCCATGGATTTGCCAAATGTTTTTTATGCAGCCCATTCATCTTCAGCAGGTGCCATGTCAGCCATGACAAATACTCACGTCCAGCTCAAGAACACCCAGTTCGTACGGGGTTGTGTCACCCCCGGTGATGGGATCGAACCATCGAGGTTAGAAGAGAAGAAAAATGCTTTAGATATGTTTCCTGTGAAAGAGTCTCTAACTAAGTTGGTTAGATGGCTTGAGGAGCACTTTTCATGTCCTAGGTTTAATTGCAGGTCAAGTTTTTTATGCACTTTTTAAGATTTTCTGGATTGCTCAATCCAATCTATGCATGTCTTCCTTTTAAACTACATCATACATGCTTTGATTTTAAAACATCTTGGACAAAATGGCTTCCACTCCCACCATGTCCCTAAAATAGTCGTTTTTGCACATCGACATAGTCTAAAACAGAACTTTGACAGCTACCTTTTGCTATAAAATATTTCTTATGTATAGTCAATGTATACTTTATGAAACTATATTTCGAGATGTATATAGTTACATCACCTTCATATTTTCAAACTCAACCAAAAAAAAATTATTTGTAGTTAAAGTTTAAAATATTTGACCTAAGATAACCTCAAAACGACGTCCTGTAGAGTTGTGAAGGGAGTATAATTAGTTAGTGCACGCCTACATTATTATCGGACTCCTTATTTGATACTAAAATTGTTTGGATACATTATTGTATTTAAATAGGAGTAACCATATGCATAAAACTCAAGTGCTACAATGCATCTTAATTATTTTATGCTTTTATGAACTTTCTATGTAGGTGACTTTAACTGTTGAATCTTCAGTTATATTCAAGTTTTACAGCACTGTTGATGATCACTCCCTCGCTTCTAGACTTAAATCAAAATTTCGATAATCAGGTAAATAATCTACGAAATTTTGATCAGGCGATGCAGTAGGTTGCATCGATGCCTGGACCTTATCACTCCTAACTGAAGCATGTTTTTTTTTCTCTCCCTTAATTCAAGCATTTTTTTTCCACGCTACGGGTGCTCTAACATTCTGTCCAAGGCTGTCAGGTACCCAATAATAAAATGAATCAAACACCTTTTATATATGTTTCATTATTGGCAAAGATGATGCAAAATTTGAGGCAAAAAAGATCCTGAACTTGCCATAGTGTGTCTTCATGGTCTTAATGTATCTGCAAGTGTTTTAGAAGAATATTGCTAGCTCCTGCAATGTTGCTTACTGATGCAATAGGGATTTTTATAAGAGTCGGAGATTGAAGGATGAATGCAGCATAACTTCAGAGTTCTAAGGAGATATCTTACAGCATGCTTTACAGAAGCTGACCGGCTTTACCTACAGGTTGATGCGTCCAGAGAAAGCAACTACAGGTAGCATTTCACTTCATCACCGTAAACTGATAAACTTTCGCACTGAAGAGCGAAGAACAGTAGACACTAGCCGAACTTGTTATGGATGCCAGTGTCTTGGAGCTCACCTTCCAAGTGTAACATGTTCTCCATGACAATGAGCAGCATGGGCCATTCACAATACAGAATTTCCTCAATATTATCGTCGTGGTTGTACTGATGCAAGTGGCTTCTTACATTTCTGTTGAGCCGCAGTAGATCGATTGAAGTCCTTTTGTACTCGTTTTGAACATTTACAACCCACTGGTTGATCTTTGCATTTGCCGTGGCAGTATCCAACCAGTCATTCTTGTAGGGGAGTTTGGAGAGTATTTTGTTCTTCTTTGCTCGGTTTTTCTGACCAAGATAATTGACAATTCTATCGTGTAGCATCAGGAAGACCTCAGTGCTGTGAACACAAGTAACCAAGTGAGCCTGTGGTGACAACAACAAACAGTCAAAGACAATAAAACTGAATAAAAAAACTTACCGGTTTTTCATGGGCAGCAGGGCAGCATTATTTACAATCAAGAATTCATCTTTCCTTGTGAGGTTATTCCTCCTCAAGAGCAAGAGGAAATCCTTGTAGTCCGGAGGCAATTTGTTGATATCCCCACCTGAGATCGTAATCAACAGCTCCAGGACTCTGGAAAGGTTCTTGTAGTCATCTCTAACACACTCAATGCTGAAGAAACCTTTGCCAGTGAAACTGACCCCCCTTAGCTTCACATTCCCAGTGCTCCCAATCCAGATATTGGACACCTGCAGAGGAGCAGCGAGGTACATGCAGACTGAGTGGTGGTTCCTCAGTATCAATGCAAGTTTTCTGCTGATCCTAGTGGCTTCATCAGATAATCGCCAGAATGTCTTCGTTGTTCCTAACACCGGCACCTGGATCAGCATCGCGTTGTCCTTGGCATAGCTCATCGCATCACGCAGCAACTCAGCAGATGACTCGTCAATGTCCTCGGTGCTATTGAATGAACAACAAAGAGAGAAAAAAAATGAGTCTGGCCACAGGGACAAGAAAACTGAATCGATGAGGCATCGAAATGTTTCTCGCAATTATCTGACGAAGAAACAAAGAGCAGCATCTCACTTGCATTGACACTGAGAAGCCACCACATCATCGCCAATTTTTGGACCAGCAGGCTGCCAAAAATACCCAATCAAGCACAAGAAACCGAAAACATGCAGGTGAAATAATTGCAAGAACTACTCTGGTCCCAGTAAAAACAGATCAGTCCAGGGGGATCCTCTGTTCCTTTTCGAGAGATAACTTCTAGTATTTTTTTTTTTTTTTTTTTTTTTTAAAAGAAAATTTTGGCACAGGAAGGTCGTCAAGGGATGAGATTCCTCATATTCCTAGACTATATTAAGGCAGGCACACAGAGGTTTTTTTTTTCTCGAATACGCAAAAGGTTTGCGTATCTTTTATATTAAGAAGAAGAGTTTAAACAACGCACCCTAGTGGGCGCCAAAGGAGGCCAACAACACAGCCGTAGGCGGACCATCCTAACTAAAGTTCCCGTGCACAGAGGTGATCTGCACAATCTGTTAGAGGATGACCTTTTTTTTGAAACGCAGTTAGAGGATGACCTTGCATGCACGGATTCGACTATTTCAAAGAAATCACAACCTTTGATCCTGAGAAAAAAAAAAAAAAACCTGTACTGTAAATTAAAAGCCATTCTTGCTTGTGGAGCTCTAAATATGTTGTCAAGGACATGATATTTTACAAAATTAAACGGCAACACCTTGAGTTAAAACCACCACTACAGCCAGCAGTGTCTGAAGTCTGAACAAGCACATGCAACACAGGAGTGCTACAGTAGGGACCAAGGGTGTTAAAATCACAACCCTGGATAACTCAACAGCTAGATTGCAAATTGTGGGATTGTAACTACTTGAGTCGTAAAATCGTAAAAAATCATGATAAAATTGTGATTTTAGCAATCATCTTATCAATATAGATTATTGCAATACGGCAGGGATGCAAAAGGGGGAAGGAAATGAAGGAAGAACACTACTGTATGTTACCGGCAGTGCATCGATGTGGATTCGAGCCTGGATCAGGGCGGCGGCGCCGACGGCGAGCCCGAGGCCCAGGCCGACACCTACGCCAACGCCGAAGGTGTTTCCCATGGAGGATGATCTTGCTGCTGCTGCTTGTTTAGCTGCGGCCAAAGCCCAGAGGTGAGGGAAGAGTAAAGTGAAAGGGGGTGGGCAGAAAAATAAAGGAGACCTTCCAACAATGTGACTGACATGATGGGATGGCAAGACAGTGGTCAATTGGATTCCCTACCGTTACTTGGAAACACAATTGGATAAACTTTTACATATTTATTTAACTAAATAATTATCACATGTGCCTTTATTGGTAAGAAAATCCAATATTCCTACAGAGAAAGGGGTTAATAGAGACCCAAAATAGCTATGAACTCCTTATAACTTCATAATTCCTTTAGCGTAAACATTATGACCTAAAATCCTTATTTTAAATATAATAAAAGGTGACTTTCTAATAATATGTACAACAAGCATATGTTTCAGTTGAACTTGAGGACAAACTTAAGATTTTAAAATCCAAACCTAGATTCACGACATCCTAAATCACGATTACAACAAGAGCCACCATAACTTAAGCTAAGATTTTAACAAAATGCATTTTGAAGGTCCATGGAGGTGCCATGCAAAGAGGAAAAACTATAGATATGAATGAAAAAAATGCATCTAGTGATTGATAAATTTATCACAACAAGATAAGGATTGCATAGTATCTATATGTGTATTGTGTTAGAAAATAATGAAAGAGAAAAAAATATGTAAAGGGGGTCAATTTTATTAGTAGTACTAGGTATGGAGTATTAAACATGAGGGCTCTTATGTTTTTACCCTTGTTTTGAAGTAATAAGTGTGATTTTACTTTCATTTGTTTAATTCTTGATTTTGCCTTTTTGTTTCCCAAAACAAAGGCATATTTCACCCCTATTCCATTCAAAGGAGTTAATAGGTATTAACTCATCTAAATAAAAACTAGTTCTTCATTCCCCACAGGCATTCGACTAGGGAAGACGTAGACTTCGACCTCCAAAAAATCATTTATAATATTATCATCAATCTCCTGCTCTGAGTACGCACTAAGAATTTTGCCAAAAAAAAAATTGTAATAAGATAAGCATGAGCACAATTGTACACAGCAAGTGAGGGAAAATAAATGACATGTTTAGGTTTAAACAAGACAATAACTGACTTGGTTAGAATATTGAAAGCTTTTTAGTTGGCATGGTTTTAGTTACTACACATAAGTCTCCAAATATTCTAAATCTAACAAAAGTTTAACAAATTGTATATGCTTAATCAACCATCAACAAAAGCCTGAGGGTTAGGATAACATCATGGTTAGTATCGTCTTTCATTTTTTTTGAATTTTTTCTTTTTTACTTTAATTTATTTATTTGGCCTTATCTAACATAATCTAAAGCAGGAGCGAATGTTGGTTTTGATTGAGAAAAAAAAATGAGAGTAAAATTATAAAGTTGAAGAAATGTGATAAAGTCATAAATGACTTTCAAAGCATCCATCGCTCCAAACAGAAATTAGTACTCCCTCTCTTCCAAATTATAAGACGTTTTTAGTTTTTTTATATTCATAACTTTTTGCTACGTACCTAGTGGGTGACAGGGTGAGGTGAGAAAGAAGTAGTAAATAATACTTATTAATTAGAAGCTCAAATATATATTATGTTTAGACACGTAGTAAAAGTTATAAAACTAGAAATGCCGAAACGGCGGATATATTCTGTATCGAACCACAACATTTTCTACTTTTGATTCGATCAAATTCGTAATTTTGGGTAAATTCAAATTCGGTTTGAAATACGGAACACCAAATTCAAAATTGGAACAAAAAAGGTAGCATTTCCATAGGTTTCGTATTCAAATATATGCCGTGCAGAAACGAATTGATACACTACTCCCTTCATTATCTTTTATAAGATGCCCAAAAATTTCAAGAGTCAAACTTTGAAATCTTTGACCAATAGTAATGTAGCCAACAATTTTAATTATTATACTGTAAACTTGGCATAGTTAGACTGGTGATTAAATGTAATATCTAAATATCATAAATTTATAAATATAAATAACATAAGTAAACGGTTAAAGTACAGTTTGGAAGACCGTATCATCTGTAACTGTATTTTATAAAGGGTAATGAAGGTATTACCTATTTATTAATCTGCGCAATCTACGATCAAGGCGTATAGCCGTGTTTGTTTTGCATATTTTATGGACGACGTTCATGTTTAAGCATGGTTGAGTTAGTATGGACAACCTTGACGTAAGAAAACTTGGACGGCTTTCGTTTTCCTCAATATTATAGGCTTTAGCTGTTGAACTCCGGGAGGGATTAAAGCAACTTGGTATTGTTAGGCACACCAAATGTACGAATTATTAGAAAAACTGTCAACTAGAAAAGCTTTTTGAAAGAGGTTCCCAACCGGCTCTTTCTTTCTTTCTTTCTTTCTTTCTTTCTTTCTTTCTTTTTTAAGGAAAATGATCCCTACCCTTTAACCTGTGTGCTTTCCTGGGTGATGGAAGACGGAGTGGTGGGATCGAGGCTAGAAGAGAAGAGAAATGCTTCATCAGATATAATATGATTTGCATAAAACTCAAGTGCAACACTACTACTTCAGATATGTATCTGCCAATGTTTCCGAAGAAACATTGCTAGCGTTGCTTACTGATGCAATAGAGATTAAAAAAGGATGAATACGAACTCCATGGTAAGTCGATTTTTCAGCATAATTGTATAGAGTTTGAAGGCGGTATTTTACAACATACTTTACAAAGCTGGCCAGATTTGCCTTGAAGTTGACGGGACCAGATAAAGAAACTAGCCTATTACATAAAACAGGTAGCATATCACTCCATAACCATACACTTTCGATCTGAACAGTAGCTTACCATTACCAACCCATGGAAATGCAGAATACATCTTTCATCTGTTTTGCAGTAGGACGGCTAACCGAACTTGTTTTCGATGTCAGTATCTTGGAGCTCACCTTCCAAGTGTAACATGTTCTCCATGGTGATGAGCAGCATGGGCCATTCACAATACAGAATTTCCTCGACATCGTCGTCGTGGCCGTACTCATGCGGGTGGCTTCTTACATTTCTGTTCAGACGCAGTAGATCAAATGTAATCCTTTTGTACTCCTTTTTCTGAACATTTGATTCTACAACCCACTGGTTGATCTTTGCATTTGACGTGGCAGTATCCAACCAGTCGTTCTCGTAGGGTAGATTGGAGAGTATTCTGTTCCTCTTTGCTCGGTTTTTTCTACCAAGATACTTGACAATTCTATTGTATAGCACCAGGAAGGCCTCGGTGCTGTGAACACAAGTAACCAAATGAGCATGTGGGCTGTGGCAACAGCAGCAGCAGGAGGAACAACAACAACAACAACAAAGACAATAAAGCTGAGTAAAACAAAATTACCGGTTTTTCAAGGGCAGCAGAGCAGCATTGTTTACAATCAAGAATTCATCCTTGTTTGTAAGGTTGTCCTTCGTCAAGAGCAAAAGGAAATCGTTGTAATCCGGAGGCAATTTGTTGATATCCCCACCCGAGATACTAATCAGCTCCTTGAGCACCCTGGACAGGTTCTTGTAGTCATCTCTCACACGCTCAATGCTGAAGCCTTTGTCAGTGAAACTGACCCCCCTTAGCTTGACATTGCCAGCGCTCCCAATCCAGACGTTGGACACCTGCAGAGGAGCAGTGAGGTACTTGCAGACCTTGTGATGTTTCTTCAGTATCAATGCAAGTTTTCTGCTGATCCTTGTGGCTTCGTCAGATAATCTCCAGAATGTTTTCGTTGCTGTTCCTATCACCGGCACCTGGATCAGCATCGCGTTGTCCTTCGCATAGCTCGTCGCGTCGCGCAGCTCCTCGGCAGACGACTCGTCAATGTCCTCGGTGCTATGAACAACAAAGACAGAAAAAAATGAGTCTGGCTAGAGGAACAATAAAACTGAATGGACGGAGCAGCGAGATGTTTCTCGCAATTTAATGAATTGATTGTCTGACGAAGAAACAAAGGGCAGCATCTCACTTGCTTTGGTACTGAGAAGCCACCGCTCTGTTGGCAAGTACCCCACCACTCATCAGGTGTCCAATGTTTGAATTAGCAGCCTGCCAGAAAATTACCCAATCACGCACACGTAACTGAAAACATTCAGTAAAACAGATTGCTCGAACTGCTCTGGTCACAATAACAACCGGTTGGTTCAGGAGGATCCTCATATCATCAATTTGCTATTGAGAAAGAACAATCTCTTTGTCTTTTTAGAAAAATGAATCTCTTGCCCATATTCATATTAAAGTATGGTAATTTCTCCGTTCTATCTCTCAATCTATCTTGTCTCATTCTTACCCTTCTTCCGTCTAGATCCCACGGCAAGAAGGCTCAACTCCAATATGACGTGGATTACAGTTTGTAGCCACGCCACTTTGCTGTGACTTGGGCGCCCATCCGCATCGTGATTCGGCGGCACGTGACTTGCCTTCCACTTTTCTCTGCCTCATAATAGTTTTTTGAGAAATCTGGAGGGGCCGGAGCCCCTACAGCTAATTTATTGAAGGGACCAACAGTTTAAAATAGGCAGTAACAACAAGCATGAATCGTTCAGGAAACAAAAATGCTAACAAAGAAAATAAACAAAAGAAAGCTGTCTACTCCAGGGAAATGATCCATGAAAGAAAACTAGTTTCCTGAGCCACTTTTACTCTATGCTTCAAAAGCATGAGCTCTTGGAGAAGGGCCTGCTTGCAAGCTGTAGCATTCCAGCTTAAACCTCTGAAAATAAGATTAATAGCTGTACATAATAACCATCGATTTAAGTTGAGTCAATATTTAGTCAATTCATCAAGCAGGATTAATCATTTATTGCATATAGTATTTCTTTTGTGTCTTGAAACTTTGATTTAGCCGAAGTAAGTAAGAGTGGATCAATTCTAGTTAAATTCTCAAAGATAGCTCATTATCTTTAACGAAGATAAATATAGGTGATCAATAAATAAGTTATATGCTACGCTGCAACAAATCAAAATGTTTGTTAATATTCCAACACATGCATGTGACGCTACGATTTGATAGAGGATGATTTTTCTTCTTTTTTTTTTTCGAATCACGTTACAGACATAACCCTGTAAATATACACTCACCCATACCCTTTATAAGCAGAAGATGATCTTGTACACACAGATTTGACCATTTGAGGAGAAAAAGAATAAAACCTTTGAGGTAAAATCCACTAACTTAAATGTCATTATTGTTTTTTCTAGCAAAAGAAGGGAAGACGCTTGGAATTAGGACTGACTGCTCAGCAGGCAGCAGCTGCAGCCGGCAGTGTAAGAACAAGCACATGCACGGTAAAGAAATGAAAGAAGCAGTGCATGTTGCTGGCAGTATTTTGTCAACAACACCGATCTGGGATCCGAACCTGCATCAGGTCGGCGACGTCGTCGGCGCCGCCGAGGCCACCACGGAAGCCAAGGATCTGGCCGAAGCCGCAGGTGTTGCCCATGGAGGATCACTATCTAGCTGCTCCCGCTGCTGCTTTACTTGCTCAGCTACCGATCAAGCTCGAAGCTAGCTGCGAGAGGTGAGGGAAGAGTAAAGTGCAAGGGGCAAGTAGTGGCCAGTGGGACTGGAGAATAAAAGGCAAAGGAAGACTAGACTTGAGACCTCATCTTCAATCAAGGGCGACTGTTCATGATTGGACGGCAGCATGGTAGGGCCAATGGCTTGAGAGTTGAGATACCATTTGGTTGCTGTGTTTCTGTCATTGGTTTTTGTTGCATGTACAATTGTACATGAATTTTTTTTCAGAAAGTTCTTTTTATAAACCGTTAGTTTCTGTATTTCTTGTTCGGCTGCAGCTTATTTCTCTCTCTCTCTCTCTCTCTCTCAATTTACTGGTGACAGACCCGTTGGAAATTTTGGACTATGGCAAATGGACACGTCGGAGGTCCGGCGGTGGTTTTTTTTTTTTCTCGAATACGCAAAAGGTTTGCGTATCTTTTATTTTAAAATCGAAACACAGTACAAATTACAACAACGCACCACGGATGTGGCACACTAAGAGGGGATATTGATATACAATCGATTCTGCCCTCCCTAGCAAGCAAGAACCTAGGCTATGATTGAGTTGAAGACACCGGAATATCACTGAGGCTTGTCCACACTCCACAGACGGTGTTTTTCAGTGAAGTTGATCAATTACGCATATGCCAGACGATCCAGAGTCGCAAACAGAGCAGACCTTTTATATGGTATCGTTCCATTCCTCGCTGGATATATCGAGAAACAGGCAGACAGACAGCAGGAAGTTTTGTGCTGACTGCTCAGCTTCAGCACAAAAATAACGTGTAACCAGGAGCAAGGTGCAGAGATTACAAGCAATCTATTCTGTTATCATCCCAAAGAGATAAAGATGGTAACTACAGCTAGTGTTACTTCGCAAAATCGTTCATCATTACTTCCACATAAAACTTCACCAGTTTATGAGTTCTGACACTGAAAGGCCAATTGGAACCCATCCTGTCAGCAGAACGCATCAAACCTAACCAACAGAAACAGAAAGTTGCTGAGTTTTCTGAAACTATCTGAACAGAAGAACATAAGCTGATTCTCAAGTCATTGCATCCGAAGTATTCCAATCTCTGATTCCTGAACAGAGGACTTGTGATGTTGTTGTCAGAAGTTCTGCTCCCGTATCCCTCTATAGTCCTTGTGCATGAACATCTGGGTACACTAACGCTTCAGCACCTATATTCGCAGGGAATAAGTAAAACAATGAGCCACACTTTTGTTAGAGAGAGATAGAGAGTGCAGACAATCAGATAAGACCAACACTATTGGCTAACAAGTGAAACTACTAAAATTTCTGTTCTAGAGATCAGACTATTGACAGAACTGAATGTCTGAACTGTGGATCATGCTATTCTCAAAAAAAAAAAAAAAAAAAAAAAAAAAAAAAAAAAAAAAAAAAACTGTGGATCATGCTAAGAAATGAATCCGACAATTTCTAGAACCAGATCAGATTTAGGATCTTCCCAATGACTGCTAAATCCCAGAAGGCACTGTCAGTACTAGACCTGAGTTTGTAGCAAATGCTTCTGCTCAATCTAAAGCATGTGTCAGACTACTAAAGAAGGCAGAATTACACTGAACATATTATATGTACGCATTGTCCAAACTACATTTTCTGTTGCCATGAGTATGCATGGTGTTGTGAGCTATTTAAACCAGTGCAAAGGATACTAAACATAAAAACTAGCAAAAGAAGGCAGAATTACTCTGAACATATTAGCTATGTGCTTTATCGGAAAAAAAAACATATTAGCTATGTGGACGTTGTCGAAGTTACATTTTCTTTTGTCGTCAGTATGCTATTATACTATGATCTACTGAATATTTACTTCACTGAATCCTTTTGCACATAGAATTCAGAAGTACTGTGAGCTACGAGCTATATATGTTGCATCTATTCTCATCAGTATTAATCCCTTGAATTGAACATCTGCCATCACGATATCACTAATAAAATTGCAAAGTCCTCACCTGGTGATCCAGCGGTGAAGACGACGATATCCATGCGCTCGTCGCTGCGAGGCAGGTCCGTGACCAGAGGCGTCAGCCGCCCATACAAGCCGGCCTTCACGCACATTATGGTGTTGGAGGCGTCGTCCCCTGGGTTCGCCAGGTTCCCCACCTCGAACCTCAGGTTGAACACGGAGCGGCCGTAGAAAGGGAATGCGGGCAAACCAGCCGCACCAAAGTTCCTCGGGTCGTCCGAACTCAGGTACCGGATCATCCGCTCCTGATCAGCCTCGGGCCTAATGCGCCGCCGCCGCCGGGGCAGGCCACTGCGGCCTCCTGGATTCTGCTGCAACGGAAGCACTTGGTTAGGGAAACCAAACGGCCTGACAAATCCGGTGACTCGATGAACAAGAACAAGCAAGTCTGAATGCACATTGTAATAAGCACGAAATGTTCAGAACGTAGATAACCCCATGCTTGAAGTTCTTGCCTAAAATCTGCATATTCAGGCAAAACTCAGCAAACAGACACCAAACATGGGTATTGCTGAATCTGCATCTCAATTCAGACAAGAACCCCACGCAGATTCAGGCTAGAACTCAGCAATCAGCACTTAGCAATTCTGCAGATTAACGAATGGCAGGCATCAAACAGAAACTGGTAAAGCAAGCAATCTTAATCTAGAACAGAAAATGATTTTTGGATAACTGGCAAGAAATAGGAAGGCCAACATGATTATTGTAAGCAAGAAAGTCTCTTCAAAGCGAACCAATTGCAGAGGATCACGAATTCAAAAACCCAGAACTAAACCCCTCGGGCTTCAGAACTAGAACTATTTCACTAACAGAAGTAGTAATCCTGGCAACCAAGAATTCTATCACCGTGAAGCACTCAATTATCAGGAAGAATTCAGCATTTATTGAACGGCATCAGTAAAAGTAAGCGCAGACTTTTGCAAGAACAAACGCACACATCAGATTCAGCAGTTCTTGTGAGAATGGGCTAAAAACGAAACATCCATGATTGGTTTTACCTCGCAAGCAAAAGCAGCCCGTTCCACGAGTCATGCTCCTCCCCCAATCAGAATCAGTGCGCGATCGAGTGCCAAGGAGAAAGAAAGAAAGGGCATGAATCAAACTCACCCCAGTCGGAAGCGGAAGGGGTGGCGGCGGCCCCAGTCTGGGTTTGACGACCTCGACCTTCCAATGCCTCATGGTGCTCCGCGTGCCGAAGTACTGATCCACGGTGACGCGGGTGATCCAGGGCCGGAACCTGCCGTTGGCGCGGAGGTTGCCGTTGTAGACGTGGCGGAGGCGGACGTAGCCGCCGGTGTTGGCGCCGGCGACGTCGACGGGCCTCCACATTACAGCGTCCAGGTCGCGCTCGTCGTAGCCGCGCTGGATGGCGGGGACGCCGCGGTGGCCCGCGGCGGGCTCCTCCTCGCCGGGCGACAGCGCGAGTACCGCCCGTAGGCGGCGCCGTGGAGGAGGACGTAGTGGATGCCGTCGCGCACCACCCGGTGCACCCGCCACACCGCGTGCAGGGGGCGCGCTCGCGGCGGAGCGGGCGCAGCGAGACCCCTCCCCGTCCTCGTCGGCGTGGAGGTACGACGCGCGCCGCACGCGGCTGCGCAGCCGCATGTAGGTCCCGTCGGGGAACTGGTCCATCGCGACAGCGGCGGCGAGGAGCGTGGGCTTGCTTGTTTCCGCGGCGCTACTTCGAGGAGAAGGGGACGGGGAGGAGAGAGCAGAGCAGAGCAGGTGTTCGTTGCGCGACGGTTACGTTTGGGCGCCATGGCGAGGGCGGGGCATTTCAAGGCGACGCCAAGTCGGTTGCGACGCTTATGTTGTGCCGTGTTCTGCTGACAAGTGGGGCCGCCGCCGTAGCCACGTGAGGGGCCGTGCGGCCGGCTCTCCTTCAGAGACATGTGGGGCCATGGATGGTGGGGTCCGACGTGGGAGGCTGATCGCGTTCCATTCCATCCGCTGTGGCATGAGCCGATGACGATGTCGTCTTGTTTGGATCCCGGTGCAAACTTAAAAAAAATAGTAGTAGTTTGTCATTTCTTCTTAATCACGTATACGTATTTTTTCTTCACTATTTCATCAAAGACATTTTAGGACCCTATTTGGATCCCATAGCTAATCACTAGTCAGCTTAAAAAATAGCCTAAATTAGATTTAGCTAATGTAAACAGGAGAATTGTAATAGATGAGCTATTGTTTTAGACAAGTCTTCGAC
The DNA here is from genome assembly GCA_015844335.1 of Chrysopogon serrulatus. NCBI lineage: Eukaryota > Viridiplantae > Streptophyta > Magnoliopsida > Poales > Poaceae > Chrysopogon > Chrysopogon serrulatus. The sequence continues at coordinate 255,901 of JADLZL010006635.1, forward strand.
TAGTTAGCCAATTAGTTACCCAACCATAACCAATTTAAACTCATTTTTAGCTCGACTAGTAACCAGCTCTAGTCTATCCAAACAGACTGCCTGTTCGACTTGCTAGCTGCAACTTTACTTTTTATTGCTAGATGACCTCGGCTGCTAACTTGCTACTTGCCTCCTTTCACATCCGTTGGATGGCCTTGGTAGCCAGTGTGCTTGTTGCCGGCGCGAGTTTGATTCTCATGTTCCTCACTGGAATTTATTCTCAATATTAGTCTATAGTCATTCAGCAAACTGAAACTCTAACCTATTTGGAAGGCCAAGGCAGAAGTCAAATGTAGATTCTTTACTTGGACGTTGCTACACCGAAAATACTAACAATAAATAATTTGATCAAAAGAAATTGGCCAAACGATCCGATTTGCAAACTTTGCGGTATTGACCCGGAAACCCCACCTTTGCAAAGACTACATATTTTCCAAGCAAGTTTGGTCCTTCATCAAGCATTGGTTTGGACTATCGGTCTTAGATCCTGTCAGATGACAGATTCTTTACACAATTACTGGAGGAAGTGCAGAAGTAAGATAGACAAAGATCGAAAAAGGGCGTTCGATGGTTTCATGATATATTTTTGGTGGAATTTATAGAAGGAACAGAATCGAAGAATGTTTTAGAACAAGTCGCTTCAGCCAAGACAGGTAGCACTACTTTGTAAAGAAGACATAGAACAATACCAGTTGGCAACCAAAGTCCATGCACGAGTAGTAGTAAACTAGTAATACATGTGGTGTTGTATCGGTTCAGTTTTTCGTTTGGTTCTAGCTTGTTCTTTCTAGGTTTTAAGTTGCGGCCTCAGATGGGGTTCCTAGTAGGTTTTCTTGGTCGTGGAGTTGTGGCGGTGAGCTGGTTCTCCCGTCTTTTTTATAATTATCCTTTTTTTTTACTTGTCTAATAAAAAATCGGCAAATCTCTTGCTGCCTTTCTAAAAAAAATATTAGTCTTTCCTAGTAGGTTTTCTCGGTCGTGGAGTTGTGGCGGTGAGCTGGTTCTCCCGTCTTTTTTTTTATAATTATCCTTATTTTTACTTGTCTAATAAAAATTCGGCAAATCTCTTTGCTGCCTTTCTAAAAAATTATTAGTCTATAGTCTCTTGTGCGGATCCATAAAGGGATCATGATACGCCCGCCATCTATATGGAGCCATGAATGGTCCGATGATCTCTAGAAGGACACAGTCTACTAATCTATGTGTTGTAAATATTGTTTTGCAATGTGATGTGAGCGGGGTGTGAGTGAGTAGCATGGGGAGCATGTTTGTGCATAAAAACATAACTTTACTCAGATGAAGGGGTTAAAAAATGAAGGAACATGGTCTCAAACTCCCGACTTGATCCTAATCAGAATTGCAAAAAAAAAAAAAAAAAAAAAAAAAAAAAAGGAGGACCATGATCAAGGCTTAAAATGAAAGAAGATGGGCCCAAACTCCAGAGATTTTATCCTAAACACAATTAAAAGAAAGGCAATGATCATAGCAGCCAAATCAACATTCTATGGCCTAGAAATTTGGCAAAAAAAATCCACCAGTCACATAAAGAGGAGCAAATCTAACAACATTCTGAACATCATGACCTGTTAGCAAAGCATATAACACACAAATGCTTATAACTTACAGAAGACAGTCCACACATGTTTTATATTACAAAAGGATAGTAAGTACGCAGTCGCATTACTTGCTACAGATTCAGGACTGATGGTGAGATTCATTCCGGCTGAAACTCTTCAGGGACCTCCATATAGTATTTGCCGTTCAGCCAAACGAACCAAGAACCCGTTTTAGGCAATTTTGCTGCAAATTCTGCCTCAGGATTGCCACCAAGACACATCACCTCGGATAGCTTCCCGTCACTGAACTGGTTAATGGCCAATTTGTAGGGTCGATCAGCATTGTTCTCTCGGTGCACAAGCAGGACCGAGCTCTTGAATTCACTGAACCGGCGAGCCATCTCGTCACGGTCACGCTCCTGGTTGAAATGCTTGCACCAGCGCTCGTACAAGGCCCACAGGGCTTCGTCAGACTCGAGATCCTTCTCATCTGCCACGAACTTTGCCACAGGAGTTGTATGCGGATCTGTAAATAAATAATAAAGCGCCAAAATGTCAAGTAATTGCAATTTGGTTCATCGCACGCGCTAGTAAATTAAAATATGCATGCTGCCCAGTGCCCTATAAACCCCATACCGTCCACGCCTAGCTAGCTCGAGTTAAATCGCCTACCCTAGCTGGTCAATCCCTAGAAAAAGAAGGATGTTCAGATTGGGCAAGATTACTTATATATGATGGGCGACCCAAACTAGAATCGCCGTTTAGGTTCCTTATTACCTAATACCGATGCAAAAGGATGCAAATTCCTGACACAAACAAGATACTATCTGAATTCTGAAGAGAGGAAATAAGTTAGGTACTTACCTGGGAAAAGGCAGCCGTCGCTGTGTATGGAGTTGCTGCTTCCCAGAGGGAGGCGAGAGCGGGATGGAGCGGCGCCACGGGAGGCGTCGAATCGTAACGAACGCGCTTCGCGGGAGGAGTTGCCCAAGGCTAGATCTGCTGACGCGGCGGCTTCTGTGCTCGAGCGGGCGCCGCGCGATCCAGCCACGGCCGCCCTGCGCGCGGCAGCCGCTGAGCGAGCGGCGCGAGCTGAGGCCAACGCGGCCGCGCGGGCCGCGCGACATGCGGACGATGCGCTCCCGGCGACGCGCGCAAGCATTGACGCCAATGTTGCCATGTGGAAAAAAAAAAGAAGAAAGGACGTCTCGAGTCTGGACGCGACGGCGAAGTCGGTTTGCACTTTGCACAGCGCTGCGCTCGTGCCGTCTTCAACTTCAACTGACCAAGTGGGGCCACAGCCGTAGCCAATGATGGGCCGTGGAGCGGGCTACTCCAGCAGCACCGGCGTACGCACGGGCCTCACGGCCGCGGTCGTGGGGAGCCCGGGAATACTCGATGGGGTCCGCACAGAAGATGGGCTGGCGCGTGAGGTGGGCCCAGGCCCACCTGGTGGCCGCGTCTACATTTTCGTGCATTTCGTAGAGGACGCGTTGCTGCTGACTGGCAGGTACGAAGCTACACAACACTCACTTTGGGTCAGTGGATCTGTGCTGGCTGCTGCATCTTTCCCTCCGTCTCATAAAAAACGCAATCTTTTGACTTTTTAGTTATCGAAGTTTGACCATCCGTCTTATTTAAAAAATTTATATATATTATAAAATAAATGAACAATTATAAAAGTATCTCTAATAGTAAAATAAATCATAACATGATATATGATATTTATATAAAAAATTTAAATAAGACAAATGGTCAAATGCGATGATTAAAAAGTCAAAGATAATTTTTTATGAGACGGAGGGAGTAGCAGTGACTAATATATCTATAAATAAAATTATATTTACATGAGCACAAGGACTACGAGCCAACTACAGGAAAATGAAACTCGAATGGCTGGTTTCTTTATCTTAGGGCAGTCCCTATGGTAGAAACTATACGGCGATATCAAGAACACCACATCAGCAAAATTCATCTATAGAAACCACTTCACACAATGCAGGAGTCTTCGTGCAATAAATATTATTCATTCTTTCTCTCGCTTGTCTCTGTCTCCCTCTCACAAGATGCAAGATGCAGAGCACGCAGTAGGAGCAAAGGGGCGCGGAAAGCACGTAGCAAAGAAGACGAAGCGGGCGGCGAGCTCGCAGCAGAAGAAGACGGGCGTAAGTGCCAGCACGCAGCAGCAGCACCGCTAGTGCGAAGGCGGCGAGGAGACCGGCGCTCGTAGGCGCGCGGGGCGGCGGCATCGGCTAGCGCTGCACTCGCAGAGTCGCTCGCAGCGGGTGAGGGCGGGGCAACGCGTAGCGATGGCGCGAAAGCAAGCGCAACCAGTAGCGGGAGGTCGGCAGCCAAGGCGCAAAGATAGGCGCTGTGACGAAGCTGCCGGCGGCCGACGAATGCGCGGCCTGTGGCGGCGTGGGCAAGCGAGAGAGCGGCCGCCGAGCGCGTGGCCGGGCGGCGCAAGTGCGCGCGCAACGCGACGGCCGGCGAGCTGCTGCTTGACGGTGTCGCCGCGGGGCGAAAGTGCAGCCTGGCCGTTGGGCGCGGGGCGACGCGGCAAGCGTGGCCTGGGCGACGGCGATGCGGCAAGGAGCGGAAGAAACCGGTCGTTTCCTCCCAACGCGAAATCAGCGCTTTCTTCGTACCTCAGGTGACGAGTAGACTTTGTTTCTATTCTAAGAAACGATTTCTTCAGATTTTTTCTCTTCCCTCATTAATTAGATTGTCACGTCAGATTTTTTTGCTTAGGTGGCGGGACAATTAATAGGGATAGAAACTACACATTAATTACCATTGGGACCCTATCAATCAGTTTATTAACCAGCCAATTTTTTTCTCAAAATAAATCAGTCGAAATTAGTTAGTTTAACTTATCGGCTAACTTATAAATTCAGCTGAAAAGCGCGAACAAAATACGATAGCGCAGGCTGTTCTCCAGTGAACTAGAATCAGGGGGTGTTTGGATTCACAGGGCAAAAGTTTTGCCCTGTCCCATCAAATCTTGTCACACATACATAGAGTATTAAATGCAGTCTAAAAAATAATTAATTACATAGATTACGATAACTTTGCGAGACAAATCTTTTTAAGTCTAATTAGTCTATAATTTGACAATGTTGTGCTACAGTAAATATTTGCTAATGACGGATTAACTATACTTAAAATTTTTGTCTCATAGTTTTTTCGATGACTTCTGTAATTTATTTTTTTATTGGTATTCAAAACCCTCTTCCGACATCCCTCCAACATTCCGACGTGAGACAGACAAAATTTTTTCCACGCCATCCAAACATCCCCTCAATGCCCGCACGCTGGACACGACGGTCCGATCATTGCGATTGCCCATAGGCCATCATATATATTCCGCAAATACTGCTCGAAACGGAAAAGGCGGCCGATCTTGCGCCCACTTGAGCATACATTAACAGGAACCGGGTAGGTCGATCGATGAGGCCAAAGCATGTCGCGCGATTATATTATATTATTATTATAGGCTCTATAATACGTACGTATATCCATCGGATGTGCATCGGATAAGTACGCATGCAATGCAAGCACCGCTGCACAAGGAACTCCATACAAAAGCAAAGTGCCAGGGGAGAAAACAATAAAGTGCCTGCAAGCTACCGTTCTTTCCAGTTTTTTTTTTTTTTTTTTTTTTTTTGACGTTATTTGTGTTCTTTCCAGTCTGGAGTGCGAAGGATGTGGATCGAATGGCAGACTGCTATTGCCATATTCGTATTGGGAGAGGTTTTTGCGTTGCTCGCGCCTGAACGATCTGATGACCAGTATTTTATGCCCCAGTTGACCATTGTCATTACGCGCTCGACACCGTGTCACTCTCCGACGAATGTTTTTTCGTAAAGTAGCGTTCAGAATGAAGTCCTTTTGCCGAATTTTGTAAAAGAAATGCCAAAATTGAGCGTGGCACTGTCCAAAGTGTCAGCTTTAACAGTGAGGACGGACCCTCTTGCACGTCACGCAGCAAAGCTGGCGGCGGCTCCATGCGACCATGCATGCCAAAAATACGGAAAATTTAACAACCAAGTGGTGGAGGAGATTCTTCAACGTCCGGAACGATTCGGTCCAAGAAGAACGCCAATCTATCACTGTTCTTTCTTGTCTAGTGCCTCTGTGCTGGCAGCTGATCGATCGACCCCAATTTTCCTGTTGGCCAAGTAGTCGATCTGTCCAATTTAAGGACTATATCCCTCCCCCGTCCCTACATCTCGTATTTTGGTAAGACGAATTCAATCAAATATGTATACAAACAAAGTACTAATATCATGATGCTAAATATTGCTAGATTAATTGCATCATATATTACAAACAAAGTACTAATATTCATGATGTTAAATAAGTATTACTAGATTAAGTGCATCATATATTTTCGCAGTAAACCTATTTGGTATATAAATGTTAATACTAGTTATAAATTTAGCGAACTTGGAATTTGTTGACTCTTTAAAATATAATACAAGCATTTATTTTTGGAACGAATAGGGTAAAATTTATTTTATACATCAGTTTATTGTTATCACAGTTCGATCACAACAAAGCGCTCATCAGCAGCAGCAATAAAGGGTTCCCTGAACAGCATGAGATTGTTACTAGCTCCAACTTATTCAAACTTTCTTAAGTTTGATTATTAGATCCCTAGAAAAATACCAACAATATTTGTATCTCTAAATAAGTTTACTATAAAATATATATTAAATGATCTATCTAATAATATTTTTTTTCATATATATTTGATCAAAATTAAATATATTTGATTTCTGGATAAAAGAGAATGACAATTTTTAGGGAACCAAGGGGGTAGCTCATAGTATGAATAGCCCACGTGACCATCTCACCATGATGTTGGAGTGGATATATATATAAGATTAGCTCTTCATCAGAAGTTACCTTTTATTAAATATAACATACTTCCTCTATCTCAAGATATAAGGCACAATTTGACTTAGTGCGGTATCCGTTAATTTATATTATTATATATAATTTATTGCAATAACAAATGTATCCTTAGAAAGTATTTATAAACATAAGTTTAATATTATCACTACATAAGTTTAATATTATCACTCTTGTACCATAAAATTTCTATATTATTAGATAAATTATTGATCAAAATAACAAAGTTTGAATTTTAAAATACGTGTGTGCCTAATATCCCGAGACAGAGCTCAAGTCATTGAAGATACCCTGATTAGTTGACGTGCTAGCCAGATCTAGAGCTCCTGGCTCCGTGCATCGTAGCACAGACAGATTGTCTTTTTTTTCCTGGTCATCAGAAACTTGCAGATTTTGGGGTTCTCATCTCACAATGCAAATGTTGATTAGGCCTTGTTTAGTTCTCCTGTAAGTTGCAAGTTTTTTCAGTCTCTCTCCATCACATCAATTTCTACCCGTATGTATGGAGCATTAAATGTTAGTAAAAAAATAACTAATTACACAGTTTTGTTGTAAATCACGAGACGAATCTTTTGAGCCTAGTTGGGCCATGATTGGACAATATTTGCTAAATACAAACGAAAGTGCTACAGTTACTTAGATTGCAGAAACTTTCGATCTGAACAAGATCTGTTCCCAGTGTTTAAACTGACAGTAACTAACCACAAGCACTATCCAACCGCTAACCTCCTTTAATTTGGTATTACAAGTGTAGGTGGCCACCAGGAGTCACACGTGCATAGGTAGGAAGTTCAAAATCCACTCAGACTCTATAAAAGGAACGACTCCGCTCGATCTGCCTGATAATTTTGTCTCCTTTTCGTAAAAAACAATTGATGTTGTCTCCTGTCTCCTCTGCATAAAGAAAACGTGTGGAATATCAAAGTATGAGACACGTACGGCCAGATCGACAAGGTGGGAAAATATGAGACATGGTGATAGAGTATACTGTGCCTTAGAATGGAGGAACACCCAAATTTTACATGTGAAAAATGAAGCCTCAAAAACACAAACCAGAATCGCAACAACAAAAAAAAAAGGCACTGTGCTACCAAACTTACACCTTATTCCTTATTATTTCTTAACGAAATTAAGTAATCGTAAAATCACTGCTTCTGTGCTGCACAGCAGCAGTATATATTCCAACCAGTGCTCCAATCCATAAGCATCAACCTAAGTGAGCTTGTCAGTGAGTGATCGTGAATCGTGATAGGCATCGTCAGCAGCTACGTGGCGAGAGTACGTGTAGTAGGGCGATCGAAGCGCTAGCAATGGCTTCCTCCGATCAGCAAGACAGCAGCCGTCGCGGGAGTCCGCCGCTGGTATTCGACGAGGTCCGGTGGGTGGTCCAGATCCGGCAGTCCCTGTCGGAGGACGCCCCCGGCGACGACGACGACGACACGGGCATCCCGGTGTCCGTCTTCAACGTGCCCAAGCCGCTGCAGGTGCACAAGCCGGAGGCGTACACGCCGCAGTTCATCGCGCTGGGGCCCTACCACCACTGGCGCCCCGAGCTGTACGAGATGGAGCGCTACAAGCTCGCCGCCGCGCGCCGCGCGCAGAAGCGGCTCCTCCGCGGCGGCGTCAGGCTGGACTCCCTCGTCGACCAGTTCAAGCGCCTCGAGCGCAAGGTCCGCGCCTACTACCACCGCTACCTCGACTTCAGCGGCGAGACGCTCGCCTGGATGATGCTCGTCGACGGCGCCTTCCTGCTCGAGTTCCTCCAGGTCTACGCTGTCGCCGCGGCTAACGACGGCGACGTCGCCACCGCCGGCGGTGACGGAGACGGAAACGGCAATGGTAAGGCTCTGCGGAGAGTGTCGTCGAGGATGCAGCACCTGGTCGACTTCGCCGGGAGGAAGTCGGCGCACAACCTCATCCTCCGCGACATGCTCATGCTCGAGAACCAGATCCCGCTCTTCCTCCTCCGCAGGATCCTCGAGCCGCAGTGCGCGTCGCCCGGCGAGGCCGGCGACCTGCTCCCGCGGATGGTGACCGGGCTCATGAAGGAGCTCTGCCCGTTCAAGATGCTGGACAAGTTCCCGGCGATTGACGTCAGCAAGAACGCGCACCTGCTCGAGGTGCTCTACTACCTGCTCGTGCCCAAGCCTGCAGCCGATGAAGGCGCGGCGGCGGAGGCCGACGCCCACGGCGGTCACCACGAAGACGGCTACGACATCGAGGAGCAGCCGGTGGACGGCGGCGGCGATGAGGAGCAGAGACCAGCCGCTGGCTGCGTGTACGTGAAGCAGCTGCTGCTCACCGTATCGAGCATGGCGTCGGGGCTCAGCAGCGGCCGGCTGCGCTACGTGACGAGGCCGATCGCGTTCGCCGTCAAGGCGCCGTGGAAGATGCTCACGGTCGTGCCGGGGTTTTAGGCGATGAAGCAGCCCGTGGAGGCCTTCTTCATGTCCGGCGCCGACGGGAGCACGCACGTCCACGACCCGAACGGCGCGGGGTACCTCACCCGGTCGCCGCTGATCGAGGAGATCATGATCCCGTCGGTGTCCGAGCTCGCCAACGTCGGCATCCAGTTCTGCCCGACCTCCGGCGACCTGTCCACGATCGCGTTCGACGCCCGGACGGTGACGTTCCACCTGCCCGTGGTGACCCTGGACTCGAACACGGAGGCGGTGCTCCGGAACCTGGTGGCCTACGAGGCGTCGGCGGCGTCGGGCCCGCTGGTGCTGGCGCGGTACACGGAGCTGATGAACGGCATCATCGACTCCGACGAGGACGTGGCGCTGCTGCGGCGGCGCGGGGTGGTGCTGAACCGGATGAAGAGCGACGGCGAGGTCGCCAAGCTGTGGAACGGCATGGCGCGCTCCGTGCGGCTCACCAAGGTGGCGTTCGTGGACAGCGCCGTCGAGGAGGTGAACCGCTACTACAACTCGCGGTGGCGGGTGAAGACGAAACGGTTCATGCGCAAGTACGTGTTCAGCTCGTGGCAGCTGCTCACCTTCCTCGCCGCCATCGTGATGCTGCTGCTCACCACGCTGCAGGCCTTCTGCTCCGTCTACACCTGCTCGCGGTGGTTCGGCACGGTCACCGTCGCGACGGCGGAGTGATGATGAGATCATTCTTGTGGCTTTCTTGATCTGGCTACGCGACATGCATGGTGTGGGTGGGTTTGGATTGTGGCTGGGAATAGTGCAGTATACGGTTCATGGATGATGCGGTCGGGCATGTTCTTTTGTGTTTGGTTGCTAATGTTCTGATGTGTAAAGTGATTCCTTGCTTGTGAAGATGTGACTGGTGACTGGTGAGATTAATAAAACTTGCGCATTCGCGCCATTTGTTTGAGATTGTCATTATTGCCGTGTCCATGTAAATCTTATGATAATCAAAACACTTGCAAGTACCACTAGCAGCATAGATATGTGATAAATCTTATGATAATCAAAACACTTGCAAGTACCACTAGCAGCATAGATATGTGATAATGATATTCCGATCAAATATATTTAGTATCTGATTTGTTAATGGGTCATTTTTCATAATTGCTAAACTACATAAATATATCTTCTTTATATCACCCATGCATGAATAGCAAGTGTTTAGAGCTTGTTTTATACAGTATCTACTAAAAGTGGTGGAAGGGAGTTTTTATAAGCATATATAGGGTTGTTATTTAATTTTTCCATAATATTAATCCGTTTTAAATTATAAGACGTTTTAACTTTTTTGACCCTAACTTTGACCACTCGTCTTATTCAAAAAGTTTTGTAAAACACATCACTTCTTTTATTGTAGCTTGCTTTATTAAAAGGTCTTCAAAAATAACTTAAATTGGACTAAATTTGCATATTTTTAATAAGATGAACGGTCAAACTTGTGATAAAAATCAAATATCTTATAATTTGAAACGGAGGGAGTAGTATAATTTGGTAATTTAAAAGTTAATCTGAGGTACTCTCTCCATTCATTTATCTTCTTCATCTAAGTAAAAACTTTTTATTCAAAAGTCTCCTTCATATTAGCTTGAAACTTGTATGTATTTATTGCCCATTTGCTGTTTATTGGCTACCATTTGCCTGCATTTATTGTCCTTTTGCTGTTCATTGGCTTAGCTCGTGATGATTAATGCAAAACTGACTGCTTTTACTCTGCTCCTTGGTCATTGCGCCAAAGGCTTAGATGAAGGAGATAAATAAAATAAGGGAGTATATCTTAGTTAATTTTTAATAATGGCATAATTGTTTAATTTAAATACAAATTATTAGGTACTACACGCACTTTAATGTTGATAGCTTCATCCAAATATCCAATCAGAAACAATGATAGTCAACCTAACAATAGGAAACAGATTAATCTCGTCTAGATGATTTGATAAGGGGTTGCTTGCGACCATCAAATTGAAAGTTAATGATCAAGATGCTTAGTTAGATAGCTAGCAATTCATCATGACATGGACAAATTGATGAGAGAAAAGTTGCAAGAGCTATTCCCTTGTGTCCCCACTGGAAATGCTGGGAACTTAATATATGATTTCTGCATGCTCCACACATTGCATGGATATACTTAATTTATATTAGACTACAGGGTTGAGATGATGTGTTCCTCACCAAATAATTGTCCACTCTGTAAAGAAGCAATAAGAAATTTTTGTAACTACTAGCCATTCTTTGCTTCGAACATGAGTATATCACCCGTCAAGTAGGAATCCTTTCAAACAAAAATAGTTTTTGTTGTAAATAAGTCCGTGCTTTGATATATTAAAATGCATATATGGGCCATGCTAGTTGCTACATTTTGGTCTACAAAATCACTACACTGGGCCATGCTAGTGCCGAGCTTATATGGGCCATGCTAGTTGCTACATTTTGGTCTCTACATAAGTCATACACTTAATCATTCACCATATAGTTCCAACCTTTGGCTAATTAAAGTAAGATATATAAAAGGGAGAATTAGGCCTATGGCCCCGAAAAAAAACTCTGTTTAGGTATTTAGCCTTTTTCAAACGAATTTAGCTCTATGGCCTCGAAATAAAATTTTATTAGCTATTTGGCCTTCCGTCCAATCTGGGTGTGTAACGGTGTTAACTGAAGGCTGTGAAAAGACCATTTTACTCCTAGCGGAAAAAAAATAAAAAAACTAAGTTTTTTCTCATTTATTATATATTTTAAGTACATAATATTTATATATATATTTAACACTCAAAATATATGTGTGAGACAGTGAGCATATGCTGAATCTATATCTATATATTTATTTTTGGTGAAAACCAGCTACTGTAGATCAATAGTGCAAGGGCCCACCTGCAGCCCCTTAAACCCGTCTGTTACTGTTCATTGAACAGTAACGGGTTCGCTATTCATTAGCGGGTCTGAGACTGTGCTATACACCCGTACTGTTCATGCCCGGGTTTCATCTACAGTGCTGCCCGCCACTGCTCGCCCCCCATTACTGTTCATATACATGCTACTGTGTGCCTTTTTTTTCCTTTTGCCTCTGCCCTTTTCCCCACGCGAAGCGTGGGGCTCCCTTCTAGTAGATCTTTAAACCTAGTGATTGCAACCGTTCATCAATAGTAAGGGGTCCCCATTACAGACTCAGTTCCACTGTTCATCCACAGTGCCACATGTTACTGTTCACCGGCCCGTTACTGTTTATTTAAACCTCGTTACTGTTCCCGTTACTGTTTATTCAAAACCCGTTACTGTTCCTCCTCCTCCTCCTTTTTCCTTTTTTTGGCTGCGCCCCACCCTTCCCCCATCCCACGCGAAGCGTGGGGGCCCACTCTAGTATGTATGTATGTATGTATATATATATATATATATATATATATATATATATATATATATATATATATATATATATATATATATATATATATATATATATTATGTACTTAAAATATATAATAAATAAGAAAAACTCTGTTTTTTTTTTTTTTCACGCTAGGGATAAAATGGTCTTTTCATATCACAGTTAACACCGTTACATGTCCAAATTGGATGGAAGGCCAAATAGCTAATAAAATTTTGTTTCGATGCCATAGAGCTAAATTCATTTGAAAAAGGCCAAATACCTAAACGGAGTTTTTTTCAGGGTCATAGGCCTAATTCTCCCATATAAAAAACAAACATAGAAAAGGATAAAAAAATGCAAACTCAAACAACAAGCTAAGCACAAAACCTATTAAAAGAACTTAGCAGTAGCACATCCATAGTTCATCTAGTGTACTGTACTTTGTTACAAAGTTGAGATCTAAAACCATTTTTTCATGTACCACATTTGTACTGAACTTTGTCATTTTCATGTTACTATTCTAATCTTTGCCCCCAAATTAATTAGAACTATGTGAGTGCCAAGTTCCAAAATTATTTGAAGTTTTGAGAAGTACAAACTTTCTGGAGTATTCGTTGTTTTCAACATGAGTTGCATTTAATCCCAAAAAAACATGAGTTGCATTTGTGCAAGATACGTGCCTGCTGGGAAAGAAAAGATGGAGATAATTGAGATGTGTGATAAATTTCATTGCAAAAACCGCTTGGTTCATCTTCCTTTTTTTTTTGGAGACAAGGTTCATCTTCCGGTTTTATGTACACATCCAATTGACATGTCAAGAATCAATTATCAATGAGCTAATGACTAGCTACAATCACTAGCTTTGAAAAGTATATCTCGTCTTTAACACATAAAGAAGATTAATAGAATGTACTTCGGCGAGGAAACACTGCAGCATATCCGGCAATGCTCAGCGCATACAGTGTTGGAGTAAGTACACGACGCCACACATATTCTTTTGCTCCACAAAGCCAGCCGAAAACCAGTATCTTTTATCTTTAGGCCCCAATATAGAAGTGGGATATTTCCGTATTTAAAGAAACTGATAAGTAAACTTTTGAAGTGTCATTGCATCACCTTTTATCTAGAATGAAATAGTCCATCATGGAGTCATTGCATCAGGATAAATCCATTTTTCATTATTAAGCTAGCTAACTTGTGATGCATGTGGCGATAGACTAATGGATTTCATTCCTCGAACCAAACAAAAATGTAAGGAATGGGAGGCCCTTTTCCTTAACCCTTAAACTAAAAACCTCCTTGGTGAACCAAATCCACTTGGAGAGTAACAGTTACCCCTGGTAATACACTAATACCACAGTTGGAACCTGGATACCCAGCTGCAGTTCTTTAGTAATCCTGGAATTTGCTATTTCTTGATTGATTTTTCCTTCAAGAAGTTAGTACATTAGTGATGTTTCTTCCCCTCTTCAAAGGGGACAAAATGAAAAGGGGAAACAATAAATGAATTACATCTTGGGTATTACTATCTGCTAGAGTAGGCAGCATCAAGAGACGCGCTCACAAGATTAAGGGGGTTCATCTAAAAGAAATAGACAAAAAAAACCGGGAACAGAGAAAATTTTGCTCAGTGGTGTGTAGGCTTATGAGCCCTTGGACCATAGTAATCCACATGAATCTCTGGCAGATTGTGGCCAACTCTACCTTTCTCTTCAGAAATGTTTTCCTCCATTTTCCCACCGGATGGCTCACTGTCAGTGTACCTCACTCCCATCTCTCCAGGTTTCTGAAATAACCAAAGAATGCACAACAGTTAGGAACTGCAGAAAGAATCACTGCACGGTGCGTACGAAATGCATATGCGGATAGCGGTTACTTACATGAACAATCTGGTTGTTGAATGCCTCATGGCTCTCTGCATCCAGCCGAATACCCTGTACCCTTGCCATCACCAGGAACAGAACAATGGCAACCACCACCAACGGCAAGGAGTTCTTCATCTTATCTCTGTGTGAGGATCTTGGAACAGTTCAGTAGTGTAGTGAAGCTCAGTTGGAATAGTGAAGACTGAAGAGCTATGGTCTTTGTTGCTTGACGCTGAACCATTTGACTCAGAGACGAATATATATATATATATATACATCTTTGCTCAATTGCTCTGGAACACTACCCTGGCCCCATCCAGTGATTGGTGTACTCATGTCTGCAGCAGAGGGGTTACCTGAAGTACCAATGCAAGATGTGGCCATAGTTTATGTTCTCTGTGCCGGCCTTTGCAGAGGTATGTCTGCCCAAAATATGGTCCTTGTTTAGGCCACTGGCCCCTGGATTAGGTGCTAATGCCATGCTTGAAAGTACCAAAGAGAATTATAATTTTGGCAAGTACTCTGCCTGGTCTCAGGTATGACATACATCTGCCCCGGGAGGCCTAGAAACTCGTGTGTTTGTCTGTAGAGAAATGTACACGAGTGCGTATATTTGTTCGTGCATTCCTCCAATAAAGTACAAGCGAACCTATCAATTCGATTATTTTATTGGCATGTCGAAAAGGCATTATTTTGACCTTGTTCCAAACAGACAACACTAGTCAGGCGACAACGATCAGTGTTTGCGCAACCTAACCATTTTGCTTACATTGTTCTCAACTGTGTTCAGCTTCATAATTTTTGTATCATTGGAGTGAGACCACACGAGTGAACAATCATGTGAGAACAGCAAGAAATTTGCCCCATTCTTGAAACATTTCAGTCAATGAATCGTTTGTTACATGACGCAGGGCCAATTTCAAGGCTAAGCAGTGACATTTTTATTTACAAAAAAAGGGGCCAAACATTACACAGTGAGCTGGGAACTCACAGCTTCTTTGCCAGATTTACTTTCATCTGCTTAAACACTCTCACAAGATGGAGCTCAAATTCGTTGGCTCAATCACCAACAAGAATAATATCAAGTTTGTTGGTTCAATTACCAACAAGAATCGCAACCTGTGTCGCAGCAATGGGTAACAACTAACAACAATGACGAGCCGAGATGACTACATACAATTACAACTCGGCAACGCAACACAGCACCTAATTGTGATAAGAATGCGGTTACTGCCTTCCCAAGAGTATCCTGAGGCTATTGAGCCCTTCAGCTGATATGCTCCGTGCCACCCTACCAGGACGGTCCACTTTGATCTGAGGAGGGGCCTCCAAGTGGAACGAGACCAACACCACAGTTAAGTTGTCAGTGGCCCCTCGCCTTATCGCCTCCTCAACGATTTCCTTGCAGCATAATTTCACATCGTTATGCTCTTGGAGGTGCTTCCGGGCAAAGTCCACGGAATTTTGATTTGAGAAGACATCCCAGATTCCGTCACTGCCAATTATCAAGAACTCATCTTCCTTTGTTAGTGTGATCATCTTGAGCTCTGGGTCAGCACTCAGGGGACCTCCTGGCTCACCAACTTCTTTCATACCCTCAAGATGCCAGTCACCAAGTGCTCTAGTGACTCCTAGCAAACCATTCAGATAGCCATCATCCACATAGCCACCAAGTGATTCTATGCGCAATTTTTCACTGAGGCTACAAGGCCTGTGGTCCATGGACATTTCAATTGCAGTGCCACACCGGGAAAGAACTGCCCTACAATCACCAGCATTAGCGACTAGAAGAGACCTGCAGGAATCATGCAACTTTTTAGCATTGGTCATAAAGGTTCAACAGATAACAAGTGAAAATAAATTTAAATGTATAAATATAGCATAAAGTTCAGCGACACATCATACATAGTCTCTAAAACGAGATGACAAATCTGAAATTTTTCTAAAAGAAAGTAACAAATATTAGGTAGCTGCAGCAAACTTGTACCAACCTATGAGGATCCATCAATGGTCTAAAGTTTAACCCGTAGGTCTCAAAGCTTCCGAATCCCAAATTCTAATTAAATTGACACAATAATGATTCAAGGTTCTCAAGGAGAACAAACCATGATTTATGTTGAGGACAATCAGTTTAATTTATATATGAACAAGTGAGTATCTAAAAGTCAAATCATCTTTTCCAGTTCACAACACCTCACCTAATATTAACTACTTTGCCTAAATATTTGCACACATTTTAAAAAAAGAAAAGTACATACCAACCCACGTTGGATAAGTTTTACAATTTGATTTAGAATTGTGTTACTTGGCATTGAAGACTAGACCTAGTACAGCACAGTTTTTGAACAGACATGATACTAGCTCTTTATACAACTTCAAAAGGAAAAACTTAGGACCTGTTTGGATCACTAGGGCTAGTTACTAGTTTGGGCTAAAAATTATCCCAAATTAACTAGAGCTAGCTACCTAGTTGGCTAACAACTAGTAGAACACCTATTAGCCCTCCTGCAGTCCTGCTAGCTAATAATTAGCCCTTGTATCCAAACATGCCCTTGAAATGAGATGAAATATTGTACAGACATGACTGAATACTGTAGCTTCAGTTCTAAAAGATACTTGATACATTTTCACCAGATGTCCACTAAAATATTTCTTATGTGATCCATCTGGTAAGGCTTTGAGGAAACCGATTATATAAATATATAGCTCATGGTATTAACGAAAAACTCTAAATATACTATGAAAAGCTGGGGATCATCATATTTATGACAGGAAAGTACCTTCCAAAAATCATTGCTGTAAGTGCAGTTGTGCCAGAGGATATTGCTCTATGGAGAGAGCTCTCAGCAAACTGGCAATCAATCTGCATAAAGGACCTCCTCACAACCTTTTCAAGCTGAAGAGGGAAATCTGAATCTTCCACAATCACCCTTGGTAAATTATCACGAACGAAATGGGCAGCATCTTTTCCACCGTGACCATCGAAGACCTGATTATTGAAATGGATAAAACAGATACGTAAGAGAATATCAAGTTTTTGTTAATCATGGACGCAGAATGATAACATAGTTATCTAGGTTAACCGATGATGAGCAAGCATGCAACTCAATGAAATTATTGAGCAGAGACTTGCAGACTACTAGTTGTATATATGTAGAATAAGTTTACTAAGACATGAATTTGTTCCATTGAACTTAAATAACTAACCAAGGAAAACAACTGCAGACATCAGAAAGAAGCAGACTCATTTTCTGGAAGGAGAAAAAAAAAACTAAAAATCTATCTTCAGCTTCTGATATTGCAATGAACTACACATATGATAGACTTGACTCAATTAATGAGCGACCTCAACGTTCTACTGCTAGGCTGGTGGCCTGCAGTGTGGACCAAATTTGCTATTAAGAACTCTTCTTTATATGGGGTATACTAGTGATGTAGTCAGAATTTACCATCAGCATAGACTGCTTGTTGATTTGCATGTTTGGCAATATGATTGGTCTATCAAACTAGGAATGGTAAAGTAGAAGTGGGCAAGGCAGCAAGTTTTTACCCCATAGAAGGAAACAACTTCATTATCTAACGATGGGAAGCCAAAGTTCTTAGCAAGGTCTGGAATGCACACGTGGGTATCTTCCATGTATTGGCGACCTCCAATATCAGACCAATCCCCTGATCGGATTACTGGAACAAAATTGCTTAACTTTTGCCTGAAATCAGCAGAAGTTGTGTTCTCGCAAACTCTCTCCATCTGCATGTAAACAGAAAGGATCAGTGCACAGGAATGCAATACAGGAAGCACCAAATGTGAATCTATAGATAGGCTAGCTGATCTAAATTACAAGCAATCACAAAGTCAAGTTAGCGCATGTAGCATTGCCTTAACTACTTGAACATACTAATATAAGGAAACTCAATTACTTCAGTTAATCACAAACCCAAATCCAAATGCCTACCAATTCTACTTTGGTTCTTCTACTCAAACAAATTTAGAAGTTCCCATCGGAAAGGAGCACACTAAGCTATATCAGACCTTAACTCATCTAATTTAATGAATTAGTTTCCCTTTAGTTGGAACAGTAAAAAGTTTTAGAAATAATTGTCCATGATATGCAGAGCATCAATGGCTAATATGATACAACAAGCAGAGCCTGAGTTTGTAAATTGATAAACCATCTGAAATTACAACCTTCAGCACTTTTTGGTTACTCCTTGGCACAAATTAATGCTGGCAATCAACATTACCAGTCTATAGAAGGACAACTCAACCCTGAAAGTAACACCTTAAAATCAAATTACAGTAGCTCACAATCCATGTAAGAAAAATCTAGCAGTTTCTATCACGATATGGGCACCAACTACCAAGCCTTTCAAAGTCAGTAATGACATGGACCACTTCAGGAAAATGATGCCTTCATTGGTATCAGCACGGAAAAACACGTTTTGTTTCATTACATTTCAGTCTTGATAGAGAAATCAAGCACATGTGTCCTTGGCAAGTACTACGTACTACTCTGAAGAAATTTCAGCTACAGTCAGAAATACACGAAAAATATGCCGTCCTTGAAATATACTCTGAAGAAATTTCTGACATTTCCTGTTTGCTACGTACAATAGTCAGAAATTTGTTGTACCTCTCTCTGTCACAGCACCTCCGAATGAGCAAGGAAATGATTGGACAATTTGACAAATTTAGTATATACAGTACAAAATCGAAGCAACTTGAGAAATAACGAAAAGCGTGGGCCAGCCGCAAACAACTGCCACCGTTCACCAGGAAACAGCTACCCAATATTCCAGCCACAATGCAATGCAAGAAACATAACTCTGCCTTATTTAACAGTTCAAATCACCTTCTGATCTACACCTTCAATAGCGCCAACGAAACATGAAATCGCCTAGATTCTTGCAGAATTCAAGAAAGAGAGACAAATGGACGAACAGAGGCGTGTGCTCGAAGCAAAGACAAAAATTGTTTCCTTTTGAATCCATCTTTATACCAGGATCAAGCACTCAAACCGTCAAACGAACCGACAGAAAAGGGATACCAGATTCACAGATACACATCGAAAGTTTCATCCACGCAACAAAACAACCACCCAAAATCGAATCTTCAATTTTGCACCGAGCAGTCGACACGAACCTGAGCCAAGGGAAACTTAGCGGGCTCCTCGACCTCTGCGTCTCCAAAACCAAGCCTTTCCTCGTCCTCCGGCTCCTCCACGCACATGGCACCGCCGTCCGGAAAGCTCTGCCTACGGCGTTCCTCTAGGCAGGAGGCACACCTCGCAGCTAGCGCTCCGCTGGTAGGAGGAAGAAACACGGGGTGGGAGGAGAGGACAGAGATAACAGAGGGAGGAGAGGACAGAGAGCAGAGAAGCAAAGCAAGTCAGTAGGGAGAGGAATAATTGGAGTGAGAGGCGAGGAGGAGGAGGGGAAGAGGAATCCGAGGAGGAGAGCAACACAGAAGATTCTTTGGGAATATCTGCCGGTAAAGAAAGAAATCCTGCAGTGAAAGGGAGATGGTGTGTGAGGGAAGGCAAAAAGGGATGGATATTGCGGTGGTTGTTTGTTGGAGCTCGGATTTTTTATGGAGGCAGTCGGGTGGGGACTATGGGCAGTGGCACTGGGCAGTGGCGACTGGTGAGGGGAGAGAGAAACGGAGGTTGCGTTGCGCTCCGGTCCGGCAGGACAGTGAAGAGCCAAGGAGGAAGAAAGGCACGTGGTGAACAGGCGTCAGATCTGACGTGTCTGTAGAGTTCGATCCAAGCATGTCACAGTTAATTACATCAAGCTGGTAAAGTAATACCTCTTGACATGAACATAAACAAATCATATGTTAATTCTTGAAACTAATTATGTATATATATCCAAATCAATATAGCTTCACAAAATATTTCCCACATTCAGTTATTTTATATGAACCTGACTGTTGCCATACCCTTTTAGAAGAAGGCTAGCCAATCCCAGTATCAGCAGCTCGACATTACAGTAAGGTGCTTGACTAGGCTTGGACTTGAAGTAAAATATCTACTTGAAGGGAGGAAGCAGAGTAGTAGTAGTATAAAGGAACCCCCGAAGTAGTAGTACCCAACTCCTGTCTGTCTACTCGAGAAGGTCGTGTTCCTAAGGAGAGAACCAAACCAGAAATCTTTCCCAAAGCAAAAATACACACACTAGGAACCATCCCAAGAGATGATCAAGCAAAATAGATTAGTCATCTGCTCTCATCGCCACCAAGAGGGAGCAGAAAAGGGGCGAGGAGGAGCAGGACCGACCAAGTAAGGGGTGGGGGAGATGGCCTGGAGGACCACAGCAGCGCCAACAGGCCACAGCTTATCACCATGACTGAACTGTCACGGTCTCACTTATGAGAAGGTGATCTCCCACTCAAATCCTGTCCATTTATTCAAACACAATTCCGTTGTAAAGTAGTATAGCTCAGCACAATACGCACATACTGAGTAGTAGTATGTTTTAGCCGAGGGAAATTGGGATAGGCGATTTCAAGAACAAGGACCTGTATTCTCTTATTAGTAGCAAAATATACTTGAATCTGGGCTAGAACATTAACAAAAGAAACTCCCACATCTAGGACACTTAGCTGTAGCTTGACATGTGTAGACTAGATGAACTGAGTATGAAGATGCAGAGTAGGAGCACACATTATCAGGCTGTGGGGGTTGTCGACGAAGTTCTGAGTCGTGATGCGGCACACAGGGGTCTTCCTGGCTCTGCCTTGGCATCACGGCCGCCAAACAGGGCACCGTGGTGGAACAGGTCGCCGGTGATCCCCAACCTGCACCCAACAGAGAGGGGAAATTGAAGAGGAGAAATAGCTAGATAGCAACTAGAAATCTTGGGAGCTTGATTTGGGGTATTAATCACTGAAGGGCTCTGCCCATGGGTCACGACCAGGAGATGCTTGTTCACCTTGCGAGCAGCAGAGCTAGGATCCCAAATAGACAGCACTAGAAGACCAAATCGGAAGGGGGAAACGACATGGGTAGCCAGGAGAGTAGCAGAGAGGTGTTCGATGGCGAGATTTCCCTCCCATGGGGTTGGATTTGGGCAGCGGAGCTGCTGCAGCTGAATAACAGAGGTGAGGGACGGAGAGAAGCAGAGCTAGAGGGAGGCGACGGGAGATTGGAGAGTGCGTGTGCTCTACTGTGCAGAGTGCTGACCTGCTAGTAGTCTGGGCTTTTACAAGTACTGTACTATTCTTGTCCCAAAATAATTGTCGTTTTTGAATTTCGTGCTGCAAGTTTAACTCGATTTATAGAAAATATGTGTAATATTTATATCTTCAAATAATTTTATTAAAAAACTAGATTCAAAGATCTTTCTGATGATACTAATTATGATACTAATCGATAATATTTATTATTTATAAAAATTACTTGGTATTTGTTTTTAAAGGAAGCGAAAGCGAAGTTATTTTGGGACGGAGGGAGTAGGTGTGCATGTACTAGTATTACTAGCTACTACACTACTGGAATCCTCTTGTTTTCCTAGGGCCAAAAACCCTAGGGAAAGGCATAGATACCCTAGGGAAATTAGTTTCCCTAGAGTGGTTCCTCAGGATTGTCCCCTAGGAACTAATTTCACGGGAAATTAAGAAGTGCCCTAAGTATCCCGAGAAAACCCTAGGGAAACCTAGGGAAACTATCTTCCCTAGGGTAATTTCACCTTTAGGGAAATCTACTGACACGTGTAAATGGGGAAGGGAAAGGTTAATGTTAATTAACCTAGTGACAGACTAATTTCATGTTTATCAATATTATTTGTTATAAATCATACCGAAGCTAAAATTTGAGACTACTAAAATAGCTTCATTCAATAAGACACACGGCTACATAGATGCAATGTATAATTTGTGTGTATTCTTTTATTTTGCTTAATAACAATATATATAAATAAATATTATAATGACAGGGAACAAGATAAAATATTGAAGAACATCCAGAGGGTATTTAGTATTGATGGATCTGCGCTGATATGTTAAGGGACATGTAAGTCACGTAGATTTTTATAAATTAAATTGAATGAACTTGATGATGATGATGGTGGTGGTGGTGGATAATAATTAATGGATGATAATTGATTATTCGGTGTCGAGAGAGTCCATGGAATGTGATGATGAATTTGGGGTCGAACTCTCTCTACATTCGATTATGGATATATAAGGACTAACCTCTCTCACTTATTGTGTGTGCCGTATTAAACCATATCAGCCACGAACTCGTTTGGGACGAGCCGAGTCTGGTACCCATGAAAGTTGTTATATACTCCCTATGGTATGTTTGGAGAGGGTTGGGTGATGAAATCCCCAACCATGTGTCGATGAAGTACACCCAAGCGCCTATATCAGCGCACGTGAGTAGATGTGGATGTATATAATATATGGAAGTGGGGAAAGTCACGGTATCTTGACCATGAGTCACGTCAAAGGAAGTGTGATGAAAAATTGGTCAGGGTAATCATGAGTAAAGTGATACAAACCTGCGTAGAGTTAAACCATAAATTCATGTCATGTCTCTTGGATTAGAAGCCACGGGAGCCTATAGGAGGCTCTGTTTCACTATATGGGTGATATTAGATTTATTAACTTATTTTCTAAAATATGCAACTTTTGATAAATGATTAATAATTGAGGATGGATGTGATGATAAATGGATAGACATGCATTTCATTTGATTTAATATATGCTTGCTAAGTACTTTGTACTCACTCTTGCTATAACCCTCCCTCTTCAGATGAAAAGAGAAAATTTGTAATGATACGAGTACCAAGCGCATGATCTACGAAGGCCATAGAAAAATACAAATGACTTCTAGTATTATGTGATCTAGTTGTTATTATATTTGTTTTAGATAATGTTTAATTAACTCTTTTTATCAAATGTAACTAATTATTGTAAGTTTCTAACTATTGTACTGTTGCAACACTTTGATTTATGTTACTATTCGAGAAAGCTTCGCTTTATCGGATAATAACCCTTAAGCCGGCATTTT
This sequence comes from Chrysopogon serrulatus, assembly GCA_015844335.1. Taxonomy (NCBI): domain Eukaryota; kingdom Viridiplantae; phylum Streptophyta; class Magnoliopsida; order Poales; family Poaceae; genus Chrysopogon; species Chrysopogon serrulatus. Next base: position 279,073 of record JADLZL010006635.1, read on the forward strand.
TACCTTGATAGCGAAAAACGTGGGGCCTTACATATCGTCAGGAGTATCTTCATTCCGTTTGGATGATCTAGTGATGGTATAAAAGCTAGTCCCACCGTCATAAATTATAGTTTGTTTAATTTTTTTTTATCTCAAATTTGACCGTTTATCTTATTCAGAAAATTTGTGTAAGTATAGTCGAATTTAAGTCATTTTTAAAGAACTTTTATTCGTAAAGCAAGCTACAACAAAAAAAATATAAAATTTTGTATAATTTTTTTAATAAGACAAGTGATCAAAGTTAGGGTTAAAAAAGTCAAATGAACTATAATTTAGAACGGAGTTAGTAATAAATAATTTTAATAAGACTCTAATGACAGAATAATCCTTTCGTAAAATTCACAAAATAAAAAAAAAAGAAAATACCTGCTTTCATTAGATAAGGAAAACGACAATACACATGAGTACAATACTCATCGCCATGGCATCCTTAACATAAAAAGGAAAACAAGTACAGACTCTAGTGACATCCTTTTCATGATCGGTGACACCTTGACGCAAAACTCTCCATCGTCTTCTCGCAAGCAAAGTAGAGTCATGTTAGCAGAAAACACCACAAACGGCTACTTAAGCAGCAAAAAAAAGAGCTTGTCCCAAGAGACGGAGCAAAAACACTATTGAAAGACCCTCAGCCCGGGCAACACCCCACAAAAACTTGATGTTGAATCATCGTTTCCACCGAAGGAAAACACCAGACAAGAACTGTGTTGTTGCATCACAAATCGAAAGGGAAGAGGGCGCACTCCCCATCCCCATCCTAGAACACGGAACTCCTGCTTGAAGTGTTGGGCACAAACCACCTAAATAGCGACCACCAAAAGATCCAAAAGAGAATCCCCATCGGTGTAGACTCTAGATCTAGCAAACACTACCCTCACAGGCATCTCGCCGACGTTGAAGAACACGGCGATAAGAGGGAGATAATGTCGGAGGGATTTATTCCAAAGTTGTGTTTCCATCACCGTCTTAACATTGCTGCCGTAGACACCAAACCTAAGGAAACTAGGACCTAACCCATCGGAGATCCCACCTCCTAATCTTTTGGCACTTGGAAAAAAATCAAAAAACACGCGTAAAGATCCACGTGGTAGAAGCGTGTGTATCGGTGGGCCAATCTAAGGGTGGAAGAGTGAAAAGAATAAAGAGTAGGAAATGGTACCTAATGCAGATGTACAAGAATAAAAGAATATATAAAAGTGGTTAGAACAATTTAGAAATAGTATATTATTTCTAATATAAATTTTGTCTTCTATATTTTAGGAGTGAATTATTGAAAACTGTTAGAGATGGTCTTATTTTTTCCTCCTAATACTTTTTGGCAAGTTAAAAAACACCATACCATGATTTTGGAAAGAAATTCTTGAAAACTCTTGGAGATCCTCTAAAAGATAAATTTGGATTGTTGTAACCTAGACTAGAAAATCATGAAAACATGTCACAAGTTACCTCGTTTGGACCAACTAGAGTTCTTAAAAGTTTTATTAAAACAATACATAACTAAAATGATGACCTAACATTGTATAATTTATATGAGAAATAAAATTTTTATTCTAGTGTCTTTGCATAGTGAAATTCTTCAATCTGATAGTAGGTTTGAAGTACATATTTGGTTTCTAGAATCCAAGTGAATGGATCTCAATTTTATTTTTCTAATCCATTCTCAGTTTTACGGGTCAAAATAGAATTTTACTATTTGTAACTGAAATAGAATCATCTCACATACTATCTATACTATCTACATTAGTGCATATACCTTGAGATTGCAAGTTTACAACAAATATCCATGATTTCAAAGATTTCCCCTTCTATGGATGTGAGGTGATAGGACAGGAGTGGTCCTGGTACGGTGGGCGTTTCCTCTAAGGTGTGTTTGATTGCCATATGGGAGTTTGTATCATATATTTTATGAGTAGACTGTAGAACCATATTAAGAAGAAGGAAAAGACACATTATGATCTTACATGTGAGGAAGCAAATAAGTTAAGATGTTTGGTTACTTCCATGAGCAGATATAACTTATCTAACATGTGAAGCTGGCATGTGAGCCCATACTCTATAACCTACATCCATCGAGTCAGGTTGTCTCATGTAAGCCCATACTCTATAACTTACATCCATCAAGTCAAGTTGTCTCGATTGAACTAGATTTAGACCCATATACCTGCATGGGCATAGTCAAGCTAGAATAATGGAGGGATGTAACAAACAGGCTTCATTTTTGTGGTATACGAATGAGATAACTTAGAACATTGTGAAAGCGAGTAACCAAACACACCCTTATAACCTATTTGATAAAAAGGACAAAAAGACTAATTATTAGTTAGTTAAAAATTAAGCAAAATTTGCTTAAGATGTCCAAACAGGAGAATTAAAAGGTAGGCTATTTTTTTAGCCAAGTCTTCCATTGGTTGGTAAGTCAACTAACTATTTTTATCTTATCTTTCATTCTTGTACATTTATAATGTGAGCCATATCATAATTCTTATTCTTTTCCATATTGTTTCATCTTCACATTGGATAGACGATAGGCATGCATACATCTCCGTGCAATTGGGTCTATTTTTCCAAGTGTGGAAAGATTTGGAGCTAAGATTAGAAGTTCAGTTTTTTGTCTTGCAAAAAAAAAAAAAACTGATTAGAATTTTTTTTAGCATCACAAAGCTTTCTTTAATCAAATCACAAGAGGACAATCTGCTGCGACTAGCCCTAACAACCACTCAGAGACATAGTCCAGCCAAAAGAGGGAGCAAGAATTGGGTTTTGGAAGATGCTCTAAACCCTAACTATTTTAGACTATTTTTTCGTCACAACTGTTATTCTGTTTTTCTTTTTTGCGCAAACAACTGTTATTCTGTTAACTAGCTCTAGCACGCCCTTAATATGTCGTCCGGATCCGCGCCGCCTTCCATCACGTCATACCCACACCACACAGGTCCCCTTGGAAGGTAAAACTCGGCAGCAAGATCGTATCAACAACTAAGTTCGTGCAAGACGTGATGGCGCCGAAGCGGTCACCATCTAGGTCACCTGAGCCACCTGCACCGCCGGCGAAGCGCCAGCTCTGGCGGCCGACGGGTAGATCGCCTTCCGCGCTAAAGGTTGGCCTTCCCGCTGCCAGGCGGACGGGTAGGCTGCGCGGCTCGGTTGTCCTGCGGCCCAGGACGCCACCGCCGTCTCAGCAGACCTTGTTCCGGTCGAGTACGTCGCCGGAGCCGGCCGACGAACCCGCATCGCCTACGGAGCGATGCCGCGACGACGGTGGCCGCAAGGGGAAGAAGGCGCTTTATCTAGTCATGCCGGAGCACGGCCACGGAGCTGTCTCCTCCTACGCCGTGCACCGCGTCGACTTGGCGCGCTCCCAGCACGGCATCTCGATCTCCGGCGAAGAATTCGAAGAACCACCCGTTTTGCGCTTCAAGGCGGCTCCGGGCATGGCTTTTCTCAAGGCCAGATCGATGGTCGTGGGTGTCACTGACTGGAACGCCGGCGTCGTCGAAGCCGAGAGCGTCGTGGTCGACGCGAGCACGTGGGAGGTGTCCACCGGCCCTCCGCCGCCGTCGACCGAGTACGGCCTCGTTGAGGTCTCCGGCAGGATCTACGCCACGGACGTGCTCACCGAGGATCCGCGGTGCGCGGTTCTTCGCTCAGCAACGGCAGCGAGAGACGACGCGTCCACCGGGTGGTCATCCCTGCCGCGGCCTCCGTTCCGCGACCGCATCCTGGCGCTCGGCGCGTACCCGGGGCGCCGCGGCCTCCTAGCCTCGACGGAGAAAGGCGAGACGTTCCTCCTCGACTGCCGCCGCCGGGACGGCGCGGCGTGGATCGCGCTGCCCGGGTCGGCGCGGCTGCCGTGGGAAGCAGAGCGCGCCGTGTACGCCAAGGACCACGACCTGTGGTTCGAGGTGTCGCCGGACGACGGGCGTCTCCGCGCGCACGAACTCGGCGTCGTCCTGGGCTCGGGCGCCCCCAGACTGGAGCACAAGACGCACCGGGTGTCGGACCCCATACCGGTGATCACGCCGAGCGCGCGCGGCGGGGCGACGCGGCGCGCCCAGCTAGTCTACCTCGGGAGGAGCATGTTCTGCGCCGTCGTGCAAGCCGACGGCATAGGAGCTGACGGCTTTCCTGTCACCGTGACGGTGTTCAGGGTGATCGACTCCGAGATGCCGGTGGCACTTGTGGAGAGGAGGCGTCGTCGTCGGCGCCGGGAACTCGGGATGAACGCGAGATGGGTGGCCGCCGAGCTGGAGCGCGCGGCGTGCGCGGACAAGGCGTCCGCGTCTGGTCGGAGGAGGAAGCTGTGCAGGGTGAACCTGTGGAGTCGCACGTATATTGCACGCGGAGGTGCCGGCTGTTGTCCATCTCTTCCTGGGGTGCTTTGGATGTGAAGCTCCTCAGTGTTTTAGGGGTGGTTTGGGTTCAAGGGATCGCGAGTTATTCATCCAGTGCTGTGGTATGGTCTTGAACATGGGACCTGCTGGTTATCATCCATCGTATAAAACTTCTACAGTAAATCATGTGAAAGTTTTGGCTTTCAAAGTTTTGAGGAAGTGATAGTCTGTTATTTCAGGTTTTTGAAAATCTTGTATTTTAATTCATTGGAAAATAGTTTCGCAATTCCAGTTTTACCATGATCAAGTTCAACAAGTTTACCCTTGTGATCTGGTAGGTTTGTACTACCAGTGATCTATAAATCGTAATCCAGAGTAAAGCAAGATGCACAATGCAGTAACCAACTTTCTCAATGACATCTAAGTCAAGTTATATGTTACTTTAGATTTGTTCTAAAGTTGTGTTGAAAATTAACATACATAATACCAAAGAAATACAATTTCAAAATATATTTATGGTGATTATGGAATTAATTTTATATGTATTTTTTAATAAATTCTGTCAAAATTATAAATTATGACTTGTGAAAGGTCAAAGAGACATTTTGCTGGACTGCATCCACCTATACATAAATAAAGTAGAAATACTTATGACATTTTTATTCATTACTTTGCCATGAATAAAGCATGGCATGAAAATGAAGTGTAGGGTTACAAATATTTGTGTTGTTCTTCCTTGGGTTTCTGCATCATGAACTCCCATAGCCTTTGGTTGTAAACGATATATAGTCAATGTCCAACGGTACGAGCTGAGAAACAAAGTTCATATCAGTTCGCATCTATATCGTACCAAACTTTTTTTTAACAATAAGAATGAAATGTTACGAATACTTACATCCATATTTACTTCCAACTAGCACTTTCCTGTAGCACTCTGCTGCAAGATGAAGAATCTTATCTACACTTACTTCCTTCTCGTCTTCGGGGGTGAGAATACGACAAATGCAAATCATGTCAGATAGTTTGATAGCATAGATGCAGTCATCGCTTGGAGGCTCGTAGGGCACATTAATTTTGATGGTTTTGCTACACTCCTTCATAAATGAATCTTTCTGATGGTAACAATCTTTCTCACCCCAAGCTTGATGAGTCGTAAACATGCTAAAGACTAAAGAAAAAACCAGAAGTTGAAGCATTACTTTTGGAGACATCATGTACCACTACAATGTCGATAGTATAAGGACCAATTATAACCTCTTTTCTAGCACATAGCTTATGTTGTGAATCATGTTTGCATTGTGCAGTTCTATTTATAAGATAAATGATGCTGAGTCTAAGTGCATATCAATGCTAAATATTAATATCAAATATCCTCAGTCAAATCCATAGTATTGCATTAAAACAAAGTTGTATAGCAAATGTAAATGTTTAGAAATCTTGAATAAACTATGAATAATGCATCAAACTTGAGTAATGAAGAAAAATAATAATTAGGAATAGTTGACCAACATGAAGGCAACATGGATAAGACTATATTAATTTTGATATCTAAGTAGCATACCCTCAACTAACAAATTAATGGGTCATTTAGTTTTGATACCTATGAAGTATCTCTTTACTTCTCAGTTCATAATCTCAATAGTATACTCCCTTGTTGCACCCAACATAAAGCACTAATAATAATGCAAATATTGCAATACAACTCCAAAATAAAGTCTTTTGTAGTTGTAGTGTAATTGCTAGTGCCGTCGAAATTTATGGGTTTGATGTATTTTTTACATGATCCAAAATGAGTAAGTTTTCTTAGTTGCAGAAGCGACATAACATTATAAATATTGATGCTTTGTTCTAGTAGAAATCGTATCTTGGTAGGAATCCACATATCAATGAAGGTCCTTTTTTTAGAACCATATCAATAAAGGTCAGCAACAAAAGAACAAACGAGGATTTTATCCTAGTTTAGTCCTCTGTTTGGATAATAGCCCCACGTGTTTATTTCTTGAATTATCTCAAAGGAAAAGAGTTAATGTAATATGTGTCTGCTTTCCTAAGCAACGTGATGTTGATTTCCACCATATAGAATATCTAGTTATTTATATCATGTAGATATCTATCCGTAGATCTGTAGCCATGTCAGATTGAAGTCCTTGTGATACATCAGGAGTCTGCACTATTTTATCCTCCAAGGTTTTCATATCTAATTGCCTGGTGACGGCTAAGTTCTGGTCTTATACTACTAGGCCGTCTTGGCATTATTACTTGCCCCTTGACCCTTGAGCAAACCTCTCGCATGTTTGATGGACCCTGTAGCACTAATCTGTCATCCTGTTTCACTGTTTGATGATTGGGAAATGATTGATAGGTTGCTTAACTATTGCATCCGGGAAGAATTGAATTCATGTCTTCATATACTCCCTCCATTCCAAACTATAAGATATTTTTGTTTTTTTCTATATATAATGTTTTGCTATACATCTAGATATCCACTATGTCTAGATATATAATAATATGTGTAGAAAAACTAAAAGGTCTTATAATTTGGAATTGAGAGGTAGATTATAGTTTGGCAGTCTAACCTGTGCTGAAGCATTTCTAGTAGTATTCGATTGCATGGCGTGTTTTCTTGATGCAATAGTTAAAATGTTCTAGGTCTGTTTCTAGGATTTTGACCATGTTGAAATTAAGCAATTTAAATATTTTGTACCGAATGATCACAAGTTCTAAAATGAATTTTTGGCCTGGTTTAGATTGAAGTTTTTCGCAATCTGAGCAAATGTAGCACTTTCATTTGTATTTGGCAGATATTGTCCAATCGTGACTCAACTAGGCTCAAAAGATTCGTATCGTGATTTACAACAAAACTATATAATTAGTTTTTTTTTCACTAACATTTAATGCTCCATTCATGTGGGTAGAAATTAATGTGATGAAAAGAGAGTGGAAAAACTTGCAACTTACGCATCTAACTAAACAAAGCCATGTTTTATGTTCTACACTATAAATATGCCTTTGCATTAGAGTTTTTAATATGAAACTTTCTATTTTTACAACTTTAAATGCATCTATTTTCTCATTGCAGATTTCTGAAGACGAACATGACAAGGGGGAGGACGATGATGAAGAACTGTTGAAAAAAGCATTTCTATTCCTCTATTGCTTATTAGTGCTTTTATAGACACGTGCATGTCTACTAGTGACAATAAACAACCAATCTAAATAAATGACGCAGGAAATGGCCTAACTAAGCTCCTGCTAGGTACTTTCTTCCTTTTTTAATAAGTGTCACATTAGATTTGTCCTAAGTCAAATATTACAATCTTTGACCAACTATTTTTAAAAAATTCTTATAGTTTCTCATGATAAATCTAAAAATATAAATCTTATGACATAAGACTATATAATTTTTTTAAAATCAAGGGTCAAAGATACACAAATTTGACTTAGAACAAATCTAATGTGACACTTATTAAAAAAAACAGAGGGAGTACCTACAACCAGACATCTGAAGCATCCCCAATTCAACATATATTACTACTTTATTAATTTCATGTACTAAGCTTGGTTACTATCTCATCCTTTGCCAGCCGTATCAAAAACAGGATGGCAAGTGATATGGAAACAATCAGCATGAAAAATACACTATTCCATCCTCTAGTTGAAATGTAACCCGTAAGCAAGGGGCCCAGAGCTGCACCAACAGAACCAGTGCCATCAATTATCGCTGAAACTGTCGCCAGCGCTCGTGAATTTCCCTTGATCGCGTCTTGGGTGCCAAGATCAGTTGCTACAGCTGTGGTGATGAGAGAATATGGACCATTCACAAAGTAACCAGAGAGGAACATGAGACCAATGTTGTGGTGCATGGATATGCTTCCATATATCCGGTACACAATGAGTGCTGGGATTGACAGCAAGAGGAACAGAACTGATGTTATTGCACGGGCACCTATGGCATCCGAGAGAAAACCAGCCGAAATCCCTCCTAAGACGCCTCCAATGTCAAATACAATTGATAAAATCCCTGAAGCCTTGTGTGACAAGAACTGACCTGCTACGGCTGCAAAATCAAAAATAGGTTGGCATTAAGCAAAAGTAACAACTCCATGAGGTTCTACAGAAGCAATACATCCAAGCAAAAGCAATACCTAGTTTCTGAAATTATACATTTCAAGGTTTAACCTTGGAATGGAAGGACAGGTATGTTGAAAGTTACTTGTGTCAAACTCTACTATCTCTACCAAGAAAATTAGGTACCCATCATAATAGATGTACACAAGTATAATTCATTTAAAATTTCGATCAACAATTAAAACAGTTCAACATGCAAGCAAAAAGAATGTTATCAACAATAATGGGGTGTTTGGTTTCTGGACCCAACTCATTCTAGTCTCTAGATGAGGTAATGCATCATGAGTTCATTCCTATGTTTTTAGTGGAATCATCCTATTATTATCTTGTCCATTCCTCAAACCAAACACCCCTCTAGGGTTGGCATCTTATTATAAACTTGAGAACAAGGTAAAGCTGGTCCATATTATCAACAGATTTGCTATGCTTAGAAAGGGAGAAAAAAAATAACTCACAATATATAAAATAAGGTTTCAGAAAAACACAAATTCAGACTGTTTGGTGATTCTATCTAGCAATTCAACCGATTGAAACCATAAGAATCATCTATCTGGTCTGAAACATGAAACTGCAATTGCTAGCAAGAACAGAATCCATTGACTGATATTTTTAACAGCCCAACAATCCTTGGAAATAAAGTACCACCAGATATAAGTATAAACGATGATCGAGTAACAAGCACATACACTACCATTGTTAATGCGATAAATACAAAAATAAATGTATGAACAAAATGAGCACATACCATTATTCCTGATATAGAATGGCAACCAGTAGAGAAAGGTGTAGGCAACGAGCTTGGAGAAAAATAGGCAGAATGCATATGGCGCCACGCCAGGCAGTTTCCATGCCTCCAGGAACCCGATTGCCCTCGGCAACTGTGATCCCATTTCCAGCTCGAACTCGTCATCCTCATTCCCTTGATTCTTATCCTCCCCAAGAAGCCCTATCTCCTCCCCACCATCCCCATTCATCTCAACCTCCATTACCTCCACCTCCAAGCCAGCCTCGCTCGGGTGCGCTACCAAGAACACCAGCACGACAACTCCTAGCGCGGCGATGACGAATGCAGGAACCAAGAAGGACCAACCCCATCCGAACTCGAGCACGGCCGCGGCGAGGACCGAGCCGGCGATGTTCCTGACGGAGGTGTGCGAGTTCCACACCCCCATGATGGTGCCACGCTTGGAGGCGTGGCCGAACCAGTTCCCCACGACGGCGACGACGCAGGGCCACCCGGCGGACTGGACGACGCCGCTGGCGAGCTGCGCGGCCACGAAGAAGGCGAGCGCGTGGACGTCGAGGAAGTAGGCGGCGCCGAGCGCGGCGCACGCGGCGCCGGACGCGAGCATGGCCGCACCGAGGAGGCGGCGGAGGTCGGCGCGGTCGGCGAGGTGGCCCGCGGCGAACATGGCGAGCGCGTAGGAGGAGAGGAAGGCGACGTCGAGCTCGCCGAGGCGGTGCGGGCCCCGGGGGCCCCGAGAAGGGCGCCCAGTCCGCGGAGAGCACGGCCTTGACGATGCTCGGCGGCTTGCGGGAGGCGTGGAACGATGCGTAGGACGCGAAGGTGAGCGCCAGCACCGCGTACTCTTGCCGCCGGAGGCCGCGCGCCGCCGGCGCGGGGCGCGGCCGCCGCGGCTTCCATCGGAGGGGCCGCGGATGCTAGTGAGGAGAGAGGTTTGAGGGCATGGGAGGAAAGGGGAAGGTGAGATCTGGCATCGAGGGAGACGAGTAGAGACGACGACGACCCTGGTGCCTGGTGTGACAAGAAAAGAAAGGAGGAGCTTGCTTTGACTCCGTTGCCCGTCTCTGAACGAAACCTGAAATTTTCCTGCCTTCAACTTCTAGCTGTTGCACAAGACAAGATGGAATCCTGAATTCTGAAGTCTGAAGAACAGAAGAGGCACAGGATGTTCAGGTTCAGACTTCAGAGTTCCAACTCCAATCCAAGACACCCTGAACTTGCAAGAGAGCAAATAGACAAATAATTGCATAAATAAACAACAAATAAGTGTCTCACAAAACGTGTTGTTGCCTCCAAATTGTCGGCTTACATTGCACATTGAGTTTGATTAATGCAAATTTTTCACAGTATCATTCCAAATAGATAACCGAGTAGGCAAAGGGGCAAAGGCATTCAGGAATACCAGTACACAGGAGGTTTTGTGTTTGTCAGAGCAGTGCCTTACATTTTTCCCCCCTTTCTAATAAGCACATTCAGAGCCACAAACAGCACATCTCTCAGTCATCTACATTGCAGCTTTCACCAAAGCTGAGTGAGTTCTGACATTGTGTGTCATGCGCCGATGTGCATGTGTTTGACAAACATAGAAAAAAAAAATACAGTGGGCATTGCGCCAGATATTCTAAGGAAAATTCAGGCACAAAGTTAAGGAGCCGGCGGCCTTGGGTAAAATCCGTATGCATTCCACTGTATCATCCACTCATCTACCATGTTTGGCAAATATCATGCATCAAAGTCAGCTGGGATGGAAATATCTGGCAAACTAAATTGTGGGCCAAATTTGTAAAAGGTTAACTAGCGGCGTAAGAGTCCCAGTTTGGTATGTTGGCTGTTGCTTCATTGACCATTTTCACAAGTGTCACCTGTGGACAACACAAAAGTCCATCGCATGGGTTAATAACTATTTCAATAGTTGAAGAATATAGCAAACTGGGGCCAAGGCAAAGAATTGAGCCATGTTCTGTATATCACTGAAATATCTCATAATCTCAACAATAGAAGAAAATTGTTGGGATTCATGGAGAAACAACTTTTTATTTGCATAATTCTGTGATAAAGCACACTGAATTTTTAATTATATCTCATAGTAGCCTTAAGTGCTTTAATGATCCTCCTTATTGCAACTTCAATCGCTAATTGTTGTAATGATACTTTTTCTTTTTTTGCTTTTTAAGTACCATAATATACTAACAATTTCATACTAGTACTTGAAAGCCTAGATTGCCAAGGAAACATTGTTTTACATCCGAAAGAATTGGTACACAAATATTCAACAAAACTGTCGAATATTTGCAAACAGAGCAGAACCATACCACACTTTGAGGTACACCATTTGGCGGTAATGGCAAATTTCTAGGCGGAGGTTTATCCTCGTATGATCTCTTGTCAAATCTCCATTCTCCAATTTTTCCATAAGTCAGCTTACCCTATTGCAAAAGAAGAACATGTTATAAGAACAGAACCGAATCAGTTTCCCTGAAGTTCTGCATAATAATAATATGAATCGCATACCGTCATGTCATAATCACACCCATAAGTATAATGTATAATAAAAGCATCACCAACCTCCAAGTCCCAAGGTGGCTGAAAACAGAATCAAGTTATCATCAAAGAACAGAACCGCACTACTTCCTGATATGGATAGCCACATGATATAATCGACCGAACTTCAAACCTGAATCATGAAGTCCTTGCGTAAGATGTTGCCCACTCCATGGAGAGCAGATGCCACGGCATAGGCATACCTGTTCTCCAGAAAAGCAATACAACAAATAATTAGATACCTACTCTATTACAAATGAAATGGCATAGAATCTGGGATGATGCATAATTGATTGGCAGGATGTTACATTTCAAGAACCCAGCCAAAAGATTTATCTGCGTCAGTATCTTTTTTCATTGCTATTGAGATATTCATCCATGTCGGTGCAACCCTTCCAAGAGATTCCTAGAAAAAGGAGAAAGTATGGATTAGTTCTGTAAATTTCAAGTAGATGCTTTTGGTACATCTAAGAAGAAAATAGCTCACCTTCTCAATAATGACAGGAGAATTTCCTATAGGATCAATCTTAGTGATTGGCCCCTTGTCTTCAGGGAAGAACTTACGCAACACATCCTCATACTTTTTAGGCTCAATATAAAAGAAAGGGAAAGCTGCTGCCTGACCATCTCTCGACAAGTTTGGGATAGGCTTGACAATTATATGATCTGGCTCTGCCATCAAGATATAGCTGCACATAGTATGAAATTAGCTAGCTATTGAGTCTGGACTCTGCAGGGTGGTTATTGCTCCTCAAATAAATTTTACTGTAACCTTACTCTTCTTTTATGTTTGCCTTCTGGAGCCACTGAACAAATGCCCATGGCCTATTGAGAACGATGTATCCCTGCGATTTAAGATGAACAGAGTTAGGAGAAAATTCCAGCAGCAGCAGCATCTAGTTTCTAGTAGCTATTGAGCCACTGTTAGCTATTAAACGCGTGTTTCATTAAGAAAAAAGAAAGCAAGTGTGACCACACGCGTACCCAAACCCAGAAAGTGGCTCAGTCAGCAAAATAATCTAGTTTCTAGTAGTAAGGTTGAGCCACAAATTCCTCTATGCTCTTGAGTTGCTAATTCTTTTTGAACAAAAATCGTTTTGGTAATTCATCAATTTACTTTTTGCAACAACCAAAATGAGCAGTGGACATGATAAAGAAGAGCAGCAACGGTTGCACTTCACAATACGCAGCCACGATGACATGACTACAGCCAACCATTACTAGCAATGATGATTTAACTTTCTTCAGACGCAACATGATGAAAAGCTGGTATCAGCAGAGTCCAGTCATGTTTACAAAGCTGACATTACAAGCCTTTTCACCATATCCTAGCTGCTAATCTGTTTCTTTTTTTTCTCTATAAACTTGGCCCTCAGTACTTTCTCATTTCATTTGTCCACATTCTTTTAGAAAACAAGGTATCACAGCGCTAGATGCTAGATACTCCAAGAACTACTGTGAGGTTCTTACTTTTCTGCTACTCAGTTATTCATTTTTGTTTTAAAGTGATGTCCTTTTCATTTTTGGCGAGGATACTCAGATGTCAACTGGTACCATGAAAACTGAAATGCCTTGCATGTGCCTTTTGAAAATTGAAATATCAACTAAATCACGGAATCCCACCTTGACTCCCTGAGAAACCTGAAGTAGGCATTTTCTCGATTTCGTATAACTTGAACAGTTACACTTCTCCAAAATTCCAACAAACCAGAGAGAGCAGGCCAACGAAGGAAGCAAAAGCAATGAAATATGACAAACTTTTCCAGTTTGCCGTTTCGTGAAGCCAAAAAAAAAAAAAAAAAAAAAAAGCAACAATACCTGATCCCCATCGGGGAGTGGGTCGGCGACGAACGTGGGGATCTCGTCGACGAACTCGTCGGGTTTCCCGGAGTGCAGGATCCTGGTGAACCCGCCCATCTCGCCGCCGCCGGGCGCCCGGCGCGCCTCCTTGAACCAGTGGTACATGACGCGGCATTGCCACGTGCTGTAGGCGTTCGCCGACGCGGTCACCGCGGTGTGGAACGCCCGATGCCTGTCGGAAGACCTCGTCGCGGCGCCGCCGAAGCGGCGGGCGGAGGAGACCGTGGCGGGGGGGAAGGAGGAAGGGAGGGGCTGGAGGGAGGGGTAGAAGAAGATGAGCACGTTGTAGGTGAAAAACGCCGCGGAGAGGGCCACGAGGACCAGCATCAGCGTGCCGCCGCCGCCGCGGCCGCGGCCGCACGGCGCGGCCATGGCGCGGCGCGCGGGCGCGTGGCGAAGGGACGGGCGCTCTTGATGGAGGGAGAAGGCGGCGCGAGTGACTGAGTGAGACGTGCCGAGTGTGCGAGTGTTTGGCAGTTTTGAGCTCGCGTCTTGTGATGCGAGCCTGTCGAAGACGTCAGCTGGTTTCTCGAAGTGATTATCATGAGATTTTTTATTTTATTAATTTGATTCAGATAGAAATCTATCTCCATCTATCTATCTACACTTAAATGAACAATCCAAACAAAGCTGAATACACTCCAAATTACATCTTTACTGAGATATTTCAATTTTTATATACCACATCATTTGTAAACAGAATACAACAATATTAAAATCAAAGGCCCACAATCCTTCCTCGGAGACTTCAACTCAAATCTCTACTATAATAGAATAGTTAAATTACACTACGTCCACCCAAGAATACGTCCCCCGCTGAGGGTCTTCAACTATTGTGTACCCCATAAAATACACCCAGAAATCTAACATCATCAAAATCTAAGGCCTTTAGTCATTCTTCGCTGGCTACAACCAGATCCTACGGTCAGCAATCAGAGGCTTCAGCGCGCTCTGAAGCCTCCGCGACGCTTCCCCACGCGACGCGAGGCCGCGACTCTTCTCCCCCCGACAGACGAGCGCTCCGGGTTCGAATCCCCGGTCCTCAACCTCACGTGAACTAGCACCCGCAGCAGGCCTCCTCCTCCACGGCTGGTAGTGGTGGGAGGGGCTGTACCACCGCCATCGGTGGGGGAGGGAAGACGCGTTGTGGCATCCGTGAGGGGAGGGTGCTCACCGCCGCTATGGACGTCTCACCTAGATCAGCGAGGGAGGGGGCTCGCTGCTACAATCACCATTGAGGAAGGAAAGGAGCATCGTGACAAGATCCATAGGGGAGGAGGGTTGAGGCCGTCAAGGGAGGGGGCATAGCCGGATGGCCACCAAGTCGCCACCGTGACCTGCCGGTGCTTCGTCAACGTCATGGATCTCGCCACCAAGTAAATCTGCCTGCTACTTCTCCTTACCCCCTCCTTCCTGTGTGGATCCCGCCTCTCACGGTGGGGGAGAGGATGAGGTTGCGGGAGGTGCGGTCGCGATCCCGTGCGGATCGAGCGCCATGAGGACGCCCGCCGCCGTGAAGAACGGGATCGAGGCGGGACGCCTCCGTGCCGGATCGGGGGCGCCATGAGGATGCCGCTGCCATGGAGAACGCGATTGAGGGCGACGGCTGCGTCGTTGTCAATATACACCGCCATGTTTAAAGGTTTGCAATAGTTTACTTTTTTTCCATGCAGGCCAAGAGGGAGAATATACAGCCATGCTTGTCTTGCATTGGATCTGGCGGACGTATGTGATGATTATGCTCCTTAGATTGCTTTAGCTCCTTTATTCCAATTTGCATTTCTAATATGTCTAAGGTTATCTAATTATACATTATTGTTGGGGCAACCACATGGCTGAGTGAAACACATAAAATCTGGTCATCAGATTGCCTTGTTGAAGTGAAAATGTCCGTGCTCTTGTAATGCAATAGTTTACTTTTTTTTTTCATGTAGGCAAAGAGGGAGAATACACAGCCATGCTTGCCCTGCATTGGATCTGGCGGACGTATGTGATTGCTTTAGCTCCTTTATTCCAATTTGCATTTCTAATATGTCTAAGGTTATCTAATTATACAATTATTGTTGGGGCAACCACATGGCTGAGTGAAACACACAAAATCTGGTCATCGGATTGCCTTGTTGAAGTGAAAATGTCCAGGCTCTTGTAATCAAATATGCATCTTAGTTCTTCCCATCCACTATTTTATTTGCTTAACCTTAATATTTTAGAAAAAAAAGAGGACTAGGCCAAAAAATTATGTGACACCTGCAGGGTCCGAAAATCAAAATAAAGTTCATATTTGCTGGTTAATATTTTAAATTGTAACCAAAGATGTCACCAAAGATGCATCTTTTATTATTTCAATGAAAAAAGATGTGGCTCCAAATGAAGGACACAAAATCTGATTAGTAGCAGTTCATCACTTGCTTTGCATCTGAACTGACGTATATGCCTTTTGATTATTTGATTTTGCATAGTTATATGCTGCCATCGTTTTAGCAGTAATGATGCTTCTTCCATTGATTTCTTCCCAATAAAATCGGCACCTGATGCTTCTTCCATTTAGTTGTCATGCAAGGTTCTAGGTACCACTGATCGTTCACTGCTCATAGTAGCATAAATACATGAAAACCTGACATGGAAGGATGATAGCTAGAAGATCCAATCTCTTGGTATATGTCTTTTCCAAGATCTCTTTTCCAAGGGTAGTGTTCTTTTGTCGTCCCTCAATCTAGCTTCAACGTTCCTCACACCCCACCTCCGCCGCCGCATACTCAGAGATTGAATCCCCAGCTAGCCCATCTTCACTAAAAACAGAAAAAAAAAACAGTGTACCGAGTGGACAACCATATTTCCATGAGAGAACAAAGACTTAGAATCTTATTTTATAACGTGAGAATATAAATGTTAGTGAAGTAAAAAAACATAAATATTACTGAATCGGGGATATAAGTCGAAACAATGTTCCCGAAACAAGGAATGTAACTACGTTTCCTTGTGGGTGCTAAGTTATTGACACGTTGAGAGAGAAGGCGCTGATCCCCCGCGCGCTGCTCGGAAGCCCCGCTGCCGTGGCACCGGAGAAAATTACGGAGGAGGACGGGGAGATCGTCGCCTCGGTCGTCGCCGGGAAAGATCCCATCCTACTCCCTCCGTACCTTTTTATTTGTCGCCGTGGGATGCGCGCCACAAGTTTAACTTGATTTATATAAAATATGTATAATATTTATATCTCTAAATAATTTTATTAATCCGATGATATTAATTATGGTAGTAATCGATGATATTTATTATTTATTAAAATTACCAGTATTTATTTATCTCGAAGGCGCGGCGACAAATAAAAAAGGACGGAGGGAGTACGTGCTTGAGACCCGGGCTCGGCAGCACAGCGCCTCGCCGCTGCAAGCCGCGCAGCCGAGCTAGCTCAAGGCACTGCTGGAGGACCATGCTAATTTTGACACGCTCTCCATGGTCTTCGACAGGTGAATTCAATTGCGACAAGAATCTTCATAGCGGCACCGTACGTGCTATGGTTAACACGGCACAAATTCCACGATACGTCTCCATACTACGTAGCACTACCATAGTAGGACAAGACGATGCCTGTCGTAATCAAATCATTAAGCAATCAAAACCACTTTTTCCTTTCATCCGTTACTTCTACTGCAAGGATTTGAAATCGTTGTGTGCGATGATTGAACATGACACGGATGAACCCCCCTTGGATTGGAGGAGGTTTTTTTTTTTTCCCTTTTTGTGATTTTCTTGTAAAACTGAACTAATCTCTGTAAAATTCATGTAAGATTCCAGTAAAACTCCTGTTTCACAAAGGGGGCCTCAAATGTGAGCAGGTCGAGCACGTTCGCGAGACTGTAGGGGGTGCAATGCGCCATGGCAGGGAGGAGCCTGTACATGAGATTCAGCTGCAGTAGAGCGGACGCCATGGGGATGAACATGGTTTCAAAGGCCGTGCAAAATGTTTTGGATTTCATGGATGACTTCTTTAAGGCTTGATTTGGCTGAATCCATATAGTTTGGGAGATATTAAGATGAAAGTTAAATTTCACCTTAATCCTTCCCAAACCACATTGATTGGGGTGGATATTTTTGCAGCCAAACAAGCCTTGACATGGATGTCATTAGCATATCAAGTTTGCCTTGGCCTCTGTTTGGTTGAGCTATGGCTTTTGTAAAAGTTGATATGAGATGTGAGTTGTGCAAAAGCTTAAACTATAAGAAAGTTGAAAGCCTTTGGTAGAATAGTTGTGGCTTTTGGAAAGCACTTATGAGTGGACCCCACAGTCCATCTCACTCAATTCTTTCCCTCCTCCACTAACGAGCAGACTCCACTTGTCGTCTTCTTCCTTCTTCCTCTTGGAGCAATCGCGCGGGGACAAGGGCTTGGTAGGGCCAACGACCAGCTGTACGAGCTAGGGGCAAAGGTTCGAACCAGTTGCGGGGGGCTCTCGGGTGTCATCACTGGGATGGGGCAGGGCTGGAGCCGTCGCAAAGGTGGAGCTCGCGCCAGCATCGGGATGTTGCAGAGGCCCGCGTTGGCACCATCGGGATGGAGCAAGGCATGTGCGCTGATGGGCGAGGCTCATGTCATCGTCGGGCAAGGTCCGTGCCATTGTAGAAAAAGGTGCAACAGAGGCAAAATCGCCGGCCTTCCCATGATGGCCTAGGGCGCGCTGGCCTAGACGTGGAGGAGGCAGATCCACCGGCTGTGGCCATGCCGCCGTAGGATCCGTTGGCCAGGGCGCGCTGCCTAGGAGCTACCGGCCAGAGGCACTAGCCGATGGGGATCCCTACTTTGCTTGGGATACTTTGACTCTCCAATAATGTTAGAGTGACTTATAAATTCAAACGGAGAGAGTAGTAACTACTTGTTGTAGATACAAAATTATTACTCTATCTGTTTGATCCTAGAATCCCCGCAAGTCAAATTATTTTAAATTTAACTAACTTTATTTATTGAAACAAGTAACACCATGTATGATACAAAATAATACATTATGAAAATATAGTTTATGGTATAGCTACATCTAATAATACTAATTACATTTGATATCATAAATTTCAAGGATAGAGGCAGTAATTGCATTCAGTACACATCGACATGTACAGGGGCGTACGTCCAAGACTCCAATCACACACGTTGACAGTAGGACATTCGTAGACGTAGACGTAGGTGTAGAGATGCAGGCTGCAGCTAGCTGCGCGTATGGAATGGTGAAGCATGCCAATTGCCAGCGCAGATAAGAACGGCCAGGCAACACCAGGACGGGAAGCTCGCGGTCGCAGGTCGCCGCAGTGGATGCCTAGCGGCAAGCTCGATTAATATCACACCTGCGGCGGCGGGGCCGCGGGCATCGTCCTGGGCCTGTTCCACAGCGGCGATGGCGGCCACACCGACCTGTCACCCAAAGACCGCCTGTTCCAGATCTCCCTCCGGCCACTTGAAGCCTCGCCGCCGCCGCCGCCAACGCTGCCGCCGCTACCGGCCGCGGCGACAGCACCGCCGGCGGCGCATGGCTCGCTGTCCCTCGCGTCCCCATCCGCATCAGCAGCTAAATTTCATACATACATTAGTTGACGAACGTCGTCGCCTAGAGATAATCCAAAACGAAAGTTTAATTAGCTAGCTAGTCGACGAAACATACCGAGAGGACGTGAGGAGCAGACTGCTCTGGCAGTGCAGGAGCAGGACGACGCGAGGACGGCGACCACCACGAGCATCCAAGCAAAGAACCTGCTGCTGCGACTCATGGCGGCCAGGTCGTCGTCGTGAGCCGCCGGCTGTCTGAGCATGACGAGCGTTAGCGACTCATGGCTGCTGCTTCATTCGCCTGTTAATGTACTTGCTGATTGGATTCGGATGGATTCGAGGGTGTCGTCGACCGCCGAACCGACGGAGCCGATCCGGATCAGAGCTAAGCAGGCTGGCTGGCTAGTAGGTGATGCTAGTGTGTATCTAATTGTATAACAAACACCCCTAGCTGCCGATATATGCGGCTGGTGAAACGTGTTAGTCGATAGTTGCATCTCGTGCGCGGGTTTTTAACAGAGATTAGCTAATGGCGTTAGATTTCGTCAGTTGACCTGGGGATTGTAAGAGAATATTTTGCATTTCAAATGAAGCCCAGACGATTACTTACTGTCAAGTTGTTTGGACTGCAGTGTGATACCAGTGATTAATCATTTGTCGGTTCTTGAAACCCGAAAGCCATCCATCCCTTTTTCCCACTGGATGGAACTACCTGGGGAAAAGAATTGAAGCCTAGCTGGATCAGAAATAGCCACATGCCATATACTCTCACATATAGCGACAAATTCATGAAAGCTACCCATCATCCGTCGGCTGTTCATAACGGACGCAAACAAGTGCACGTTTTTATAAGCCTCGCAAATGATCGATAAACAAGTGCACGCAAACAAGTGCACATTTCGCAATATTTTAATGTATGATGGACTTTACTGCATGATGATCATGCAGTTCTAATATCGGTTTCATCATCTGGGACCTAGAATCCTAGATATGCGTGAGTACAGCAGGGTAGCATGGAGCGGATTGGAGCAGAAGAAGGCCTCGTTCATTCTTTACAGAAACAAGAGGTTGGAGGGGATTTAGAAGGATTTTGACTTTGTAGTTTGAGCTTAGGAGACAGCAGAGGAATGATTCGCTACAAAAGGTCACAGTCTCACAGACACGCAGTACATTGTTAATTGTTTTTTCCTTTGAGAAAATTAGTGCATCATTCATTATTGGTTCCTTTAATTTTCAAAATAATTGTTGTTCTTGCCTCCTGAGAGGTTAAACGTTTTTAACTTTAATTAAACATATACAAAATAATTTATAATACATAATTGGTATCATTTGATAAACTATTAAATCTATTTTTATAATAAACTTATTTAAAGATATAAATGTTGCTAATATTTTTTCCAAATCTAATTAAACTTTACAAAATTTGATGACACGGCTTATGGCGGGACTGATGGAGTACTCTTTACGGCACTACCTTGCCTCTATGGATGACGGGATGAGTGGGCATGGTGCATGCGCCCTTTACGTAGAGGAAAGCGGTCGCCCAACTAGCCTTAGACGGCACGGGTGAGGTTTTCATTGGACGCGGACATGTAGGCCTTCAGAGGCCTCTGGTTCATTATTGGTCGAGGAAATAGTAATTCACGACTTATGCAATTAGTATTTTTATAATTAGCTCATATTTAGTTTTTCTAATTTACATTGAAATATCGGATGTAAACCGGATTAACCTTAGCTCAAGAATCCAAACAAGGTATGAAAATAGTCCTCTAACATCTCGTCTATCCGACATTCTAACAAGTATGATATCTCGAGATGCTCGCTCGCTTAGCATGCTATCGTGGCTCGACATCTACTTTCCCCGCGCGTGCTTGGCTCTTCCCATGCGTGTGGAGCCTTTTCCCGCCAGTATGGCTATCCCGTGCCATGCATGTAGTACCACCATAGAGCATGTGCAAGCTAAGGCCCAATTTGGTATAGCTCCACTTCACTAGTGAAGCTATTTATTTTGGTTTCAGCTCTATGAACGGCTTTATAGGTGGAGTTAGAGCCATTTTGGTAAACCGTTTAGAAAAACAGCTCCACATGCAAAAATTTTTAAAATATACTTTTACAGAATGTCATGTAGGATTAGGTGAAGCCACTATTTTTTAGCTTCATACCATCTCAAAGCTCTATGGGAACATGATTTAAGGGGCTTCACAGGTGAAGTCGTTTTATTTTACCCTGTTTGGCAAAAAAAGCTCTAAACGGCTCCTGAAGCAGGTGGAGGAGCCATGCCAAACAGGGCCTAAATATAGCATGGATTTATCTATTTTAAAAAGACCCTTGGAATTATCTATTTTGGAAGGAATTTTCTATTTAAAAAATAGCTCATCATTCATTTAGGGAAAAAGTCTATTTTTCTCATTCAACTTTCGTGAAAGTCTGTTTTTTTCTCCCTAAACCCTAAACTCGGACAAATCATCCCCTCGGCTTTTCAAACTGTGCATTTTACCTCCCTAGAGCGATTTTAAAGGCGGTTTTGTCTTTTCTGTTTTTATTTATCTCTGCTAAATCTTTGAAAAATTGTAGTAAATCATAGGAAAATCATAAAATAGAAAATTTAATTTTATTGGACTCCACATAAGTAGATCTATACAGTGAACATATAATATGATATACTTTAGTATAAAGTTTTTACTGTAGAATTTAGATCTGTACTTTTCTATAATTAATTAGAATAATTCATAACTGCATTTTTATTATCCAATTGTGGTAAAATTTTTATGGTGGCCTAATTATTGTATGCTTGAACTGCATTAAAAATTTTATACTCCTTGGATCATGTATAATTTAGTTTTAGATTTATTTATATTTAACAAGCACAAATCCTATATAAATCTAAAACTAAGTTATAAATGATCCAATTAGCATGAAATTTTTATTACATTTCAAGCATATAATAATTAGTCCACCATTAAAATATCATCCCAATTGATCCATAAAAACACCCACTATAAATTATTCTAATTAATTATAGAAAAACATAAATCTAAATTCTAGAACAAAAACTTTGTACTAAAGCATACCATATTATATGTTAACCGTGTATATCTACTCATGTGGAGTCCAATAAAATTAGATTTTATATTTTATGATTTTTCTTTGATTTACTATGATTTTGAAAAATTCAGCCAAAATAAATAAAAAAGAAAACGACAAAACCACTTTCAAAACCACTCGAAAGAGGTAAAATGCACGGTTTAAAAAATTTAGGGAGATGATTTACTCAGTCTTGAGGTTCAAGAAGAAAAAACAAACTTTTCTAAAAGTTGAAGAAGAAAAAAAATAGACTTTTCTTTCGTTTAGCCATCTGATTTTACAAACTCTCTTCAAGTTGGTCTTACATGGCCAGGCCCTTTAGGCGCATGCAAGCGTGTTAGGCCATTCAGGGCTTATCACACGTGTGTTGGGCCGCCGAGCTGTGCGAGAGCAACGACGAGGCCCAATACCAGGAGACGGACACAAGCTGCTAACATCTCCCATGCTTGAGATGCTGTCCCCGAGCGGGGTGGAAACGGATTAACAGAAGGCTTGATGGAGTCGTTCAGAATCTTCCCCAGTAAGGTTGGTTCGGCTCAGTCCAGCTCAGTCCAGCTCGTTAGCCTAATGACTTTTCTCGGCTTGGCTCCTTAACAAAAGGAGCAAAAAAACGTTAGCTCAGCTAGAAGAGCTCGTTAGGTTGGTGAGCCATGCACAAGAATAACTCTATTAACTAGTATAATATTTGTGCTAGCGCTATGGTTTTATTTTTAGTGGAGCATATGTAAAGTACCAAACAACGGCTTATTTTTCAATAGTTCTCTTACACAATTGTATTTGAGCTTTTATATAGTCCGCGAAACACTTTTGCATAAGAAGGTATAACAAAGTTATTTCTCATAATTTACATTCCGCATAAATCCTTAAGCAGGTCCATTTGCTCGGCTATTTAAAATGTCAGCTAAAAATTACGTCCTCAGTGAATTTAATAGCTATTCATGGCAGAAAATAAGTTAAGTTAGTAATTTTCTATGTTAAGTACTGTCATTTGATTTTTTTGGCATAAAGTTTGACCACTTGTCTCATTCAAAAAAATTCTAAAAAATATTAAAATTTATGTTATCAAATTAGTATCATTAGATTTACCATATAATATATTTTCATAATATGCTAATTTTGTGTCATAAATATTGTTACTCTTTTTTAATAAAATTAGTCAAATTTTAAAATATTTGACTGACACAGGCTCCAGAAATCACTTCTTTTAGGAATGGAGGGAGTATATTTTTTAACAAAAAAGTTCTGCGG
Source organism: Chrysopogon serrulatus (assembly GCA_015844335.1). Classification (NCBI taxonomy): domain Eukaryota; kingdom Viridiplantae; phylum Streptophyta; class Magnoliopsida; order Poales; family Poaceae; genus Chrysopogon; species Chrysopogon serrulatus. Next base: position 302,582 of record JADLZL010006635.1, read on the forward strand.
GCACTAATGTAAACTTTTTCTTGTACTCTCTTTAACTGCTACTCTTATATTAAACAGCAACAACCATGTAGGGCAAAAAAAAAATTGCACAGGTGTCACCGGTGTCCACAAAATCTTTTTGATAGCAGATATGGAATTTCAAACTTTTATAGTGGCACAAATCGAAAAGACTCTAATATCGAACAACATCGCTACGAAGATTTATGACGCAATTTCTCTAAAAAGTCACGATAGGCTCCACCTTGACAAAAAAAAGCACTAGCTTTGTATCAAATTATAGTTTGTTTGTCTTTTTTATCTCAAATTTGATCACTCGTCTATTCTCCTTCATCATTTCAATCAGTTTTGCTCTATTAACATTAATTTAATTGGATAAAGGCATGAACCAAAAAATATGAACTCCAACTTTGCTACATACAGTACAGGCATACAGCACATATATATGTGCCACATGCACATTATTTTTTTTCTTTCTTTCTTTGCGGGTAAACTAATAATTGGCTTTTGTGTGACAGTAACTGAACTTTCACCGTTTCACATAGGCACATCATAGCTGACATTATATGCACGGGAAGACACACGCACATGAGCAGCAGCAGTATATGCATGGATGGGGTTGGCGGCGCGCGTCACTGGAGGGTCGGCGGCGGGGGCTCGGCCGTACCCTTGGTCCTATTCGGCAACGGCGGCGGCGGCGGCCCCGTCGTCGTCCTCGTCCCCAACAATCGTCTGTTCTGAATAGGCTTCCAGCCGGCGCGGGGGATCCGCCTGCTGGCCGTCGCAAAGCCGGCGGCAGCCAGTACCCGTCTCGTGTCACCGTCGTCCTCAGCTGCATTATTCCACATGATATGTTATCATCAAGCAGTAATCACGCAAGTCCAAGTGAAACGTACCGGTAGGGCGCGAGGAGAAGCGGACGTGGACACCACAGGCACACACGAGGAGGACGACGACGAAGACGACCAACCAGGTGACGAGCCGCCGCCAGGTGCGGCGACTCATGGCGGCGACGGCGAGCTCTTGCATGCAAAGCTGCTAGCTGCCGCGCGTGGAATGTACTGCGGACTTGCTGGCTCGTGCTGTATCTGACTATCTATACGCGCCGATTGTTCGATGGTCAATCGGACGAGGCTGTCTGCTGGAGCTGCCGATCGAAGGTCGAAGCTGATCTGGAGCTACGCAGGATTTAGGTGGTAAGCACTATACTAATCCTGTTCGCTCATAACGCGCCTGGTGCGATGTTTGACTATTGAGAATAATGCAATACTCCACGTACCTCGTGCACAGTAGAGTACTTTTCACCGGAGTTTGGGACTGGCTTATGCTTATTAGTATGCTATAATTTTAGGTTCATTGGATTGGACGGACGGCCGGCCGGTCGGTCGGCTGATGCGCGCATATAATTGGTGACGTCGGTCGACTGTGGTTTCCTTGTTCTAGAAATTTATTCCATGTAAATTTGAATTCGACTTTGATATCGGTCAATCGATAGATAGATAGATAGATAGAGTATGTACCAATAGCTCATTAGCTGGAGTAACCCTGAAGCAGCGACAGATCCATGGAAGGAAAACTACATGGCCTCCGTCGGCGGTTGACGACAGCAGCAGGTCCATGCATGGAACAAACAATACGCTGCTAGCTGGTACTACTAGTTAATCGTCGCTGTTTATTGATGAGAGTGGACTTTGCTACACGATGATCATGCATTATTTAGGTCGGCTGGCGATCCAGAATGAATTTGCTTCGTAAACAGGTATAAAAGATGTACTAATTCGCGGATCTCGAGCAGTGCTAGCTGTCTCTACCGAACCATGAGCAACGGCAGGCAGGCAGAGCAAGTGCCTGTTAGCCTATGGGCATTGCGGCAGCCGGCAGGTGCAGAATTGCTAGCACAATGCATAATTGAGGAGAGGGAATCAAGTGCTGCAAAGCTGCCAGCGTGAGTGAAATGTTACTTCTTCTGAACAGTTCTTTTCATCAGATCAAGTAGTATATATATATAATAGTAATAATATCATCAATCTATATATACCCTGTATATATAATTTCAGTTTGAGTTGGCGATACCAAATTCTGTACACAGCAAATCTGAAATTAACCTACAAGTCACACTATTTATGATTCATATGTGCATGGTATGGATGAATCCTCTCTGACTTTGGGCTCCGGTGGTCCTGAATGCAAAGGCACCCCCCCGCTCCCTTTTTTTTTTTAAAAAAAAACACACACACACAATTGCTTGGAGCCAAAAGTCAGAAGAGCCTCATTCAGCCTGGACTAGCGACGGCTATGCCTTATCGACTCGCTGCTCCTCCACACTCATGTTACTATGTTAGGAGCGAGGGCCGACCTCATATTCCCCTCGACTATCGAAGCTGGGACTTATAAAGCAAGGTTCCAATGATGAAGATGCAGTGAGGTAAGGGGGTGTTTGGGCAGACAACGTACATGAGGTTTTGAAGGGATATATATAAGGACATGATTTTCTAGAACGCCCATGGTTCAAAGGCCTAGACGTCTGGTGGACTGTCTAACTCGTAAAGTTTTTATTTTTACATATAATAAGATGTACCTATATGTATGAACTAGTTATTTCCTTTGGTTGTGCTTACTAGCTAGGCCTAGCTTTGTTTTTTTACGGATGTGCAAGTCTTATGGCTTTTTTGTATTCTGATTATCAGCTGTGTATCATCCACGGATGGTAGAGGCTGGAACTTTGTTCCCTTATCTAAAAAAAAATGTAAGATTTCATTGTGGAACAAACAGTAGTACTATCACGACCAACAACAGACATGTAAAGGCAAAGCTTTCCATTGAGAGCTGAGATTTGTACAGAATGCCCAAAGCACATGAGTACATTCAGAATGTGACAGATTGATTCAATGCTAGTAGCAGTTTGCATATGCCCGAGGTACAGGTATTGGACACTACACATCAGGAGAACGAAGGCGACGACACATCACTGTCTCGTCGGCGACGACGGTGGTGGCCTAGGCATCGCCGCGGCCTTCATCCTGTTCGACACCGGCGCTGGCGGCAGCTTCGTCTTCACCCCCAAGAAGCGCCTGTTCCAGATCATCTTCCCGCCGCGGTAGCCGTCAGCGGCGCTGTCCGCGTCATTGCCCGCCGTCACGACGACGACACCACCGGCGGTGGCCCAAACACTCCTCCCATCCTCTTGAGAGGAGCACACTGGGGCGGCGAAAGAACCCACGAAGAAGATGGCCATCAACAGCCAGGATAAGATTCTGCGACTCATGGCGCGCGGCTGCTAGCTAGGATTTGGGAAGGGTTGGGAGAGTCTGGAAGTCTGTCCAAAATCATCAACTCGTTTTGTATATATAGTAAGTACTAAGTACTACACATGTGATTTTGCGATGGATGCGCGGGTGTCCAAGGCTCATTATTGAAGTGCAGGGAAACTGAGTGCTAATCAGGCTCGTAGTTAGCTGTACACCTATAATGGCTGCTGAGCTGCTGATGCAACGAACGAGTGTACTGGTACAATGCTTGTAGCTCGTGTGCTTTTTTTTTTTTTATTGACTCCAATTTATGATGTTAGATTAGGTTCATTGGTTGACCTCACACCGAATGCCCAACAGATTTTGGTGGCTCATGCGATCGAGGCCGGCAGCGCTCCCTTCAATTGTCTCCAAAAACCATTATTTGTGAGGCTCTCTCCGTTCCAAATTATAAGACGATTTTTATTTTTCTAGATAGAGTAAAATAAATTCTGGATCTTTAAAATTTTCAAGGATCCATGAGAAGTTTTTAATTAGTTAAGTACGTAGAATGCATTTTATTCTTTTAGATATATAGGTTTTGCTTTGCACTTAGCTATACACATTATGTATGGATAAACAAAATGCCTTAATATAAATATCTATGCTTGTCATGTGATTAGGAAAAACAGCCACCAATGAGAACATTAAATTCATCAGAATGCCATTCATCAGAATGCCAGCCTCCTGATGCACGCATATACTAGTAGTTGGTTCCCTTGTTCCATTAATTTGAAACTGACTTCGATGGATAGATAGATATGAAATCGTAGCTCAATAGCTGAAATCTATCTATATAACCTATATAGACGGAGGCCATTATAATCATTTATTGCTATAAAACTGCATTCACAGCAAGCCATGTCATCTGCATTTTACGGTCGGTAGATTATGCGCAATTTGTTTCATCTCGTAGCCATCCATTTCTCATCATGTCCTCCGGGACTCCCGTAGTCACTAACCAATGCATCAGGTCTGAAACTGAAACACCCAGTAGCTAGCATCGTTTTTGAAACTCATCTCCCAACCAAGATCTATTCAGTGTTGGGCATTTAACTGATGGCTTGCTACGCCTGTAACATGCCCTGGTAGCTGAAAGGTTCATAATTGCCTACATATATATATATCCTCCCTACCCCACAGCATCTTCATGAGATGACCATCATCTACATGTACTTTCGGTTTCTCCAACAAGACTGTAGGTTGTTAATTCATCGCCATGGTCGAAACAACCATTCAGCATCTGCAGTTTGCACAGGCCCTAATAACACACGGTGGACAAAAAGCTTCAAATATAAGGTCAAAATCTCACTTTGATGTTAAAAGTGTTCCTTTCATCAGCTAAGGTATTGAGTACTTGAATGCTTGATATTAGTGGTCATTTAGAATATACATGCTGCATGTAATTTGTATGAGATACATCGGCTAGAGTATTGTCGGTGTTTAACCACCGATAGCCTGCCACGGGGTTCCCGTAGCAGTTGATTCGGATCTCGGCGAATACTAAAATTTGGCGGTTCACGCAGGAGACGCTCGGTTTATCCTAGTTCGGGCCCTCGTCGTTGAGTAAAAACTCTACTCCAGTCGGCCTTGGCCTTTTTGCGTTGGATTGATATATGATTGTGTATTGTCGCTTGTTACAAAGAGGGCGCTCTGGCTCCTTTTTATGAGAGAAAAGAGCCAGAGCTTTGGTTCTAATACTAGTCGGACTTAGTAGAGAGAGTTCTGTTCCTATTACAGAAGTTATTTTCTATTCGTCTAACTAGGACATGACGTCTTCTACTTGGAATCGGTCCTCTTGCCTCTGTCTAGTGGGTCCGTCTGAACAGTAGTCATGTTGTTAGAGAACCGTCTTGGTCCTGCATCGACAAGCCCCCGAACATTTCGAAGTAGAACTCGGGAGACGACTTGTTTTATGAGTAATGTTTTGAAGTGGTCTTTCTTGAAGCCTTTTCTTTTTTTCGTTGTGCACCATAGGTGCACTCATTGAGTGTAGCCCCCGAGCCTCTTGCTATTTATTTATAAGTAGCTGGAGGGTCTTGGAAAATTTAGAAAAAAATTGAGGGTGTATACTCTGCAGCCCCCGAGCCTTTGTCCGAGTTCTTTTTCTTAAAAGTAGTCGGATGATGGCTTTTGATTATCGTGCGCCTATAGATGCACTCAATGAGTGTAGCCCCCGAGCCTCTTGCTTTTTGGGACAAAGAGCTGGAGGATCTTGAGTACAATGATGACTTAAAATTATAGCCCCCGAGCCTTTTCTGGGTTCTTCTGTGCAGGGATTGGACAAGGGCCCGTGACTCTCTTTTGGTGGTTTGTTCTTTTACTGTAGCTTTATGTCTTTCTCTTTATGGCTGGGCGTTGGCAGCTGGTGCAGTAAAGGCTATATGCTTTTACTGTGAGGGATATTCTCCGGATATGCTCCTTTACTGCACTATTTACTGTCCTCTTTTAAGTCTTGTCAGTGTCTTTCTGTCTTAGTAGACTTGGTCCATATACGCCGATCTTGTCCTATAAATAGGTCTTCTTTCTTGTTGGTCTTTCAAGACCTTGAAGTTTGCTACCTTCTGTTCTTGTAAGGATGATTGTTTGTGAGATGGATCAGCCCCTGGGCTTCTTTTCTTTTCTTCCAGTATGGTCTTTTTAGTGGGTAGAAGAATTCTTAAGATAGGGATTAGAGGCAGACTAATCCCGGAGTAGCATTGTGATTGGAGGCTTGTTCTGGTAGGTAGAAGAAGTCTTGAGATGTGCCTTGTGCTGGGCCATTTTGCAGTCTCAGTTCTTCTATTGTGGCTTGTTATCTTCGTCGCCGAGTACAGCCTTTGAAAGCTAGAGAGCATTTTGGCTTTGAGTACTCTGGTGCTGAGGATCCATCTCAGATGGTAGCTACTACCGAGTTGTCTGATGACGAGGTGCTTTTGCGCCTCAAGAAGATTTTAAAAGGTGTCGTGGTGGTCTCGATGATTGGTTTTGAATATTCTGCTGCCAAGCCACCTCCTGCTGTAAGTTGGTTGCTTTTTTTTCTTTTATGCTTCCGAGTGCTTTTGAGTTGTTTCTGACTTGTTTTTGTGTTTTTGTAGCCTTTTGGCAGGGATTTTAATGTTGATGCGTCTCTCTTTGTTAATGGAGAGATTGCTTCTCTTCTAGCTCCTCCGACCGCTAGCCATGCAGTGGTGGAGGGCCGAGTTGTTTTGCCGAGGGTTTCTGAAAAAGAAACCGTCCTGCAATATGCTCCTTATCAGCCGGTGGTCCTTCCTCGAGCTACTCGCTCTGCTGGGAAGAGGTCTGCGGCTGGTGATTCTTTTTCTGTGCAGCCGAAGCGGGCTCGTACTTCTTCTTTCCCTCAGCCTTCAGGTAACATTCTGATAGGTGAGAAGTTGCTTTGTTTTGCCTTGTTTCTTTTATTTGGCATTTGGTCTTGATTCTTCTTTTTTGGTAGATGGTGATGCCGTCCTCTTGTATGAGGATGAGACTGAAGATGTTGATGATTCCCCCCTTCTTTTTCGGTGAGTGTTAATTTTCTGACTTCTTATGATTTTGGCGTAGATTTTTCTTCTGTTACTTGACTTTTGGTTTGGTTTTCTGCAGCCCCCGGGGAACTTCTATTTCTTTTCCGGACTTGGAGTCCTTACTGGGCCCTACTCTTTCTTCGACCGAGTTGTTGGCAGGCCTGAATTAGGTCATGCCGCCTCCACCTTCTCGGCCTCTTCTTGCTCTCCGGCGTGTTCCCCGGTATGGATTTCTTCCGTCTGAGTTCTTTTTCCTTCTTCTTCTTTTTTCGTCTTAATTTTTGTCACTGTAGGCCGTCTTCTGCGGTCCCCTCTACTCCGGCTTCTGATTCAGAGAAGACCATGAGTGTAGATGTTACGGGTCAGGTGTCTTCTGCGCCTGATCCTCACCCAGCTGTAGAGTCAGCCCTGGTGGTGGCAGACGTGGTGCCATCCTCCTCTGCGGCTGCGACTTCTTCGCTGCCAGTTGCTGAAGTTGTGGTGGCCGCTGCTTCAGAAGAAGAGCAATTGCCTGTTGCTCAACCCCTGACTTCTTCTCGTTCTCGGGTTAGATGTCCTTCTCCTTCATCTCTTTCTCTTGCTCTCTGGGATATAATTCATGATATGAAGTTGGTGCAGGAACTTGAGGCGGAGTTTGATCCGAGTTCTCGTTTGCGAGGACTTGAGTCTGAATGGAACTCTGTTCAGGCTTCAGTTCAGTCTTTTGCTCAGCGATTCTAGGTGAGTTTTGTTGTTTGATATTTATCTGTTGTTTCTAGACTTTTTCCTTTTTCTGACTTCTTTTGTTGCAGGATTATGTCAGTGATTCTGACCTCTTCTTTGGCTCATCTAAGTCACAGAAGAAGTTGTTGGAAGAGCTGACTTCTTTGAAGTTGGAGCTTGATGCAGAGCGCCAGGGGCATCAGTCGTCAGAGGCCATTTTGAGAGCCCAAGTTGCTGAGGCTGAGCAGCAGAAGTCGGCTGCTGTTGAGTCTAAGAAGAACACTTCTCGAAAGCTAAGGATTCTTAATAATGATTTCCAAGGTTCTATTTGTGCTATTTTTGTGCTTGCCCTTTGTTGGTGTTATTTCTTTGCTGACTTCTTTTTGCTTGTTTCTAAAGCTTTGAAGAAGAAGTACTCTGAGGAGACAGATGCTTGGAAGTTTGAAGTGAAAACTTTCCGTAATGACTTGGAGAAGGTAAAGAAGGATGCTGAAGAAATTCTTACCAGAGCTCAGTTGATTGGGCGTGGTGCTGATCGAGATCTTTTGCAGGCCAAGGCGTCAGTTGAAGATTTGACAACTCGTCTGAAGGCTTCAGAGGAGAAGTGGTCGGCTCACTGGAGCTCTGTCCGGAAGCTTGCCAACATGCCGAGGAAGCCCTGAAGATCTTTGGCCCGACTTGGGTTCGATTTCTCCCCTACCGACTAGCCGAGTTGTTGGCTTTGCTAAGGATGCTATCTTATTCGGCGTCAAAGGTTTCTTGGGGCGTATTCGGTTGATTGACCCGGATTTGCCCCTTGATAGGATCTTGGATGGCGCAGATACCCCTGAAGCTGAGCAGGCTCTCTAGCAGTCCGAGGCCGCTGTCTTAGATTTAGCTGGGCAATTTGTAGAACTTGTAGAAATTGACTCTGTGCCTGTTGGTGGTAGCAATGACCAACAGTGAATTTTTTAATGTAAGGATGCTTGACGCTTTTTGAGGCTTCTTGTATAAAGATTTCCCTACTTTTGCCGTTGATTGTGAGTTTGAATGCCTTCTTTTGTTCTTGTCGGTGTCGACTGTTTTTGGTCTTGTGGATGTTTTTTTGTGCTTGCGAGTCCTCATCCGAGTTCTTTGGAAGTCGGGATAGGTCGAGCTCTCTCTGTTGGCTCTCATCTAGGTCTGAAAAGACGCTAGGATATTTCGGACCGTAGGTCCTCATCCGAGTTCTGAGATATAGAAGTCGGGATAGGTCGAGCTACCTTTGCTCTCATCTAGTTCTGAAAAGAAGCTAGGATCTTTCGGACCGTAGGCCCTCATCCGAGTTCTGTATTCTAGAAGTTGGGGTAGGTCGAGCTATCTTTGCTCTCATCTAGTTCTGAAAAGAAGCTAGGATCTTTCGGACCGTAGGCCCTCATCCGAGTTCTGTATTCTAGAAGTCGGGGTAGGTCGAGCTATCTTTGCTCTCATGTAGTTCTGAAAAGAAGCTAGGATCTTTCGGACCGTAGGCCCTCATCCGAGTTCTGTAATCTAGAAGTCGGGGTAGGTCGAACTATCTTTGCTCTCATCTAGTTCTGAAAAGCAGCTAGGATCTTTCGGACCGTAGGCTCTCATCCGAGTTCTATATTCTAGAAGTCAGGATAGATCGAGCTATCTTTGCTCTCATCTAGTTCTGAAAAGCAGCTAGGATCTTTCGGACCGTAGGCCCTCATCCGAGTTCTATAATCTAGAAGTCGGGATAAGTCGAGCTCTCTTTGCTCTCATCTAGTTCTGAAAAGAAGCTAGGATACTTGTAATTTTCTTCTTGATTGATGGAATTTTATTGGAAAACTGGTAATACTGATTACAGTGTTCTTGTTTAAGCAAAGAATCGTCGTAACTGGAAGATGTGCCACGAGTTCTTTATTGGTGTTCCGTCTTCTGTCATTAGCTCGTAGGATCCTGGTCCTGTTACTTTTGCTACTATGAAAGGTCCTTCCTAGGGACCGAGTAGTTTATGCCTTCCATCTAGTTTCTGGATTCTTCGAAGGACCAGGCCTCCAGCTTGTAGGCTTCTCGGCTGTATGCTTTTGTCATAATGTCTTCTTAATCCTTGCATGTATCTTGTTGATTGTAATGTTGCATTGATTCTGACTTCTTCCAGACTGTCGATTTCTAGTCTTCTTGTTTCTTCTGCTTCTCCTTCGTTATATTGCTCAATTTTTAGAGATGTCCAGATTAAATCTGCTGGTAGTACGGCTTCTGACTCGTAGACCAGAAAGAACGGTGAGTAGCCGGTTGCTCTGCTTATTTGAGTTCTTAGGCCCCAGACTACTTTTGGTAGTTCGTCTATCTATTTTGATCTATAATCTTTAAGATCTTCGTATAATCTTGGTTTTAAATCGGCTAGTATGAGGCCATTGGCCCTCTCGACTTGTCCATTTGCTTGTGGATGAGCAACTGATGCGTAGTCTATGCTGAAACCACAGTCTTGTGCCCAGCTTTTGAATTCGTTGGCTGTGAAAGGTGATCGTAAATCTGTGATTATTACGTTTGGCATCCCGAATGCATGCGTTATTTCTTAGATGAATTCTTGTGCTTTGGCTGAGCTATATTTTACCAAAGGTTTGTATTCTATCCATTTGGTAAATTTATCAATGGCTACGAAGATGTATTCGAATCCTCCTTTAGATTTCTTGAGTGGTCCGACTTGATTAAGTCCCCAGATGAAAATGGTCATGCGGTGGAATGCATATCAGATTATGAAATTTTGGAACGTGAGCTTGTCTTGCGAACATTTAATAATTTTGCAATGTTTGACTAATTCTTCAGCGTCTTTTTATCTTGTTGGCCAGTAGAATCCTGATCGAAATATTTTTTCGACTAGTGTTCTTGAAGATACGTGATTTTCGCAGCATCCTGAGTGCATTTCTAATAATAACTCCTTTCCTTCTGATGTTGGAACACATTTTAATAGTACTCCTGATGATGCTGCTCTTTTGTAGAGATTATTCCCTACCAAGGCATAGTTTTTACTTCTTCTGATAACCCGAGTTGCTTCTGCTTTGTTATCGGGCAGTTTCTTTTCTTTGATGTAGTCTATGAATACTTGCATCCAAATTGTGTTGTCGGGTTGATTGTCAAGACTTGCTCTTGTTCTGACTTGTTTTCAGGTGTTGCTTCGCTGGATTTTTTGATTGAGGGTTTGGTTAGCTCCTTGACGAAGACCCCAGCTGGCACTTTTGCTCTATCTGAGCCAAGTTTGGCTAATACATTGCTGCGACATTTGAGTCTCGTAGTATATGATGAATTTCTAGGCCTTGGAAATTTTTCTTGAGTTTCCGTATTTCTGCACACAGTAAGCATCCATATTCTCTTTGGTGCAATCCCACTCTTTATTTACTTGGTTGACAACTACTGCTGAATCTCTATAGACGAGTAGTTTTTTGATTCCTAGCGATGTTGCAACTTGTAGTCCATGAATGAGAGCTTCATACTCTGCTTCATTGTTAGTGGCTTGCCATAGAATTTGTAGAACGTATTTGAGTTATTTTCCGTCTGGTGCGATAAGTAGTACTCCAGCTCCTGCTCCTCCTAGTTTCAAGGATCCATCGAAGTATATTTTCCAATGGTCTTGGATGGCGTCTAGAGTGGGTTGCTGTATCTCAGCCCATTCCGCGATGAAGTCGGTCAGTGCTTGAGATTTGATTGCCTTCCTTGGAGTGAATTCTATTTTGAGTGCTCCGAGTTCAACTGCCCATTTTGAGATTCTTCCTGTTGAGTCTCGATTTCTTAAGATATCGCCGAGCGGGAAATCTGTTACGACGGTGATTTTGTGTGCTTCAAAGTAGTGCCTGAGCTTCCTTGACGTTATTAGGATTGCGTAGAGTAGTTTTTGTATATGAGGATATCGACTTTTGATACTATGAGTACTTCGCAACGATGTAGTAGACTGGCCTTTGGACTTTGTAGACGTGTCCTTGTTCTTCTCTTTCGACTACAATGGCAGTGCTTACTACTGAAGTAGTCGCGGTGATGTAAAGCGTGAGATCTTCTCCGTTCTTTGGTGGTACTAACACTGGGGATGTGCTGATGTATGCTTTTAGTTTGTCAAAGGCTTCTTGTGTTTCTTCGTTCTAGGTGAATTTGTCCGTCTTCTTTAGTAGTTTAAAGAAGGGTAAGCCTTTTTCTCCGAGCCTTAAAATAAATCTGTTGAGAGCGGCCATGCAGCCTGTTAGTTTTTGTAGATCCTTTATGTCTGCTGGAGGCCCCATGTCGATTCTGACCTTGATTTGTTTTGTGCTTGCTTCGATTCTCTCTCGACCGACTAGAAACCCGAGTAGTTGTCCAGATGATACGCCAAAAACACACTTGTTTGGGTTTAGCTTCCACTTCCATCTTTTTAAATTGTCGAAGGTTTGTTGTAGATCTTCTATTAATGATTCCGGGTTCTTTGTCTTGATGATGACGTCATCAACATATGCTTCCGCGTTCTTTCCGATTTGATCTCCTAAACAAGTCTGGATTGGCCTTTGATAAGTTGCTCCTGCATTTTTTAGTCCGAAGGACATTGTCTTATAACAATATGCTCCGAATGGGGTGATGAAAGAAGTCTTGCTTTGGTCTTCTTCTTTTAGTGCAATTTGATGATATCCCGAGTAGCGAGTCTAAAAAAGATAATAGAGCTGCTCCTGCTGTAGAGTCCACTATTTGGTCAATTCTTGACAACCTGAACAGGTCCTTTGGACAGTGTTTGTTGAGATCGGTGTACATGCGCCATTCATCTGTGTTCTTTTTGTGTACTAGAACTAGGTTAGCTAGCCAATCTGGATGTAAAATTTCTCTTATGAAGCCGGCTGCCAGTAATTTGGCTATTTCTTTCTTTATTGCCTCTTTCTTGTCATGTGAAAATCGTCGTAATCTCTGTTTGATTGGTCTTGCTCCTTTGTTGACTTCTATTTTGTGCTTAGCCAACTCCCTTGGGACTCCTGGCATATCAGCTGGTTTCCAAGCAAATATGTCTTTGTTATCCCGTAAGAAGTTGGTGAGCGCGAGTTTTTATTTGATAGGTAGATGAGCACTGATAGTGGCTGTTTTGGATGGGTCGCCGGTCCCTAGATCAATCTTTTGGTTCCTTCTCCTTCAATTTGTGGTAAGGATGACTTATTTTTTTGGCGGAATTTCCAATTCTTCTATTCTTACTTTAGCTGTTGCCGAGTTGATTTCTCCTTGTACTTTTGAAGATATCTGTATGGCTTGCACATCGCACTCGTAGGCACGTTTCAGGTCTCCTCTGAGAGAGAGTATTCCGTGTGGTCCTAACATTTTGAGTAGTAAGTAAGGGTAATGTGGAATAGCAAGGAATTTTACCAACACTGGTCTTCCCAATATTGCATGATAAGATGATTTAAAATCTACAACTTCAAACTTGATGAGTTCTATGTGATAGTTTGTAGGAGTTCCAAATGTCACTGGTAGAGTTATTTGCCCGAGGGGCATTGCTGGCCTCCCGGGTACCGTAGAAAGGTACACTTGTTGGTGTAATCATTTTTGAAAAATTCTGGCCCCATTTTCCTTAGGGGTATGCAAAAATGATGTTGAGCCCCTGCTCCTCCATCGATGAAAACTTTGGTTACTGTTATAGCTGCGATTGTTGGTCCGAGTACTAGTGGGTATAGCCCTGTGTTTCCAACACTTGTCCATTGATCCTCTCGTAAAAACTGGATTGGATATTGAGACTGGTTTAGATATCGTGGAACGGCTGATTCTGCTGCCATGATTGTTCTCCACGCCAGTTTGTCTTCTTGCTTGCTTCTAGACCCCGGTACTCCTGAGAATATTACTGCTACTGTTGCTCTTAGATTTTGAAACCCGTTGTCTGCTGGATTGTTATTTTCTTCTTTCTTTTCTCTATTTTTCTCTTTTTTAAATGCGTCTTTTTTTATATATTTTCTTAGAATATTCGACATTCACCCATCGGGTGAACTCCTGTTGGATGATAGATGCATTTCATCTTCTCAAGTTCTTCAAATTTTCTGACTGGGTAGAATTTCTTTCTTTCGGTAGCGGCCATTGTATTATCCGAATATCTCTTCTTATTGTGGTATTCTTGTCTGTTGTCCGAGTTGTTCCACCTTCCTGAGTTGTCCGTTTCTCCGAGTTGTTTCTTCTATCTGAGTTGTTTCTTCTATCTTGGTTGTTTTTGTTATCTGGGAATCTCTCCCATGTCTTTTCTTCTACCGTAATCATCTTTTCGACTGTTCTCTTAAACTCTTCGTTTGTCCGTGGGTTTTCTTTGCAGAAATCATGGAACATCCATCTTATTCTTAAGCCATATGAGAATGCTTCAATTACTTCCCTTTCGGTAATATCGTGTACTTGTGCCCTCAGTTCTCCAAATCTTCTATAGAAATCCCTGAGGCTCTTTCCTCGATTTTGTTTAAACCTTTCAACTCAGCTTGTGTTATTGGGTGTATGAGTATTCCTGCAAAATTTTCGCAAAAAGCTTTCTGAAGATCCCCCCATGTTTTGATTAAGCCTGGGCATAACTTGTCGAACCATTGTAGTGGTAGAGTTTCGAGTGCCATTGGAAAAAATAATGCCTTAATGTCATCATCTCCCCCGGCTAATTCTATTGATTGAGAATAGATTCTGAGCCATTGCATTGGTTCTGTCTTGCCATCGTATTTCGAGTGGTTTGACGGCTTAAATTTGTGAGGTAGTCTGACCATGAGTAGCCTTCCTGCAAAGCAGGAGAATCTGTCGGGTACTTTTTCGGGTTTGTAGTCGGAATCTGCTTGGCCGTTATATCTTGTAATAGATCTGGGAGGGCTTCAAGGAGGGGTTGGTAGCCTGTCGCAATTTTCTCCCGTTCTCTCAGCCCAATCGTGATGCGGTTGAGTTCTTTTGCTTTGGTCTGGGATAGATAATCTTTCGAATGTGGAAACTCTCTGACTTCTTTGGCTTGTTTGTTCGAAAGGTATACGACGAGGAGGTACTTGGTTATCTTGTATTCTTTGTGCGGTTGTTCTGAGTAGGTTCCTGAGCCTGGCTTGTTTTTCACTTGGTCGTTGTATGGCGTCGATTTCATTAATTAACTCCAGTATCTTGTTGATGGGGTTAAGTCTGGCCCTTGCTGTGGCTCGTCTTTCTTCGGTTTCTTTTTTGGCTCTTCTTTCATTGTACTCGGCTAACTTCTCTTCGTATTTGCGCCATGCTTCTCTGTGTTCTTGAACTCGATTTCGTCTTCCTCCCCTTTTCTTGTTTCTTCTTTCTCTTACTGCCTTTTGGCTCTCTGTTTCTCCATCTCTGGTTACGGAGTTGGGCGGGATATCGGTTTCTGATTCTTCTGATGATCTGTAGTCGGGTTGGACTGGTGGTACTAGGGGTTGCCTGATCATGTAGTCTTCTTTGTGTACATCGAGCGAGTAGTCGGATCCTTCCTCATCTAATGATCTTCCGTATTGAAAAGGAAGGGAAACTGAGTACTTATCTTGGCCTAAAGTTGTATCATCATACCCCATCGCTTTTTGAGTGATATTCTGATACGTCTGCGCTGCATTGTTGAGGCCGAAGTAGAAAGAACTCGGCGTTTTTTGAGTACTTGGTTCTGGAACCTCTTCTTCCGTCAGCTTGAGTTCAGAAAAATTTCCAGATATCTCCAGTTCAGGTTGTGACAGAACCGGCCAATCCATCTGAGATTAAGCGTAACTATCCCCGTTAACAATGTTGACACGTATACACCGCTTCTCGAATGAACCCAGTAGTCCGCCGAGTGTCATGAAGGACCTCGGTAAATCAACTTATATCCAGGATCACATGATTAAGGAAACATCATACATCAGTATATAGAGTTTACAGCGGAAAATAATTACACACTGGTTCCAAATATGTTACAGGAAAATGGCATTGTTTCTAAAATACAATAACATAGGTTGTAGTATATCACCAGTTTCCATCAAACCTCCTTACAAGCATGATGAGAGAATTATACAATATGACCATGCCCGTTGGTCTTACTAATCCAAATCATCCACAGGATTAAAGCAAGCAATGCCAAAGCCTTCATAAAGGATAACACCTGCAACGATTGGGTAAAACCCTGAGTACTCAATTGTACTCCGCAAGACTTACCCAATAGGAAAATAAATGAAAACTCCAAGGATAAATGATAGGCTATGTATGGTGGGGTTAGTTGGCTAGCAACTTTTACGAAAAAGCTTGTTATTAAAAATTCCCAAATTTATATGTTGGCGGCTAAATTTATTATGATGCTACTCATAACTACGCTTGCACCTTTCTAAAAACATAGACTTGAGTTATAACAAACATTCATCTACAGATGAGGTACCAATTATAATCTTTTCAGTATCAACAGTGAATTCCATCTCTTTTACTACGTCTCTGCGGTCAGGCATGAGTTTCTCACTATCCGGGAGAGACGGCGATTTGAATCAATTACACCAGCTGGGTAAAGCCCGTATCATACACCCGCACGAGTGTGTACCTCACCCGCGCGAATCACCGTTCACTCTATTCGAAAGATAGGATTGAACCATTTCGTAAAACTGATGGTACTGCATCCTCACAAGTCATGCCCGTAGCCTGTAGTCATGCAGGGTTTTGGATCAATACCCTCTCCACCAGTTACTCTCCTCCCAGCAATGCTAACGGTTCAATTCCTACCTCGAACGAGCTAATCGGTTTCACAGTCGAAACGAGTTATTCGGCTGTTATATGAAGGTACGTTCAATCTCACACCTAGATCCAGAATATGGTACGGTCCTTGATTGACTCAAACGGGAAAGATACAAGCATACAAGACCTTCATGTCCTGTAGCATCACCAAACACCGAATCCCGTCCGGTCTCCATTTATCATTCACCTCATGTTTAAGGATATCACATGTACCAACCTAAGTGGTGCGGATGACAAGAAATCATCCGACTTCTTATACCTAAGCATGGCTAAGCATAATCTATCTACTTCATCTAGTAAGATAAATGGTTTTCATTTTAGTGGCCAAGGAAGTCATGCAACAACGGTATCAACCAACTTCTGACAACTTATTGCACATCACAATACTATATAAAGAAAAGATTACTTCTATTTCAAAAAGATAGAATAGGGTATTTAAATGCTCCGGGGCTTGCCTCGGTGAAAGTTGGAGGGTCCGTAGTTAGGGTATTTCGACAGTAGTTTAGAGTCTCGTTCTTCGTTTTTGGGTAGCAACTCCTGTGGATCTTTCTCCTTGGTCACCGCGTACTCGACGGGAACCTCTTCCTCCGATCCTATATGAATGTATGTGATGCATAAATATCAAGAATGCATATAGGATGCGCGATGATAATATGCTATGGCATGAAATGATACATGATGACATGATCATGGGAATGACAAGAATGGAAAGCTACATAAGGTTCTATGTGTGCAATTCTCTTTCTCCGATGACAACACTATATTATCAGAATTGATTAAAATAAACTAACATCATTTGTTTCTAGGTACACCGAGTACGTGCATATCTCTTCTGGAAAAGTCTATTTAATTACTAAAAAGTAACAAGCATTTATCCTCAATTAATGTATCACGATTATTATCATTAGATAAAGGAATTGCCAAAGATCAGTGGGTCCCATGATCTAAGTTATTCTATTACACTCAAAAGGTCACACAAGCATTACATAATTACTTCACTTAAAAAGGAAAACAACATAAACATGTATGTCACTAGCTCTAGCATTCATAACATAAAATAACCAGTCATCAATCAATTCATTAAAGTATTTTCAACACAAACAGTACCTTATGATGATAAACAGAAAAAGATATAAAATTAAAACAATCAAATATAAACACACAAGTGATCATATGCCTCCTTTTTCCTTTTATTAATAAATTTGGAAATAAAGATTTTAATAACCATTCTCAAATCCATCCCAAACTTTTTATACAGATTGGAAATGTTATGAAATGAGTGCAAAATAAATTTCATAATTTTTGGACTAATAATTTATTCTATAAAAATCATGGAAGACTCCTTTAACAATTAAAAGGGGTAATTTTAATTCATACAAAAATCATCCAAAATCTAAGTTTTATATTTTTCCTAGGTAAACATCATTATCAAGATGCTACACAAAAATTCCCATGATTTTAGGATCCCTATTTATTTTTCTATAAAATAAATAAATCCTAGCACTATTCACCAAATTGGGAAAACAAGAAAATGAAAAACCTAATCTATTGAGGCCTGCTACACGCGGCCCAGGCCGGCCCAACAACAGTGATGACAGCGAGCGGCCCAACGCGACGTGATAGGCGCGCGTGCGGCTGGCTTGCTTGACGCGGGTCCCACTATCGATTGGCAAGAGGGCGGGGAGCGGCGTGATCGGCCGGAGCTCGTCGGCGGCAAGAACTCCGGTGACGGCGATGGCATCACCGTGACACCCAAACTCTGGCGCATCGATCTACATAGTTAGTTGGGCGGATTAAGGTTTCACTCGAGCTCGAGCATGGTTATGGCGGCTCGGCGGCGCGCGACACCGCAGAAGGCGGCGTGGCTCCGGCCTCTACGGCTACTAATTGCCCGCGATGAAGCTCGACGGAGCTCAAGGAGGCTCACCGAGGCTTGAGGACACGTTCAATTGAATCGGAGAGAGAAGTGAGGTGGCTGGTGGCAGAGAAAACGGCCGCGGCGGCGCTAACCGGCGGCGGCAACGGCGTTCCGACGCAAACCTGCCCAAAGGGTAAAAATAACAAAGCCGATCATCATCTAGACATCAAAGAGAGTGTGACACATCAAACGGTATGCCCAGAGGTTCACCGTAGTGATCTAGCCGCGGTGCGAAGGTGCTCAGCGGCGTTCTCACCGGAAATGAAAGAGATGACGGCGTCCGGCTAGCTCCGGCGGAATTGGACGACGCGAGCAAGCTCAAGGGATGCGTAGAGAGATGGACAGTCCAGCTGCGGGATGGAGCTATTGGAGATGAAGCGAAGGCGGTGAATTTTGCCAGTGTGCAGAGGTGTTGCCGGCAGCGAGCAGAAGAAAGGGAAGATGGAAACGGCGGCCGGCGGCAGTTTTTTATAGGGCGAGGACGATGTCGTGGCTCGGTAGAGTCTTCACGAGCTCGGACAGATGGTCGGCCCCGCGCCTTTGCCGGTGAAGGCGTGAGAATTGACACGGCAATGCCGGCGACAGCAAACAGCATGGGCAAGGAGGGTGACATGGCACGGTACTGTAGCGACTGAATCTGCCCTATTCACCTCTCGGTTTCTCTCAATCCAGGAAGCCAAAATGCAATCCAGTTGCATCGTGGTGTTCTCCTATAGGTGCTCTACAACTATGATTAAAGGACCAAAGGCTAACTCCTAATGATTTGCAAACTAGAAGCTGCTAAACATCACTAAAAACTCACTTTGAAACTCGATTCGGTTAACACAAGAGCTGATTTCAGCAATTAGCCTAGTTTAGCAATTAATTAGGAATACAAATGAAAGGATCAAGCTGAACCAATTCCACTATTCAAGAGTACAAACTTTATACTAACAATTGGTGAACTATTTTCCAAAATTTTATTTATGAAAAACTATTCAAATCAGCCTTGGAAATAGAATTTGATTACTGAAATCAGGGACTTAGAAAAATTCTAAGTCACCTTCAAATTTTATGCTGAATTCAAATTTCAAGACATTTTTTGAGCAATAAAACATGAGATTTGGCCCTAGGCCTTTAAGTAAAAGTTGTTCCACATGTTTTATACTACAACTTTTATTTAAGGTTCAAACCCAAAAACTGAAAAGAACATATACTTATATTCTAAGATACTTAGCAACTTGATAACTACATAATTAACATTATCATCACATGTGAGCATGTTTTAACAAAAAGTTGTATATAAACCCTATCTCAAACATCATTATAGACATTTTTAAGCAACTTTTGAGATTGTTACTCAAACAAGTACATAGCACACATGGAAACTGCAATAGCTTTTGCATATGAGCAAAATGCTAAATGATGCTTATGCATTGATGCAAATGCAATGCACTTGATTAACATTTAGAATGTTACAGCTCCTCCCCCCTTAACAAAAATCTCATCTCGAGATTTTGCAGGACCTACCATTGTTCATAGAAGGTGGGATATTTGATACGAAGGAAATCCTCCCGCTCCCAAGTGGCATCATCTTCAGTATGATTGCTCCATACTACCTTGTAAAATTTCACAATCTTACTTCGGGTCACTCTTTCCATTTCTTCCAGAACTCGAATTGGTATCTCTTTATATGTGAGGTCCGATTCCAATTTAATATCATCCAGATTGACTTCTTCGGTGGGTGCTCTCAAACATTTCTTGAGTTGGGAGACATGGAAGACATTAAACACTGCACTCATGCTAGGTGGAAGTTACAAAGCATATGCCACTTTTCCTTTGCGAGCTATAATCCTGAATGGTCCCACATAGCGAGGAGCTAATTTACCTTGTATTACGAATCGACGTTCACTTTTAAATGGTGAGACTTTCAAATAGACATAGTCACCAACATTAAAATATATTGGCCTACGTCTTTTGTCGACATAACTTTTTCGATTTGGATTTAGCAGACTTTAAGATGTTGTTGAATCTTTTGGACTTATGCTTCAGCTTGCTTCACAAAAATCGATACCGTAGTACCTCCTCTCTCCGGGCTCCACCCAGTTTAAGGGGGGCCTACATTTTCTGTCATAAAGTGCTTCGAACGGTGCCATTTTAATACTTTCTTGATAGCTATTGTTATATGAAAACTCTGCTAGAGACAACCATTCCTCCCAAGATCCCAAAGCAGATAACACACAAGCTCTCAACATGTCTTCTAGAATTTGATTGACCCGCTCAACTTGACCAGAAGTTTGAGGATGATAAGCAGAGCTTCTGATTAGCTTGGTACCAAGATAAGAATGAAGGTGCTCCCAAAAATGAGACATGAATTGTGAGCCTCTATCTGATATAATGGTTTTTGAAACACCATGTAGACGCAAGATTTGTGCAATATATAAATCTACATATTGTTCTGCATTATATCTTATTTTCACAGGTAAGAAGTGTGCTACCTTGGTGAGGCGATCCACAATTACCCATATAGAATCATATCCTTTCTGGGTTCTAGGAAGTTCAGTTATGAAATCCATACCTATTTCTTCCCATTTCCACTCGGGGAATAGATAAGGATTGGAGTAGTCCAAAGAAGTCGCAAATGATGCGCTTTTACCCTTCCACACACATCACAGTGAGCAACATACCGTGCTATTTCTTTCTTCATCTTGGTCCACCAATATTTTGGTTTCAAATCTTGGTACATTTTACTACTACCAGGATGGATGGATAGATTAGAGAAATGGGCTTCAGACAAAATTTGATCTTTCAATTTCTCATCTTTAGGAACTACCAAGCGATCATCGAACCATAATACTCCATTTTCATCTACTCGGAAATGCTTGGTTTCCTTCTCTTGAATCTTTTACTTGATATGAAAAATACCCACATCGGTCTTTTGACCTTCAATAATTCAGCTTTCTAGATTGCAACTAACCACTATATTATTGATCACTGCTAGATGCATAAGGTTGAAAGTTTCTCCAGAAAGTAATTCTGTGTAGTTGCAATGAGTCTTTCTACTAAGAGCATTGGCCACTACATTAGCCTTTCCTGGATGATAATGTACTTCTAGATTATAGTCTTTGATTAATTCCAACCATCTCCTCTGTCTCATGTTTAATTCTGGCTGGGTGAAAATATATTTAAGGCTCTTATGATCGGTGTAGATATGGCATAATTTTCCCAGCAAATAATGCCTCCAAATCCGCAAAGCATGGACCACTGCAGCCAGTTCTAAATCATGAGTAGGATAATTAACTTCATGCTTTCAAAGTTGTCGCAAAGCATAGGCAATGACCCGACCTTCCTGCATTAGGACGCGGCCGAGACCAATGCCGAAGCATCGCAATAAACATCGAAAGGTTTTGTTATATCGAGGTTGTGCCAACACGGGAGCAGTGGTTAGCAATTTTTTCAAATTGCAGAAAGCGGCTTCACACTCTGGTGTCCACACAAACTTTTCATTCTTTTGAAGCAACCGTGTCATGGGTTTAACAACCTTTGAAAAGTCCAGAATGAATCACCTATAATAACCGGCTAATCCTAGAAAACTCCAGATTTCTGAGACAGTGGTTGGAACTTTCCAATTCAACACTTCCTGAACTTTATCAGGGTTTACTGATATACCATTTTCTGATAGCACATGCCCCAAAAATTTGACCTCACGGAGCCAAAATTCACACTTGCTAAATTTAGCATATAGTTTATGTTCCCTGAGTCTGGTTAGGACTATTCTCAGATGCTCAGCATGATCTTCATCATTCTCAGAGTATACCAATATATCATCAATAAATACCACTACAAACTTGTCTAACTCTGGCATGAAAACAGAGTTCATCAAGTACATAAAATGGGCAGGTGCATTTGTAAGACCGAAAGACATTACCAAATACTCGAACAGGCCATATCAGGTTACAAAAGCTGTTTTAGGAATATCCTCTAGTCGGATTCTCGATTTGGTGATATCTAGATCTCAAATCAATCTTGGAGAAAATCTTGGCCCTACTCAATTGGTCAAATAGGATATCAATGTGGGGAAGTGGATATTTATTTTTAATGGTCACTGCGTTAAGTGGTCGATAATCAACACACATACGCAGAGTATCATCCTTCTTCTTTACAAATAAGGCAGGGCATCCCCACGGAGATGTACTTGGTCTAATAAATTTCTTTGTCAACAGTTCTTGTATTTGTTTCTTCAATTCAACCAACTCATCTGGTGGCATTCTATATGGTCTTCTAGAGATAGGAGCAGTGCCAGGTATTAGGTCAATAGCAAATTGAACATCTCTTTCTGGTGGTAAACCTGGTAAGTCATCAGGGAAAACATCTAGAAATTCACATACCACTGGAATTTCTTCCAACTTGATGGTTTTGGTAGCAAAGGATAAATTTCTAAGATTAGAATCCATAGAGATTGACACATCTAAAGTACCATTGCCCTCTGGTGAATTTAACTTGAGCATTCTGTTGGACACATTGATAGTTACTTCATATTCCTTCATCCAGTTTGTGCCTAAAATAACATCCAAACCCAAATTGGGCAACACGATGAGGTGTGCCAAAAATTTCTTTCCTCCAATCTCAATTATAACATTCCAAACTATGTGTTTGGTGGATGTCTCAGCCCCAACTGAGTTGATCAGAAACCCATTCTTCATTGTATTAATTGGGAACTGATGCTTGGATGCAAAAGCTTGTCTTGTAAATGAATGTGATGATCCAGAGTCAAACAAGACACATGCAGGGCTTTGATTCACTAAAATATACCCACAGTCACTGGTTCTCCTACTGGGATTTCTTCCATGGTAGTATAATGCACATATCCGACACGTGTACTTGAAACCTGCTTCTTATAGTTTGGGGATGAAAAGTTATCCTTACGCTTTTCTTTGGACCAAAATTTGGTTTTGTGGTCTTTGGTGCATAATTTTGACTGGGTTGAGGGCACTCACGAGCAAGATGTCTAAATTCTCCACAATTGCGACAAGGGAATCTAGAACAACTCTGTAAACTTTTAGTTGCATTCACTTGCTGAAATTGTAGAGGTGGATTATTTCGTTGAGCCTTCTGTTGTTGAGGTGACCTGTCTTTGTTTGATTGATGGACAGTATTGGGACATTTGCACCATTTGGATTAACGACTGGGATGGACCATTAAAGTATGACTGATTCCGTTTCTTGTCCTCCTTGTATAAACGATGAGCATTCTCCCGAATAATAGCATCACTAACTAGCTCATTATAAGTAGTACACTTATTAAGAGCTAAGTCATCTTGGAGTCTGAGAGATAGCCCACGCATAAAATAGCCCATTCGCTTTTTCGGTGTATCCACGTGCTTAGGGGCATACCTAGCCAGATGATTAAAGGCATGGACATACTCACTCACAGTTTTGGTGCCTTGGGTCAGCTTCAAAAATTCCATCCTCTTGATTTTTATGATGCCTTCAGGTATATACGATTCACAGAAAACTTTCTTAAACTCACGCCACGTAGGTCTTGCATCTTCGGGCAAAGTAGACAAATAGCTGGTCCACCAAGTACCAGCAGCGCCATGCAACTGCTGAGCTGCATATTCGGCCTTCTGAGTATCAGTACATTGAAGAAGACGAAACTTTTGCTCAATAGTGTTAAGCCATTCCTCCGCTTGTAGAGGTTCCTCTGACTGAGTAAACACCAGTGGATTGGTGCCCAGAAATTTCTTGTAAGTGACAGGTGGGTCTTGATCACGGCAGTTCTGGTGCCCTGGTGTTGTATTCTGAGCAATTTATTGCAGAGCGGCCTCTATGTTCACTTGACCACCTATCAAACGAGACAGTGCTTCTGCCGCAGTAAGTGGGGGCGGCAATTCCGAAGGTCCAGAATTGTCTCTCTCCGAACCATTGGAATGAGGGTTCGACATCTACATCATATTTAGAGTACAATTAGGTGGGCACTTTTGTTCTTACTAGAATTATATCTTTAGTTATTCTACGACTTTGTAAGGGGAAAGATTTTGATGCAATAAGATGAGCAATGAATGATCATGATGCATGTTCGATTCTATACGTCCTCACAGAATTAGAGAAGAGTAGACTTTCTAATCGATAATAAGTGGTGGCCTTCCTACGTACTCTCATTAAATCGCATCTATTCGGTTTACTACACGTTTTCGTAGTTAGCGTACCTGCAGAAGAATTCATTTCAGCTCGAATCCCCACATGATATGCATCACACACAATGAAGGCAATATCTTTAAATGCTCCCCATATATGTATACCCCCGTATACATACATGTAGCACTAAACTACCCGAATCATCATCACATCCCACAATTAAGTATCTTCACATAAACATGTGTGTAACATGTAAATGCTCCGATAACCACACTAGCACTCCCCTAGACCAGCGGTTGTCCGATCATGCTCTCACAACTCACGCTTACCTCGGCGTAGGTGCGACGTTGCATAATTTAAAAGACAGTTTATACTACATAGTTCCATATATGTATATACGAAAATACACATATACTTCCATATGAGGTCACCACCACCCTTAGGTCATCGGGTGACAAGATAACCATTCATACTTACCTTCTTACCTGAGCGTAGAGGCATTGATTCACACACATGCAATGAAT
This sequence comes from Chrysopogon serrulatus, assembly GCA_015844335.1. Taxonomy (NCBI): domain Eukaryota; kingdom Viridiplantae; phylum Streptophyta; class Magnoliopsida; order Poales; family Poaceae; genus Chrysopogon; species Chrysopogon serrulatus. The sequence continues at coordinate 327,287 of JADLZL010006635.1, forward strand.
AAAAACCCCCCAGAGTTAGTGATAGCCACCTGCGGGCTTAATTGGAGGTTTGACACTGGTGTAGATTCAACTCAAAAACCTACATAGGGCTAGTTTTGTTGCAAATTAAGATTTTTAAAACCAAAAGCTTTTGTTTAAAAATACACTGATGATGATATTATCCTTAATCTTGCTCGATGCCGGTTTGTGACAGAACCGACCAATCCATCCGAGATTAATCGTGAATCTTGTCCCCGTTAACAACGTTGACACGTATACACCGCTTCTCGAATGAACCCGGTAGTCCGCCGAGTGTCACGAAGGACCTCGGTAAATCAACTTACATCCAGGATCACATGATTAAGGAAACATGATACATCAGTATATAGAGTTTACAGCGGAAAATAATTACACACTGGTTCCAAATATGTTACAGGAAAATGGCATTGTTTCTAAAATATAATAACATAGGTTGTAGTATATTAACAGGTTCCATCAAACCTCCTTACAAGCATGATGAGAGAATTATACGATATGACCATATCCGTTGGTCTTACTAATCCAAATCATCCATAGGATTAAAGCAAGCAATGCCAAAGCCTTCATAAAGGATAACACCTGCAACGATTGGGTAAAACCCTGAGTACTCAATTGTACTCCGCAAGACTTATCCGATAGGGAAATAAATGAAAACTCCAAGGATAAATGATAGGCTATGTATGGTGGGGTTAGTTGGCTAGCAACTTTTACGAAAAAGCTTGTTATTAAAAATTCCCAAGTTTATATGTTGGCGGCTAAACTTATTATGATGCTACTCATAACTACGCTTGCACCTTTCTAAAAACATACACTTGAGTTATAACAAACATTCATCTATAGATGAGGTACCAATTATAATCCTTTCAGTATCAACAGTGAATTCCATCTCTTTTACTACACCCGCACGAGTGTGTACCTCACCCGCGCGAATCACCGTTCACTCTATTCGAAAGATAGGATTGAACCATTTCGCAAAACTGGTGGTACTGCATCCTCACAAGTCATGCCCGTTCAGCCCGTAGCCCGTAGTCATGCAGGGTTTTGGATCAATACCCTCTCCACCAGTTACTCTCCTCCCAACAATGCTAACGGTTCAATTCCTATCTCGAACGAGCTAATCGGTTTCACAGTCGAAATGAGTTATTCGGCTGTTATATGAAGGTACGTTCAATCTCACACCTAGATCCAGAATACGGGACGGTCCTTGATCGACTCAGATGAGAAAGATACAAGCATACAAGACCTCCATGTCCTGTAGCATCACCAAACACCGAATCCCGTCCGGTCTCCATTTATCATTCACCTCATGTTTAAGGATATCACATGTACCAACCTAAGTGGTGCGGATGACAGGAAATCATCTGACTTCTTAATGATCTAAGCATGGCTAAGCATAATCTATCTACTTCATCTAGTAAGATAAATGGTTTTCATTTTAGTGGCCAAGGAAGTCATGCAACAACGGTATCAACCAACTTCTGACAACTTAATGCACATCACAATACTATATAAAGAAAAGATTACTTCTATTTCAAAAAGATAGAATAGGGTATTTAAATGCTCCGGGGCTTGCCTCGGTGAAAGTTGGAGGTTCCGTAGTTAGGGTATTTCGACAGTAGTTTAGAGTCTCGTTCTTCGTTTTCGGGTAGCAACTCCTGTGGATCTTTCTCCTTGGTCACCGCGTACTCGACGGGAACCTCTTCCTCCAATCCTATATGAATGTATGTGATGCATAAATATCAAGAATGCATATAGGATGCACGATGATAAGATGCTATGGCATGAAATGATACATGATGACATGATCATGGGAATGACAAGAATGGAAAGCTACATAAGGTTCTATGTGTGCAATTCTCTTTCTCTCGATGACAACACTATATTATCAGAATTGATTAAAATAAACTAACATCATTTGTTTCTAGGTACACCGAGTACGTGCATATCTTCTTCTCCGAAAAGTCTATTTAATTACTAAAAAGTAACAAGCATTTATCCTCAATTAATGTATCACGATTATTATCATTAGATAAAGGAATTGCCAAAGATCAGTGGGTCCCATGATCTAAGTTATTCTATTACACTCAAAAGGTCACACAAGCATTACATAATTACTTCACTTAAAAAGGAAAACAATATAAACATGTATGTCACTAGCTCTAGCAACCATAACATGAAATCACCGGTCATCAATCAATTCATTAATGTATTTTCAACACAAACAGTACCTTATGATGATAAACAGAAAAGATATAAAATTAAAACAATCAAATATAAACACACAAGTGATCATATGCCTCCTTTTTCCTTTTATTAACAAATTTGGAAATAAAGATTTTAATAACCATTCTCAAATCCATCCCAAACTTTTTATATAGATTGGAAATGTTATGAAATGAGTGCAAAATAAATTTCATAATTTTTGGACTAATAATTTATTCTATAAAAATCATGGAAGACTCCTTTAACAATTAAAAGGGGTAATTTTAATTCATGCAAAAATCATCCAAAATCTAAGTTTTATATTTTTCCTAGGTAAACATCATTATCAAGAAGCTACACAAAAATTCCCATGATTTTAGGATCCCTATTTATTTTTCTATGAAATAAATAAATCCTAGCACTATTCACCAAATTGGGAAAAACAGGAAAATGAAAAACCTAATCTATTGAGGCCTGCTACACCGCGGCCCAGGCCGGCCCAACAACAAAGGGATGACAGCGCGAGCGGCCCAACGCTGGGCGTGATAGGCGCGCGTGCGCAGCCTGGCCTAACGCGCGGGTCCCAATGCCGCTGGCACAAAGGGCGGGGAGCGACGTGATCGGCCGGAGCTCGTCGGCGGCGAGAACTCCGGCGACGGCGATGGCATCACCGTGACACCCAAACTCTGGCGCATCGATCTACATAGTTAGTTGGGCGGATTAAGGTTTCACTCGAGTTCGAGCATGGTTATGGCGGCTCGGCGGCGCGCGACACCGCAGTGCGACGTGGCTCCGGCCTCTACGGCTACTAATTGCCCGCGATGAAGCTCGACGGAGCTCAAGGAGGCTCACCGAGGCTTGAGGACACGTTCAATTGAATCGGAGAGAGAAGTGAGGTGGCTGGTGGCAGAGAAAACGGCCGCGGCGGCGCTAACCGGCGGCGGCAACGGCGTTCCGACGCAACCTGCCCAGCACAGGTAAAAATAACAGGCCGATCATCATCTAGACATCAAAGAGAGTGTGACACATCAAACGGTATGCCCAGAGGTTCACCGTAGTGATCTAGCTGCGGTGCGAAGGTGCTCGACGGCGTTCTCACCGGAAATGAAAGAGACGATGGCGTCCAGCTAGCTCCGGCGGAATTGGACGACGCGAGCAAGCTCAAGGGATGTGCAGAGAGATGGAGAGTCTAGCTGCGGGTTGGAGCTATTGGAGATGAAGCAAAGGCGGTGAATTTTGCCAGTGCGTAGAGGTGTTGCCGGCGGCGAGCAGAAGAAAGGGAAGATGGAAACGGCGGCCGGCATCAGTTTTTTATAGGGCGAGGACGATGTCGTGGCTCGGTAGAGTCTTCACGAGCTCGGACAGATGGTCGGCCCCGCGCCTTTGCCGGTGAAGGCGTGAGAATTGACATGGCAACGCCGGCGACAGCGAACAGCATGGGCAAGGAGGGTGACATGGCATGGTACTGTAGCGACTGAATCTGCCCTGTTCACCTCTCGGTTTCTCTCGATCCCGGAAGCCAAAATGCAATCCAGTTGCATCGTGGTGTTCTCCTATAGGTGCTCTACAACTATGATTAAAGGATCAAAGGCTAACTCCTAATGATTTGCAAACTAGAAGCTGCTAAACATCACTAAAAACTCACTGAAACTGATTCAGTTAACATAAGAGCTGATTTCAGCAATTAGCCTAGTTTAGCAATTAATTAGGAATACAACGTAAAGGATCAAGCTCAACCAATTCCACTATTCAAGAGTACAAACTTTATACTAACAATTGGTGAACTAGTTTCCAAAATTTTATTTATGAAAAACTATTCAAATCAGCCTTGGAAATAGAATTTGATTACTGAAATCAGGGACTTAGAAAAATTCTAAGGCACCTTCAAATTTTATGCTGAATTCAAATTTCAAGACATTTTTTGAGCAATAAAACATGGGATTTGGCCCTAGGCCTTTAAATAAAAGTTGTTCCACATGTTTTATACTATAACTTTTATTTAAGGTTCAAACCCAAAAACTGAAAAGAACATATACTTATATTCTAAGATACTTAGCAACTTGATAACTACATAATTGACATTATCATCACATGTGAGCATGTTTTAACAAAAAGTTATATATAAACCCTATCTCAAACATCATTATAGACATTTTTAAGCAACTTTTGAGATTGTTACTCAAACAAGTACATAGCACACATGAAACTTGCAATAGCTTTTGCATATGAGCAAAATGCTAAATGATGCTTATGCATTGATGCAAATGCAATGCACTTGATTAACATTTAGAATGTTACACAGGTTCCAGAAGGAGTCGACCGTGGAGAGCTCCGCGACCGTCCGCTTCGCAAACCCAGCTTCCGAAGACGAAAGTTGAGCCTTTTAGAAAAAGCATCGTGTGTAGGTCCGCTGAGCCCTTGACGTTGAATTCGCCGAAATTCCCTACGGGGCGCCCGGTATGTCGGTGTTTAACCATCGATAGCCTGCCACGGGTTCCGTAGCGATTGATTCAGATCTTGACGAATACTAGAACTTCGGCGGTTCACGCAGAGACCTTCGGTTTATCCTGGTTTGAGCCCTCGTCGCCGAGTAAAAAGCTCTACTCGGTCGGCCTTGGCCTTTTTTTATTTGGATTGATGTATGATTGTGTGTTGTCGCTTGTTACAAAGAGGGCGCTCTGGCTCATTTTTATGAGAGAAAAGAGCCAGAGCTTTGGTTCTAATCCTACTCGGACTTAGTAGAGAGAGTTCTGTTCCTATTATAGAAGTTACTCTCTATTCGTCTAACTAGGACAGGACGTCTTCTACTTGGAATCGGTCCTCTTGCCTCTGTCTAGTGGGTCCGTCTGAACGGTAGTCATATTGTTAGGGAACCGTCTTGGTCCTGCATCGACAAGTATTAAATTTGTATAGTACCACAAAGTTAGCAGATATATAGTTTAAATATTTCAAAGGGAAATTATTTCCTACTCCTAGGGAGTAGTTACTCCCATGTGTATATCTCTAGATTTCGAGCGTATATGACCGAACGAAGTGTATGTACACGAAGTACATGATCATACTAGACTATCTATGGCAGTATATATGTCAAGTATGCATGCATACATAGAGTATGTTGTTATACTTATTTTATATACTACAGTCAGTGGCATTTTCATAATATATTAAAAAGTATGGGTTTCTTTAAAATTTTTTCATATAGAAAGACTTGAAGTATCTTAGTATGAGTATATAAGCATACTCAAAGTGATAAACAAGTATGAACACATACGCAATAAAGTTTTTTAAAGATGGGAGTAACTACTCCGGGGAGCAGGAAAACCTCGTCCTATTTCCTGAACCAATTAAATACGCTTCATACTTTAGAATTTCATTTGTCATGCATATTTTTGGTTTTTAGAACTTTTTTTAGAAACTTTATTTGAAACTACTCTTTAAATCCCCCGCAACAACAACACACAAGGAATCACCTAGTTAAATCCTGAGAAGCAGTGACACATCCATGGAAAACAACTTGTGGCCTCTGTCGGCGGTTCATGCACGATAGGTCCTTAATTAATTGGAAACAATATGCTGCAACTGCAGGTACGTACTCTCTTCATACTCGAGAAAAAGTTGTTTTAGACAAGGCTTAGGTCAAACATTAGGAATGTGAAAACCATATAAATAGATTTTTCTTGAAAAACACACTCTTATAAAAAACATACATACATTTTTTTAGATAAGGGAACCAAGGTTCCAACCTCTACCATCCGAAGATGGTACACAGCTGATACAAGATATAGTTATTAAAGTTTAAAAGAACAAGACCATCTAGTGATCAACCACACACTGAAAAAAGATAAGACTCTCTTAAGTTCAGCAACCAAAACAACTAAGGACCAGACTCAACGTTGCTGAAGAAAGACAACACAACTATGATGGCAGTCGATTATGAGTCCTCCAACCTAACTTGAAGAAAATCACCAACAGCAAATTCTCCCAACGTCTACAGCCTTCCGAGAAAGACTGTCGATCCTCCGCCTTATGTAGCATGGACCATTGCTTGATCCAAGACGTCACCCCGAAAAAATCACCGCATTTAAGATTTAGAAGAAACTTTTTTAAACACCTTATCATTTCTATTCAACCAAATAGCCCAACAAATAGCGGCTGCACCAACTACTATTTGACTCCTCAGCTTGGAACTAAGCCCATGCAACCAGGATCCAAACAAGTGTGCAAAATTATGAGGGGGTTGAATTTCAAAAATAAAGTGTACAGTTTGCCAAATAAATCTTGAAAACCTACAATTAAAAAATAGGTGTTGTATGGTTTCCATCGAGTTACAAAAACAACACTTAGTGTCGCCATCCCAATTCCTCTTAGCTAGATTATCTTTAGTAAGAGTGACACCTTTATTTAAATACCAGAGGAAAATCTTGATCTTCAAGGGGACTTTCAATTTCCAAAAAATTGATTTTTGAGGAAGGAGACAATGGCTGACTAAAGCAGTGTACATAGAGTGCACCGTAAAAGCACCTTTCTTAGTATATCTCCATAAGAAGATATCTTTGTAGTTTGAAAGGTGCACGTGAACTATTTTGGAGACCAGGTTGATCCAATCCCAAAGATTGGCATTAACCAAACCCCTTCTAAATGAAATATTCAAAGGAGTTGTGGACAGTACATGTTGGTATAAATTAACTGCACTCCATTAAATAAGTTTTAAGTAGGATTATCCACAAGCGCACAGATATCATACCAGTGTCACATTTTACTCGGAGGTTTTAAATATCGTATCCATAGGGAACAGTTGTGATGATGGCAAAGTCTATAGACTTAACCCTACAATTAGGCCAGATAATATCAAGAAAGAGGAAATAGCTATTGAACTCTAGTTCTGACAACCGGTAAGCTTTGTATAATACTGTTCTAACTGGGCAAGTAACCCGAATAGGAGAAGAAACAGAGTAATCTCCTACCAAGCACCTATAAGCCTATCAGTCCTATCAACGGGAAGTGGACTACAGAGGATTCAACGAACCTATAAAGTCACATTCGCGAGCTACCACTATCCGGCTAATCAGGGGACATCCACAAGTAAACCTAGCCTAGGCACCACGCCTACACTACGAAATACTACTTCAACCAAGTAATGACCAAGATCAAAGCACTCAATATGAGATGTGAACTTAAGAACAAATAAGAACAAATGCTTACTTGAATCGGAATGGCGAATACAAAAGTACCTCAGAACGCAGCTCCGGGCGAAGGAGCTGAATCCAGAAGAATACAGCCACGAAGAAGCACCGACAGGCCGAAACTCCTCTAGAATCTCTACTCCTCTACTCAATCTCTCTAATCTCTAAACAAGACTAGATCTAGAAGAACTAGTCTCTCCTAATTGCTACATTTAGATGAACTAGAACTAGATGAACTAGAACTAGATCAACTAGAGGGACCCTAACCCTAATTTATGTAGAGAATATGAAGCACCGGGGTGTAGAATGCCTCTTGGAGGGGCCTTGGGGCGTCATTATATAGGCCGAGGTGGAGTAGGGGGCAAGGAACCGCCACGTCATCGATCCGCGTCTTCATGTTGTGTGCACCGTCGGATCAAACCGATCTTAAATCGACGGAGAGATGCTTTGCTTGACTTCCAAGGAAGCGTGGGAGGAAGACTCCGTAAGACGGCGGCCAAAATGCCGAGGGGGCACCGGTCGGCGCCAAGGTGGGGGGGCCGGCCGGCCCCACCGATCCGCTCTGTGGGCCTTGCTGCTTCGGGTGTCTTCTAGACCCTTCCTGATCCTTTTGGCGATATTTTCCATCGCGGTTAGGTTTTGTGATAATTATGCAATGTAATCCCTCTTTTAAGCTTTTCTAGAAAGGTCCCTGGAAAATATAGAATATGCAAAACTCATGGAAATTGTCAGTTAAAACCCTAGACTAATGTGTATTCATGTGCCTTTTCATGTCTAAAGTTCTAATAAAAATTGACGTTATCCACCGTCAACAACTCCCCCAAGCTTACCTTTTGCCAGTCCCTTGGCAAACAACCCAAGCCTAATTATTAAAATATTTAGATCAGGAGTTGCTGCTATACTTTTATTTCTTTTAAGCACACTCACTTTTAAACATAAATTTTCCTTCGGTTTAGATAAAACTGCTCTAACTTTCAAACTTACTCATTTTACCTTTAACTATGGAGCTTTACAGCTTTTGCATGAGTCTTGAGCAATCAAAAGATAGAACAATCAAGTCAAGCACTATGTCTCAAATTCTTCACAGTACCAATATTTCAGAGTTTTGTAAGTTTTCGAAATAAAACTCGGAGCCTAATTGTATGACACCCTCAAGTCTCTTATTATATATGGTATTTATAGATCTCACTGAGGCATTAATGATGTTATGCCTTCCTACAACTAAGGATTTATAGTGGAGCTTACAGGAGTGGCAATAACAAGGATGAGCATACTTGCAATTCATATGTTGTAAAGTCAAGCAATGGATCCACAGAGAATCGAGACATACAATCAAATCAAGATGTGCATGTATATAGAATATGGTGGATAGGTGTATATATGGTATTTAGTGGCTAATCCTAATTCTACTTTTGCTCTTTGAAAATAACTCCCTCCTTAGAACTTAGAACTCTTCACGGGAAAATATGGGCTATCTTTACTCTCTCTCTCTTTTTTTAATCTGGGAGGCGGGTATCTATGTACCCATTGTTTTAATTGTTGGGACACTTGTCCATCTTTTACTTCCCTTTTTTCTCTCTTCTTCTTTTTTTTTCAATACTTTTGCATAGCCACATGCATCCTTTGAATATAAATAATTGGAGAGATACTTGATAAGAACTTAGAGCAATTAAATGGGGCTGTCCTATAGGGTATATTTTGAGTGTTTACTCTTGGTGTAGGAGAAAAACATTTTTAAGGTAGATCTGGATAAAAGTAGAAATGACTGCACTTACACCCTAGAGTAGGAGTAATGCATATGTGGGTGGAGTGCGTAAGTGATCTTAATTTTAAAAGCATGACAAGACTCTCATAAGGTATACAACAAAGGTTGACTGAACTTAATGTAAAGCAAGCAGCATGAATGCGCAAATGTTTTCCTAACTCTAAATGTATTATATGGCTTTGGTAGGAATTTAAGCTTTATCATACGAGAGCTCATCATGTAAGATTTTAGATTTTTAAAATAAATCTCCAGAACTTAGTAATGCTAGGAATAAGATAAATAGCAGCTTAGACCTTCATGTATCATATCAATCAAGTACCTAGACTTAGCTCAAGCATATGCCTCCATAAATTTCAGGTTCAGAGTAAGTTCTTATATCAAAGTAGTTATGTCCAAAACTCAGGAGAACTCAAGGTTGAAAACTAGGCACTTGAAAGGAATTACGGTAGGGCAACTATTCATCATCTCCAAGACAAAATTTCAATGTTCTCTAGTTTTTATTTAACTCTTACTAACTAGACACACTCTATGATCACACCTTAATACATAGATAAGTATTTTGTTTCTGATTTTAATTTGTTTTTCATCTTTTTATTTCTATTGGACTCACAAGACTCAAAAGACATGGACCTTCATGTGCCTGTATATTTTTGGTATTTTATGACTATATAAAATAGACTCGATAATCGTCTAGGTATAGTTATCTGATAACTAGAGGATGCTCCTCCCCCAAGCTAAATATTTGCAATACTTGGTGTTGATGATCTTTAGGGCGAGCTTGTCGGCGATAGTCTTAGTGGGCTCCACGATAGACTCACTCCTTAGTCATAATGTTATTCCTGCATAGTTATACTCCAACAAGAAAACCAAAACTCGAGGCTCGAATTTAATAAGAGGTTAGATCAGCCAATAAGTAATTGATTATTCTTATGAGTTGATTTCAAATTGATAAGTACTAGCACGATTCTCTTTTTAGGATTTTCTAGTTTAATTATGTAGAAATTAAATATGTGTGTATTATATAGTTGTATTTTTATATTATTTTGATTTATTTTTTTTTATATGCCACTATAGAGAATATTTATTCTCGTGGAGCTTAGGCTTTTCATAATGCAAGAAAGTAAATACATGAGCTATTATTTATTTTTTATGCCACCACAAGTAAATATTCCTACAGGGGTTACCACAAGTTTATTCACGTGGGGCTTTTAATATTTTATGATGCAGTAAATGAAGCAATAAAGATTTTTATTTCTTTTTTTAATATTTATAAAGATGAATATGTTAAAGTGAAATTGGATAGGAATACTAATTAATTAGATAACTACCATATTACCTTATGGCAAGGGTACGGAATTTTAAGTTTACCGATAGAACTTCTTCTTCCACTCTTGTGTATCTCTCTATCTTGAGAGATGGAAGTCTTGATGGTTGCATATCTCTTGTGATGGTGATATCACTTTTGTTCTTTGGTTTGGCCCATAGGTTGAAGTAGAGCTTTAATAGTAGCTGGCAAAGCATCTTGCTCAGTGTGCATGTTTACAGAACTTTTACTTGTAGAATTAATAAACTTTGCTCGATGCGTTGTCCTATTTGCAAAACCAAGGCAGAGATCAAGTGCATGGGCTCTGCTGGTGGAGAAACACCAACAGAACCAAATTTATTTCTTTATTTATTGTTTCTCCATCCTTAGGCACATTGAACAAGATAAAGTTGGTGTTACATGAATTGTTTATTTATAACATGAGTGGTAAGATCAAAAGATTAAGCATTGATCGTTGCATTTAAATTCGCATGGCGAAAAAGTCTAAAATTACTTAACCAATTAAAGGATTGTCTATCTCTATATAAGTTTTCATATGAGTATGACTCTCATCTTCCTAAGATCGAATATAATGTTTTAGCTTGTTTGGTTAAGACTGAGATTAAGAGAACGGTGCCATGAATAATCTTAAAGAACAAAGTATGTTGAGTTAATTAGGTTAATCAATTTAAGTTGTAACTCTAATATGTTTGTGTATTTATGTGTACCAAGATCAAGAGAAGAGCAGTGACCACTTATCTTAGGATATTACCTTCATTATTAGAGCGTGATGACACTAAGTGATGAAGGGTAAATGACTGTGGTCCTTTCTCTTGCATCTTGAGTTGTTTATGGACATCTTGTCTCCTCTGTTGCACTTATTCTTTTGCCATCTTTTACTTCTTTGATCTTTTGACTCTTTTCGCTCCAGTCATTATTATGCCTGCAATAGATTAGTGGACAACACATATCCGAAGGAGTATATAAATTTTGAACATAGGTTGCTTGTTCAGTATTTTATTTTATTCTATCTATGCTAATAAAAAAGATAGTATTGATATTATTTTAGCATAGATCCTGTTTTATATAGGCATGGCTTGAGGTAGAGTAACTTGTAGTAGAAGATAAAGTGAATAAACTATTAATACTCACAGTTCTTCCATCCATAATGAATGAGCTGTGTCTTTTTCTACAAAGTTATTAAAGTTTATGATGTGCCCTGTCTTATCTCTCGATTCGAATTCCTCTCATGACTTACCTAAGTTAAATTGAAAGTTTTTCTCAGGGGGTTAGTCTACAAAATATCTAATATCTACTACAACAATTTCTAGTTCAATAACCAAGCTAAACTCCATGTCTAATTTTGGTTAAGGAAGACTATTTAACCTAAGCACCATGTTTAATTCAAAAAGCCTTTGAAAGTATGTATACACTACTTTCAAACTAAATCTTACTATAAATGCACAAAGGTAATATGAAAGTATTGTAGAGATTTATTTAAAAAGAGATGAAAGAGTATGATTAACAAATTAAATAAAGGTAGAGAAAACTAATATTAGCAACATAGGATTTTCTAAATAAGGCCATTCCCCCAAGCTGGATTTTGCAAAGCAAAATTAATTTGGATGGATGTAATTCAAAGTTGCATAATGGTTATTTTGACATACTGGTGCTGCCATCAATTATTTACTTCAAACCTAGAATGGTTAGTGACAAAAATACCAAAGGAATATTTTGACAATTATATTTCTATGCTAAAGGTGCAAGCTCAATTTATTTTTTTTTAAGAGTGGTTATTTTAGGACACAAAGTTGTTCTTAGAAAACCTTCTCGATTATCCAGTTGGTGAAGGGGTTTCCTTTAAAATATTAGCCCTTTGTGTACCTATATTAAGATTACAACGAGATCTACAATATTTATGATAAATATATGCATCTACAACCACCCTTTCAAAAATTTTATGAACAGGTCTAAAGTGGGGGTTGAGGATCTCGTGTGTGGTAATATTAGAGAGACCAAAAGACTCAGGAGGTTTCTTATATGAGCATGGATTCGATAGAGTGTTAATGAGATAATTCCCATGCTCATCGATGTGATCTTCCTTTTTAAACTCCAAGGGTGTCTCTTTATGGTTGTCTATAGGCAGCAAGTTTGTCTCTATTATTTTATGCCTATGACATTTATTGGATGTTTTATTTTCTAGGATTTTCCATGAATCGATGTCTTCAAGGTTGGTCTCGTCTAAAATTTTCTCTAAACTTGGGTGAGTTCTGCTTATTAAAGAAATTGATTTAAGCTCACCATTTGAATTTAAACCAAGTTTAGATGCTAGTGCTAAAGCCTCGTCCTCTTCCATCCCTTCTTTTATAATAGCATATGTATTTCTAGTATGTTCTACGTATTCCTGCCATTGTCGTTGCTCTTCTTGGGCATTCCTATGACTTTTATTCTTGAGATGTCTTGATAGATTTCTAGGGTCATTATAAAGTTTAGTAGAAAGAGCATAAAAAGATTTATTGGGGTCAAGGATAGGTTTAGAGATGGGTTCAGAGACATTTATTATGGGCATAGAAGGGGAGAAGATAGAATTTACTCCTAAGTGGCTTGGCTCTCCTTCTATGGCATCACTCGACTTGCCATCCTTGAACTCTTCCCAGTGTCTTTCAGGAGGGAAAGGAAGTTGACGACACTTTTTCCAAGATGCTCTTCTAAGAAGATTTGATGTGTATTGATTTACGAGCATCTTAGCTAACTGGAAGTCTAAATCATCAAAGTGGAATTTCAAAGGTTTAGGATTGATAGCTAAATCTTGAGAATGGGATGATTGTGTTTTAGCTACCAAGACTTCCGTTTCTAGTTCGGTTGATAAGCCCTTGTCTTCATCAAGGACCATAGAATCATTACCTACTTCCGAGCAGGGTTTATCCCGAATCATATTAATTAAACATGGGCGCAGCTCATAGCCAGGTGTTATGATAGATTCATTAGATTTTGGTGGCCCGAAGCTTTCACGCATGCCGTAAAGACAGATGGAAATAGAATTAAAAGCATCCATAAGGATGAACACAAAAATAATAAAGAGAATGGGATAAAAATGCTTGTTGGTATAAATTAACTGCACTCCATTAAATAAGTTTTAAATAGGATTATCCGCAAGCGCACAGATATTATACTAGTGTCACATTTCACCCGGAGGTTTTAAATATCGTATCCACAGGGAACAGTTGTGATGATGACAAAGTCTATAGACTTAACCCTACAATTAGGCTAGATAATATCAAGAAAGAGGAAATAGCTATTGAACTCTAGTTCTGACAACCGGTAAGCTTTGTATAATACCGTTCTAACTGGACAAGTAACCCGAATAGGAGAAGAAACAAAGTAATCTCCTACCAAGCACCTATAAGCCTATCAGTCCTATCAACGGGAAGTGGACTACAGAGGATTCAACGAAGCTATAAAGTCACCTTCGCGAACTACCACTATCCGGCTAATCAGGGGACATCCACAAGTAAACCTAGCCTAGGCACCACGCCTACACTACGAAATACTACTTTAACCAAGTAATGACCAAGATCAAAGCACTCAATATGAGTTGTGAACTTAAGAACAAATAAGAACAAATGCTTACTTGAATCAGAATGGCGAATACAAAAGTACCTTAGAACGCAGCTCCGGGCGAGGGAACCGAATCCAGAAGAATACAGCCACGAAGAAGCACCGACAGGCCGGAACTCCTCCAGAATCTCTACTCCTCTACTCAATCTCTCTAATCTCTAAACAAGACTAGATCTAGAAGAACTAGTCTCTTCTAATTGCTACATCTAGATGAACTAGAACTAGATGAACTAAAACTAGATCAACTAGAGGGACCCTAACCCTAATTTGTGTAGAGAATATGAAGCACCGGGGTGTAGAGTACCTCTTGGAGGGGCCTTGGGGCGTCATTATATAGGCCGAGGTGGAGTAGGAGGCAAGGAACCGCCACATCATCGATCCACGTCTTCATGTTGTGTGCACCGTCGGATCAAACCGACCTTAAATCGATGGAGGGATGCTTTGCTTGACTTCCAAGGAAGCGTGGGAGGAAGACTCCAGAAGGCAACGGCCAAATGCCACGAGGGCGCCGGCGCCCGGTGGTGGGGCCGGGCCGGCCCCACCGATCCCCCCTCTGTGGGTCCCGCCGCCGGGTGTCTTCTAGACCCTTCCCGATCCTTTTTTTGGCGATATTTTCCGTCGCGGTTAAGTTTTGTGATAATTATGCAATGTAATCCCTCTTTTAAGCTTTTCTGGAAAGGTCCCTGGAAAATATAGAATATACAAAACTTGTGAAAATTGTCAGTTAAAACCCTAGACTAATGTGTATTCATGTGTCTTTTCATGTCTAAAGTTCTAATACAAATTGACGTTATCCACCGTCAACAGTACATCAGCAACAGTGTCACTCTTACGCCTCACAATTCGAGAAAGGTTCGGATATGTCTGACTAAGAGGTTGGTCCCCCAACCAGACATCCTCCCAGAACCTAACCTGCTCTCCATTGCCCACCTTGAAGACACCGCCTGCTAAAAGATCTGACTTCACCTTCATTAGATCAGCCCAAAAATGAGAGTCGTCGGGTTTGCGTCGGACTTGGGATAGGCAACTATTGGCCAAATACTTCCTTCGTAGAAGGTTTTGCCACACCCCATCCTCGTTAAGTAATCTAAACAGCCATTTACTCAATAGGCATAGGCATTTATTTTGCACTTCCAAGTTAAGTATTTCTAACCACCAAAATGCTTAGGGGTACAAAGGATACTCCACTTAGCCAGGCGGTATTTCTTTTTATGTTCATCATACTGCCAAAAGAAACGAGAACGATAATAATCTAGCTTCAGAAGCACACCTTTTGGTAATTCAAAGAACGAAAGCATAAACATGGGAAGGTTAGATAGTACAGCATTAAGCAATACTAATCGTCCACCCAATGAAAGAAGTTTGCCTTTCCAACTGGCAAGCTTTTTTTGAAATCGCTCTTCCATAGCTGCCCAATCTTTGTTAGATAGACGAACATGATTCATTGGAATACCAAGGTATCTAAAGGGGAGATCCCCTACTCGGCAACCAAATAAATTGGTGTACTCTGCTCGACAAGAGTCCGCTTCTCCATAACAGAAAAGCTCGCTCTTGTGAAAATTAATTTTAAAACCAGATAGTTGCTCGAATGCACATAGGATCAGTTTCAAGTCAGCGGCCCGGCTAGGTCATACATACATACATACATCACTTTTCAATAAATATTTTTATATAAAAATAAGAAGTCAAAATTATATTTTGAAGACCGAGTCGCTGTCTAAAACGACATTTTTTTCGAGTATGAAGGGAGTACGAATTAATCACTGTTTATTGATGATGAGGGTGGACTTTGCTACGCCAATGATCATATTAGCATTATTTAGGTCGGCTCGCCACCCAGAATATTTCTTCATAAATATTAATTCGCGGATCTCGAGCAGTGCTAGCTATCTGTCCCCTGCAAGCGAACCATGCATGAACCTAGTGTCCTCAAGCAGGCACAATTCTCAGGCATCTTAATTGGTTGCCTCGCCAACTGTGCTGCATTGGCAGCACAACGGGATAACTGAGGAGAGGGACGGAGTAATTTGGTGCAAAGATATGATGGCGGCGTGCGTGGAATGTTAAAATCATGATCCTGAATCGGATCGGAATTCTAGTAGGATTGCAAATTATATAATGATAACTAATAGGATTGTAGAATTCGCATCAACTTTTTTAGTTTGAGTTTTCATATTAATTTAACTTCTATTATGTATAGATATATACATATATGGATGCACTATCAATCTGCTCAAAAAAAAGTTGAATGGCCCAAGTACATGTTTTGGAATGGTTTTTTTGTATGTTTGCACCTAAAATGTTATTTGTAGAAGAAGAGGAGAAAAGACAAGTGTTTAATTTCTTGGGGACTACATAGATTCTTGCACACTAGATCATTTTGTTTCAAGGTAGAACCTTTTGACATATACAGTGCTCACGAGCCTCGGTGCACCGGAGGGAAGAGGACGAGGCGTTAGAGAGGAGTGGAGACACGGGGACAAGCCTATAATAATAAGATATAGTCAGCTCTATACTTAAAAATAAAATTATTTTGAACAGCGATGCGCCTTCAAAGCATAAAGCATAGCTTTGATTTCTTATTTTTATAAAAATATTTATCCAAAACACTGCCGGATTCAGCGGCAAAGGTTTTGCTAAGTGTCACACTCGGCAAAGAGCACTCGGTCAAAAATGGATCGGCAAATGTGTCTTTGCCGAGAGCTTGGGCACTCGGCAAAGCCTCGCCTGGCACGCCGGCTCTCAGCAAAGAAAAGGTACCGTCACGGCGCAATGCCGGTAACGGTGGTTTTGCCAAGTGCCCTCCCGCTAGGCACTCGACAAAGAAATTATTTTTTTTAAAAAAAATCTCAATGCATGACCCAAGTTTTATCTAAAATGATTTTACTTCTATGGAAGGAGTATATAGGTACTCCCTCCGTCCACAAAAAAACGTTATTATAGGACTTTTCACTACAAGAGATGAGGCCTTCTGTGACCATTATTAAGCCTCTGTGACCATA
Source organism: Chrysopogon serrulatus (assembly GCA_015844335.1). Classification (NCBI taxonomy): domain Eukaryota; kingdom Viridiplantae; phylum Streptophyta; class Magnoliopsida; order Poales; family Poaceae; genus Chrysopogon; species Chrysopogon serrulatus. The sequence goes on from JADLZL010006635.1 coordinate 344,378, forward strand.
TGGATCGGTCATAGAAGGCTAGTCATAAAAGACCTTCTATGACCATTAGACACCATTTTTGTGACTATTTTTGATCTGTGACCATTGTAACTGCCACAAAATGTCACAAAAATGGTGAGAAAGGTCTTAGTGACTAGCCTGATGGTCACAGAAGGTCTTTTATGACTGGTCTTCTATGACCAATCCATATAGTCACAGAAGCTTGATAATGGTCACAGAAGGCCCCATCTCTTGTAGTGTTTAAAATCTATGTTTGACTATTCGTCTTATTTAAAAATTTTGTATATATTATAAAATAAATAAATCATTGTAAAAGTATCTCACATGTTAAAATAAGTTATAACAAGATACATGACAATTATATAAAAAATTTAAATAAGAAGAATGGTCAAACAGAACTTTTAAAAGTTCTATAATGACGTTTTTTATGGACGGAGAAAGAGCGACACTTCATTGCAGAAGACTACTGTCACGGCCAAACCTGGCAGCAAGCTTTATATATGGAGATATATTAATTGATAATAATACAAAACGTCCGAAGTACAATGGTAAATAAGGAATGTGGTATGTTGATTCACAGTTAACTGATAGTATAGTAGCAGTTTACGCAGCGGAGATACACAAACGTTCACACGTACTACTCGCTGGTACGTGCATGCACAAAAGGAATTAGACACACATCACAGGAGAAGCAGCAGGCCAAGTGGATGACATCACATTCTCGTCGGCGACGGTGGCCCAGGCATCGCTGCGGCTCTCTTCTTGTTGGACACCGGCGCTGGCGGCATCCTCACCCTCCCCAAGGAGCGCCTGTTCCAGATCATCTTGCCGCCGCGGTAGCCGTAGGCCCTGCCGTCGTCGCCCGCCGCCACAACACCGGCGGCGGCGGCCCAAACACTCCTCCCATCCTCCTCTTGAGAGGAGCGGACTGGGGCGGCGAAAGAACCCACGAAGACGACGACCATGAGCAGCCACGCTATGATTCTGCGACTCATGGCGGCTGCTACTGCTAAGTGCTAACGCTAGCTCAGGAATGACTTTCTCGGTTTCTCCCAGGAATGACTTTTGGAGTTTGGAAGTAGTGTGTCCAAACTCCTCAACTCATGTTGTATATATATAGTAATACGTACGACACAGGCGATTTTGTGATGGATGCGAGGGTGTCCAAGGCTTATCCACCGAACTGGATGCTGAAGCCAATCTGCTAATTAAGCATGCTACTACTAGTAGCTTAGCTGTAGTAATTATTATTATACGGCACCTACTGGCCCAACAGATTGTACTGGTACAATGTTTGTAGTTCGTGTGCAGGCAGGACTGAGGGTTTTTATTGACTTCAATTTATGATGTTAGATTCATTAGTTGACCTCACACATCGAATGGCCGGCCGATAGACGACTTTGGTGGCGCATGCGATTGGGGGAGACAGATGCCAGATTGCCAGTGCTTGTCTATACCGTACGCCGCGAGCTCCCTTCGCTTGTCTCGAAAAAAACCATTCCCAAGGATGCTGCCATTTTGGAGTTCGTCAGCAACACGAACACCTTACATCAGCAGACGAAGCCAAAAGGTTATATGGACTTGTTGATATTGTAATGATTGACGTGCACTGTGATACTGATCCACATGTTTAAGGATTGGTACTGAACGTACTGATAATGGGTGGATATCTTTAAATTTATTTTCAATCTAAATTTGGATTTTATACTATACAAAATAGAAATACATTATGATCATGAATCACCAGGTTAAGATTGATCTAAGCCATACATATGACATGCCAACAGTTAAAGAACTTACTAGAAATGTAAGACAATCAATACAAAATGCTAGAAAATCAGCCACGCTTAAGGGCAGGAAACAAAGCTTTCAAAATCACCGTGCATGGGAACGGGTTATTTTGCTTTGTTACAAATCCGGCCCCGACGAGAAGTTCGCGTGAATTCCAGTTTCTACCATGCTTCGAGAATTTCTTGGCTTCTGAACAACCAGTCGGAATCCCGAAGCTCTGAAAGTTTTTTTTTTTTTTGAGAACTACGTGGCGTCCGTCGGCTGTTGACAACCCACGCTGATAGATACACGTGCAACCAATTAATCGTTGGCGTTGACATTGCTCCATGATAATCATGCAAGAATAAGTTAGGTCAGTTCGTGATCTAGCCTAAATTTGTTTCTGCTGATCGGTTTAAAAGACGGTACTGCTTCCTCAGTCCAAAACAAAGAAATGCTTGCTTCTGCTTTTCAAAGGGCCAAACAATTTAAAATCTGACTAAAATTATATAAAAATATAAAAAGTATTAGTAACATTTATTATTAAATTAATATTGACATATATTATCTAGTAAATCTAGTTGGAGATATAAATATTAATACTATTCATTACAAATTTAGTCAAAGTTAAGCAAGTTTAAGTTGCACAAACTTCAATAGTTGCATCTTTTTTTTTTAACAGTACTTTGTTTGCGGATCCTGAGCTGTGTTCTGTCCCCTCCGACCGTACCACGGCTGAAATCATGTGGCGTGTGGTCTATGGGTGTAGAAGCAGGTACCATGTGGCGTGTGGCCTATGGGTTTAAAATCAGTAGTATTATTTCGGTGAAAGTACATGAATAGATGTTTGTGTGTTGGTTCAGATAATAGAAAAAAAAAATCAGGCTTCATCCCACAAATAAGGAATTAGATCAAAGTTATTATTACAGAACATAAATACCTAAACTAAAACATTCTAGTGTGCCAAATAACCAATCCACCACGGGAAGCGCAGAAAACCTGTACAATGTTTTTAGGAGCCTAATTGGTTTACATCTAAAATTTGTCACGCCGAAGATTTAGCAAGCCATAATTTTGGCTAGCATTTGGTTAGCTAACAAAACTTGCCAAATTCTCATATTTGGCTTACCAAATCTATAGCAAGCTTTTTGCCTAACTTTTGGTTTACCAAATCTTTGGCATGGTAAAATTTGGAAGGCAAGCCCTAGGTTCACAATTATCAAAAACCATTTTTTCTGTTAAGTGAACAATCAAAGTGATTTACATGTATCATAGAGTCATTGACACTGATGGGTACCCAATGGCAACCTTTACGTGGAGACAAATACACAAACGTTCAAACCAGACACCGTTTTACGTTCAAGTTCTACTAGGAAGAAATTGGAGAACGCACACATACAGCTACACAAGCGAGGAGAAGCTACACCCAGCTCGATGTTAGGATCGTCTCTTCGACGATGGCATCCGGCCACAGGCATCGCCTCGGACCTCATCATGCTCGACAGCTCTGGCGGTCCCGTCGTCCTCGTCCCCGCGACCACCTCCAGTTCCTGCTGCGTGCTGTTGGCTTACGCCCCGCCGCTGCCGCCGGCCAGGGTAACGCCACCGGCGGCGGCGACCCATGCCTTCATCCCAACTAGAGCTGATCAATCATACATGTACCACAGATAGCTAGGTTAGCTGCTGATGCTTGCATGACTGCAGTTGCTGCAGGAGTTGAGAATTGAAATCCAAACACGAAACTAAATTATGCACAAGCGATCGAGCGTGTGACGGCGTGTACCTAGAATGCGCATGGAGCAGATTGGGGATCCGGAAGCAGCACATGAAACCGGCCTTGAGGAACACGACCACAAGAACCCATGCGATGACTTTGCGGAACATGACGGCAGCTGGTTACCTTAGCAGTTAGCTCACAGCTCAGGAATGAATTTGGGAGGTTGGAAATATGCCGAGGAGGAAAATGCACCGGCGGTAACTTAAGTTGGCGGGAGATACCGCTTAGGTACCCTAACTTTGAACAGTTGATTTTCGGGTACCACAACTTAGTTCAAGGTGTCATCTAGGTCCCGAACTTTCAAAGTGATCACTGAGATACCTAAACTTGGCGAGAGGGTATCATCTAGGTACCAAATACTGTAGCTAATTCGGCCTGGGAATTTTTTAAAAAGAAAATCTAATTTCAGGGTACTGTAGCTACAATCCGTAAAATATTCCAAAAATTGTATCTTTTTTATAAAATTTCGAATGAAGCTGATTTTTTATATAGAAATTGTAGCTCTCGATGAGATCTATAATTTTTAGTTTTGAGTTTTTAATTTGGCGTCGTTAAGATGCTCAAAAAAAAATTAAATAATTTTTCACCGAATTTTAATCGCGTATAAAAGCGCTTGTTGCTTTCGAAAAATCATATCCTTCCTATATACTATCAAATGGAGATACTTTCTATATGAAAGTTGTAGCGCTTGACGAGATCTATAACTTTCTAGTTTGAAAGTATCTCCACCGGTTTGGTTGCAACTCAAAACTAGAAAGTTATAGATCTGGTCAAGCGCTACAACTTTCATATAGAAAGTATCTCCATTTGATAGTATATAGGAAGGATATGATTTTTCGAAAGCGAAAGCTTTTTATACGCGATTAAAATTCTGGTGAAAAATTATTTAATTTTTTTGAGCATCTTAACGACGTCAAATTAAAAAAAACTCAAAACTAAAAATTATAGATCTCATCGAGAGCTACAATTTCTATATAAAAAAATCAGTTTCATTCGAGATTTTATAAAAAAGATTCAATTTTTGGAATATTTTATAGATTGTAGCTACGGTACCTCGAAATTAGATTTTCTTTTTTAAAAAAATTCGTGCCGAATTAGCTACAGTATTTGGTACCTAGATGATACCCTCCGCCAAGTTTAGGTATCTGTAGTGATCACTTTGAAAGTTCGGGGGGACCTAGATAACACCTTGAGCCAAGTTGTGGTACCCAAAAATCAACTGTTCAAAGCTAGAGTACCTAAGCGGTATCTTCTGCCAACTTAAGTTACCGCCGGTGCATTTTCCTCAAAGTTTTAAATAGCGGGCTAAGCCTCTTAGCTGTTGCTCTCTCTAACAGCTAAGAACAGCTATAGCTGGCTATAGCGTCAGCTAAGCCTCTTAGCGGTTTTGCAAAAAAGCAAAAGAAAAAGAAGAAGACCAATATGTAGCAGAGGTATTTCCAGCTGTGCCGAACTTTCTTGTGCTGCTTGGGAAGAGGAAAAGTGAGGAACGAAGATATTCCTTGCTTTCAATTGCAGGCTTGCAGCCACGAAGCAGTTCCGCGCGGCTAGGATATTGCGATTGTCACGAGAGCAAGTAGGAAATTGAAAAAGGCCTCCATCACCGATTTAGCGGACACTATTTTAAGCTCTTTTAGCGGCTATAGCTGGAGATCGCCGGATATTAGCGGCCACCAAATCATAGCGGCCAAAGTTGAATCTCCTAGCGGCAGAGCTCTCCAGCAGCTATCTCCGGCTATAGCGGCAGCTATAGCCGGAGATTTAAAACTTTGATTTTCCTCTATGCCGAGCTAGCCTGCTGCATGTGTACATGTGTGTCGGAACGACAAAACCAATATCTAGCTAAGCAGCAACCAGTAGTTCATACTTCACATGCTTTGCTGATGCTGTTGAACTGCCGGTGCAATGTACTGGTACATGTATTATATGTACGATACCTCGTGTATAGATTTTTAATCGAGACCACAGCTAGACGGTTTCATGGAGAACTAGCTACGCGTGTCCTGTCCATCGTCGGAGGTTAACAACGCACGGCAACAGCTGCAAGTCTATGTAAGTTTTAATCAGGGTTATCATCAGTTGCAAAAAGGGGAGATTAAAATGCATTACTATTTAGGCCTTTTTTTTTTTACCAAACTCTGCGTAGATACAACTTTCTATTGCACAGATCATTCTTGGAGTCGATGGGCGGATCTAGAATCAGCCCAAGGGGAGCTAAATAACACCGAATTGGGCTTTGATGGACTTTTGGGCTGGCATTCTCCTTATATTTTGTTCACATGAGTCTAAAATACATATAGATCATATTGGGACTTACATATTTCCGAAGTCATCACTAACGCCTCGTCAGCTCAGTCCTTTGGAGGTACTTATAGGGGTGAGTTTACTTACGTGTTTATAAGGATGAGTGTGCATGCGTGTTGTGAGCGTCTACGTTATACTGTGTAATTCTAAAAAAAGATCATGTTGAGACCAAACATACATAGATAGTCTCATAAAAAATAGTTTAATTCTTTAATAGTGTTGTCATTGACAAATTGGTGCATATATATAAGGTACAAGTACATACAAGGTACAAGAATGGCGGTGCAAAATACGTACTCACAAGTAAGGCGCTATAATTAATGAATAATCCAACTAGTATGAGCATCCCAAACCAAACTTGAACAATACTAGATTGGTTGCCTTACAATCTACAAAAGATGATCACCCAGACGTCGATGGCCCATTGGCGGCGTTCCCGGGGCCCACGGTAGCCCAGTACCTCTTCTCTTTGGTTCGGTGGGAGGAAAAAAAAGACGATGAGAAAGGAAGCCGATCAGGTTCCGCATGATTCAGACTTTCAGAGCAAGCAAAGCAACTAAGCAAAGTCTCCTCCATTATTGTGATAATGGAATCGCCTTTCTGACAAAAACTCGCCGACGGCAGCGACAAGACCAGAGAGATCCTAGCTAGTAGCTAGCTAACCACTTGCGCGCGCACGTCCAACTGCCATATATTTCACCGCCAATAGAGGTGGTGAAGGGCGGCGGCGCCATCGAAGCCGACGTGGTGCTTGCGCCATTAGAGGCGGCGTGGCGACAAGAACCGCCGCTCCGGCCTCCGGCCTCCGGGTGCAGAGCACATGATCGATCACGTAGGGTACGGGGCCCGGCCAGATGGATGATTGCACGGGCTCGGAAGAGCCAAAACCAAGCGTGCCTCCGGCTTGCCTGCCAAGTGCCAAGCGTTCAGAGACGCCGGCTGTGGGCTGTGGTAGTGGTAGGAAGGACCAGTCGCAATCTCACTGGAACTATGGAAGTGGAACGGTGAGTGTCAGTCTGCAGCTACTGACCAGAGTCCGTGGGAGGAAGGGGACTGGATAATCTCGCGTCCAAGAAACGGAGTCTGCAGGCCTGGTCACTCTCAGTCTCCCCACTCTGCAGACCCCAAGTATGGTAGTGCAGCAGACCCACAACAGGCATGCATGTGGACATCACCTACGAAAATGGGCATCATGATCATGCAGCATCAATTGGGAAATGGGAAGCATAAATTCCACGAGAACTAGTGGAAAGGCGCGCTCCTGCGCGCCCGCCGGTGGAACGGCAAATAATTTATCAGGTTCATGTGTCACTGATCAATTTGCAATTCCAGTCGGATCAATCATCTGCAAATCACAAATACAAATACAATGTTGTTCAGTACTTTTTCTCCAAAATGTTGTTGGCTGGTCAAAGAGGACAGAAGGCCGTCATTTACAGGCTTCTGAACAATTACATTAAAGAGAGTTGGCAAGTATTGGTCATCTGAATTGCAGTTATGCCATTCATTTCCCGGTTGTAAGTTTTGAAACAATACCCAGCTGTAAAATTACAATCACAACATCAGCAACGACATAAATATGAAAGAAAAGGGGGACAATACATGGTATGTACTATTCCTGTGCACCCTGTTCACCCTGAATAGCAGTATGTGCTATGGTTTGATATTATCTAGTCTGAAAGACATAGATTAAGAAAGGCAATTGTTATTGCTTTTTTCCCTAGAAATCCTCTATTTGAGGGGAGCAAGGGACCAGCTTACAGTAACACTTGAACTTTCCATAGTAAAGGGTGTTAGCGAGAATAAGAATTGATGCTGCCTTTTTTACTGTAAAGCAGTGTAAGAGAAGAACACACGAGATAAGCCATAACGACTGTCATAAGTAATTGAATTTGGATGATTCCACTTCCTAGGGCGATCAGTCAGATGAAATTATCACCTGTGCACCCTTGCTCCAATTTTTCTTCACAATTTCAGGTAGCATATGGTCAGAATATCTACCTGCTTTATGTGAATCAGGATCATCAAAACTGAGAAAAAGATAATTTGGCATGTCAACAGCAAAATCCTTATTTAAAACACATAATTTCAAGGAAAGCATATTTTAAATCAAATATCTTTTCAACTCTGATTACGGAAAAAGTTAACGCGTAGCTTTAAGTATGTTCACTTACCACTCAATAAAACTGACATTTGTCTTCATGAGATAACTATATATATAATCAAAGTTATGAAGTGGCAGACAGCTGCAATTAGAATAAAGTGTTAGGAAATGGACCTATCGCTCAAATTTAGATGGGAACAGAACAGATGAAAATGATTAACCTCTGAGAAAGCAGGACAAAATGCTGGTTTTCAGGATCTTGTAGGGCATGGGCTAACATCCTCTTTTTCAGCATCAACCATAGAAATCGTGCCCCAGATCACCTGGCAAGAAAACTGAAAAATTAGATCCTACAACTATAACTAAAAATTTGACATCAAAATAATCCTGAGACAATTGCTGGAGGCAAGTACCACTGGTCATGATATGTACAGGTGATGGTTCACAACAACGTTAATAAATCCTGGGTGATACTGTACAGATTATATCCATCTGTTTAAAGAATGGAGTTTTACAATCATTAGGAAAGGTACTCTGAGAGGAAACAGAATTTTTTTCCCCGAAATCAATCTGTATTATATTGAAAGTTAGCAAACATTTTCTGCATAAATCAATGAGGAAATGTTGAAGCCACTTCTAGGTACATACCTTTTCACTTGCCAGTGAATATTGGACTTCAATGAATCCGTCTATCTCTTGATGCATGCACATATATGGTGTATCTGTCTTCATGACCCTGAAAGTACACGCAAGTAGTTAGATTTGGTACTTATATATACAGTTACACACCCAACTGGGCAGGTGACTATGGATATATCCTTGTTCTTATATGAGATAGAATGTAAAAATTGAGTTTGTTTACAAAATAAAGTATTACCTAAACAATTTATTTTACTGATAAGAGAGAATATTAGTGTTCAGAAATTTACAAACTCATAAACAACATTTGGTAACAAAAAGACTACCTTTGCACCTCCAAGTGAGCTAGAAATACAGAGTATAGCTGGAATTGCATTGTTGTAAATTGAACAGAAACCTGCATGTATACATTAACAAATATGGACATATATGTCATCACGCTATGTCATCACTCTTGGGGAAATTTTAGAAATGGTGACTGTGGTTTGTGAAACAAGCTGAAAACGAAAATAGTGATAATGTTTCACATAAAATTTCTCCAGGAAAATCAACTAAGTCATGTAACCTGTCATCATCAGCTGGGATTGTAAGGAATATAGTTTTTCGAGTAAAAAATACTTGATGTTTGTCGCCGCTGCCACTGGACTGGCAAGAAGTCGATCCCCCCACGGTCCTGCACAGATTAACCGAGGAACGAATGGATCCGGTCATAGACGAACCAGATGTAGACAGATGGAGGCATGGAGCCAGAGAAGACAGAAGGAAGAAGGTGAGATTGGCTCGGTACCTTGCTTGGAACGCGCTAGGCATTTTCAGCGAGATTGCTGTCGCTGTCGCCTTCGCCCCGTGCCACCGCGCAACCCATGGGGGGTCAGCGTCGCCGAGGAGAGGGTGTACGCCTCGCGATCGCACCGGTGGGAGGCCCACTCGGCAAGACCGGGCGCCAGCGCAGCACCGTGCGGGTCGCCGTTGCCCCCCGCCTGTGGCGCATGGGGGAGGAGGGTGGCCACCGCCCGGACCAGGGGGCCGGCCACCGCGGGAGGCCCACTCGGCGCCAGAGCGCCACGCCTGCCGCATTAGGAAAGAGAACAAGCGGGAGGGAGGTGGGTGGCGGCATCCCGGCGGGCACCGCTATGAGTGTAGTGTCCTCGCAGGTAGCGGTGAGGTGTGGCAGAAGCCGCTTATTTTGCCGCGGGCCGCGATGAAGGTGGGAACGCGCCGCGAATCGAGGTCGGCGGGCACTGCAAATAAGCCACAGCGCTCTCGGCCGCCCATCGCGGAGGTCCACGGTGCCGAGAGTGCCCCCTGTATCGCCACGGAGAGGGAAGCGAGGGGGAGAAGAGTGGAGGCGGCATCATCGGCGACCGCCGCAAAGTGTCGCGGGGGCCGCCACCGCCAACGCCGTGGGGAGGGGAGCGGGGCGCCAACGGCAAGGCTCATGGTCAAGCGCACTTGGCCGGACGAGCGGGCCGGGAGCCATGGTCGGCCGTTCAGCAGCCGAGGAGCCGATGCCGCCCGCCGCCCGGGGGAGCGGGGGCGCCGGCTGGCGCCGGCTCGGGCCACGCAACGAGGGGAGGAGGGGAGGAGGACGACGAGGGCGGCCGCCGCCGCGCCCCCCGGCCCCGATCGGGCGCCGCCGCCCCGCCCGCATCAACAACGCCTAGTGGGGAGCCGGCCGCGGCGGTCTCGGCCGCCTCGCCCCGCCCGCATCAACAGAGATGGGGGAGAGAGAGGGAGGGAGGGGAAGAAGAGAGCCGGAGAGAGAGAGAGCGCACGCTGGGGAAGAAGGAGAGGAGAGGCGTCGGGGAATGGGCAAAGTGGCGAGGTAGAAGACACGGGTTCTAGGCTTGTCCAGAAGCAAAGGCCACAATCGGTTCGATTCGACGAAGCTGATTCGTAAAATCTTGGCCGTCATGGGCCGGATCGGACGGTGGAGAACATTTCGGATGACGTGGACACCGTGGCTGTCGAGGAGCTTGTGCCACTTTTAGTTGTTAAATGCTGCAGGAATTTCAGCAGAACAAAAATAATCAGTTCGAACTTGGAATCCTGTGTGATTAGGGGGGAACAAGATCCCATCCCTAGTCCTAAAGGGACCTCGAACTACATTCTCTTCAACTTGAGCAAACACAAATCTAGTAGTATCAAGTTCAAAGTAGCAACAGAAATGTACACAGAGGGCATTGATCTAAATCACAGTTTTTTTCCCCTAGCTCAGACGACCTTTGTCACACGCATTACATAATAGAACCGCGAACACCAAAAACGCTCGCCAGTTGCTCGCGATCGATGGCACGGCACAAGGGCAAATGGCACAACATATGCCGAACCGTGCCTTTCGCGTCCAGAGCGTGCCAAAACTGTCGAAGTACTCACGGGTTCTCCGTGCGCGTTTCGCTGTCCTCCGCGCTCTGCGCCACACAAGGCCAGTCACCACCACTCCACTAGCGAAAGCGGCGATGGCATTGGCATGGCACCGCTGGCATGCCGAGCTGGGTCGACAGCGACTAGGCGCCGCTCGCTGGGTCGCTCCGGCCGGCGGCCCCGGCGAGAACCGCCGAGCCTCTGTTCTAGCTAGGAGCCGGCGGCAGTGCCGGCATGGGGATTATTATTACTACTGGCGGCTGCGGCGTCCACGGCGGCGCGGCAGAAGGGGCAGCGGGAGGTGCCCTCGAGCCATGGCAGCGCGCAGGCCCAGTGGAAGCGGTGGCCGCAGGGGGGAGGTGCGCGAGCACGTCGCCCGCGCGGAACTCGTCCAGGCACACCGCGCACTCCGCCTGCTCCGCCGCCGCCCACCGCGGCCGGCTCCACCGCATCAGGCGCCGCATCACGCCTTTCTTCGAGTACACCTCCCGCTGCACGCCGGACATGGCCGGAGCCAGCGCGGCGCTCTCGCCGCGTTCGTCCGCGACGACGACGGCGCCGGCAGCGTCAGTGGCGGCGGTACCGGCGCTCCGGTGCGGCCTGCTCAGCTTTATGCTCCCCGTGCTGTGGTGCCTGCAAGCAAAGATCAGATCTTTTTAGGAATCTGCTGTTGTTCAGGCTGGCACGGAAGGAACGATCCTTGGACGATGGATAGGGAGGGATGCTGCATCGACATCGACGACGTGTCGTGTCGGGTCAGGTGGCAGGTCTACCTCTTGATGGCGGCCTCCCTCTTGCTCCTCAGCTTCTGGTCCAGCCGCTCCTTGGCCTCCCGGGCATTGCTGTCCAGCGTCCACCCGTGGATCATCTCCATCACGCCGCTCCGCTGCTGCAAACAATTATTAAAATTCCCAATCAAGAAACCAATCACCCCGCCAAGTGATGACTGTGTTGTCGATCGTACCTTGCCAGAATTGCCGGCGCCGCCAAGGCCAGCAGCACCGCCGTGGCCGGCGGCGTAGAGGCAGAAGGAGGACCGCCTCGTGCCTCCTCCGGCCGCCTCCGCCCCGACCACCCCCCGCCCCGCCCTGCCGGAGCCGCCGCCGCCGCGCGCACTCCACGCCGGGGGAGCATCCCGGCCATGATGACCATTCACACAGCACTAGAGCACACCTCCGGTCCTCACTCCTCAGTCCTCTGTTACCACAAATTAAGCCGCCGCAGCAGCAAATGACACGCGGGCGGGCGGACGCGGCGAGCCGGGGCCCACAGCGCACCTAACCGCGGGCGCGTTTCCGTGCCGAGGAGGATCCAGCCGCTCTAGCGAGACCCCTGCGGGCGCCGCCCATTTGAGGCAAGCGCTCGCCCGCCATCTCGTCCTTCTTCTTCCTCCTTCTGGTATGGTATGCTATGGATGACGACTGCGATGAGCAGCAGTGGATGATGGCACTGGGCTCTGGTTGCAAGCAAGGATCCCCTCTCCCCGCGCGCTTTAATAGCTGCCACTCACTCACTCGTGTCCCAGCGGTGGCGGGGGCGCGCGGCGCGGCCAACTACCTCGCCACGACGACGTGGGATGCCGGCCGGGGACGGGATCCGTCCGATCGAATCATGGGTGGCATTGGGGTCCGGTGCGGTGGGACCCGCGCCGTGATGGCGAGGAAATCCACTGGTGAGTGAGACTGGCAGAATTATTGGGGGTCGGATCACGTCGTGTCAGTCCACACCGCACCGATGTGATCGCCGGCCGACCTGCACTGCCACTGCGCTGCATCTACTATCTCAGCTCGCGGTGAAACTTGTCGCTGCCAACTCTGGAAACATCTTGCCCTGCCTACCTGCATGTTTGCTGCATCTGGAAACTACTGCATGGATAATAACCTGCAGAATTTTTCAGTGAAACGCCATGGATTTGCAGTGAGACTAAACACAAGCACGAGAATAGTAGTAGTGCTTTCGAGATGAATCTGGTGGTCAGTCATCAGTGCAACTGGAACAGGCAAGTCGAACTTGGGTTGGTCGATGGGTGAGATCCAATCATGCGACTCTGTCTACTAGACGAATGGGCCAACCTGACAAGACAAAGTAGCGGGGGCACACTGACTGGACCCAGGAGACGAGTGACGAGTGATGATGAGGCCCAGGAGCGGAGCGTGTGGCCGTCCGTTCCGAGCGCCCCGGGGCCGGGCTGCAGGCTGCAGCTGGTGAGAGGGACCATGGCGCCTTCGCCGAAGCTTCCGGGCAGCAGCGGCCGGACGGACAGGCAGACAGGGCAGGCATGGCACCCGCCATTATTCGTGGCTAGCTGCTCGCACCGCGCTGCCCCACGTCTCGTTGCTATCGGCGCAGGACTACAGCTACAGCGGCGTGCATTAGTGTTAACCCCGGTCCCGGCCCGGCCCCTAGTTATTTGGACCGGACCGGACCGGCGGTCCGACCGCTAAAAGACCGAACCAGAGTCTATACCGGTCCGGTTCACTTAAAAGACCGTCCATACAATCGAACCAGTAAAAACCGGTTGAACCGGCCGGTTTTTTGTGAAACCGGTGAACCGGCCGGTTCCAATCAAACTGCCCTGGTTCTGTATATATCACGTGCACACCAGCAGTCCTGCTGTTCAGCATGGTACTAGCTAATGGAGCGCATCCACCTGGCATCAGTGGGTCCGCTTGGCAGCTCATCACGTTCTGATTTGAGGCCGGCGGAGTGGCTGCATGCACCTGCCATCGATTGGGCCCCCTGGCTGCTGGTATAGTATGGACTATGGAGTTTTTGAGTGTTGCTCTATCGACTTTTCAGCTGATGCGTTACCTTTTAAATAAATTAGAAAACATCTAGAACTTTTCCAAATGAGCTCCAAATTAGATAAATAATATATCTATTTTAATCACCACAACGGTATTTTTGTAATGGTCCATTCTGTTTTAGCATTTGAGATTGTTTTGCAATGGTGAATATTTCAGTTACTATTATACTCATTCTATTTTGAATTATCACAATGAGATTATTCTTGCACTTGATATTTTGAATTTAATAACATGTCATCCATATTTGTATACTACATATGAACCTTATGGTTGTACAATTAAATTGTGTTGTTTTATAAAAAAAAATAATTATTATATATATATATATACTGGTTCAGTCTATTTGTGACCGGTTCGATGTGACCGGACTAAAATAATTGAACCGGCGGTTCAACCGGTTCTAAACGGTTGGACCAGTGAACCATTGAACCGATGGTTTCGCCGGTTCGATCTCCGGTCCGGTCCTAATAACTTGGCCCCGGCCCCGCCCGTTCGCTCGCCATCTCGATCATTCAGGCATTCGGCATTTCTCTATCGTTCTCCAGTCTCCACGCATCATCACGCTCGGCCATAGAACACCGATGAAGGATGGGGATGGCCTGCATTCAAAATGCGATGGCAATGTCATGCCGCCATGTGAGCGTGACCTGCGACCATTGGGAACCTGCTATCGGCCGTCTTTTGCTTCTATCTTTTCGCCAGACCGCGCGCGCGGTGTGTTCCTGAACTCTCGAATTGTTTATCCATTCAGGTACTACACCATATCGCGATGATTGCTAAGTGTATCGTCATCATGATCCCTGAATCCCGTATTATGTACGCTCTGTTTGCTTCAGCTAAAAAATTATTTTAGCTTATTAGGCTACAGTATTTTTTCTCATAGAAAAATAACTGCTTCAACAGTGTTTTGGCTTATCAGTTAGCTTATAAGTCCTGCCGAACAGCTTCATGGTCTTAATCCGATTCAGTTCTGCTGACGGAATCAGATTTAGACATACCGCATACGTACGTCCGTGGGAGCAAATTGAACTGCCATCCTAGACGACCAGCGATGATCTCCGGATCATCTCCACATGATCTTGATATTCTCTGTCTCTCAGGCCGGCCAGCTGCTCTAAACATCCAGTGAGGCATCTGAGATTCCAAAGTTGGCGTGGCGTTGGTAACGTCTCGCGGAGCCGGCGCGACCTTCTCGAGGACCGGCAGACGCAGAGGGAGAGGAGAGGGGGAGAGATTGCAATTTCCATTTCCAGTGCCGTCAGAAATTCAGAACGGGGCTGGTTAATCTGGCTGGGCCCGTTCATGGCTGTCGCACAGCCCGAGAGAAGGCCCAAACGGGTTCTAGTAAAGTCCACAGTGTTATAGGCCAGGGCAAATTGTCGCCAGTGAAGACATTTGCACGGCCCGGAGGAGAACGAAGGTTCAGCCCTGGCCTTCTTCCCTTATCGTATCGACGCATCGTCGTCCACCCTGTGTGGGCCGCACGGAAACCCGCCGGCTGGGCCAGCGCCACGACCACCGCCCAGCCCACGCACGGGCCCGGCCCATCCATGCCATGGACTCGGCGGGGTTTCAACCGCGCGATCGCCGACGGGCCGTGGCTGAGGCGCACGGAACTCGGGCCTGATTGGTTGGCCACCAAAACTTATCATGCCAAGAATTTGGCAAGCCAAATTATGGGCAAAAAAAATTGCCAAAGATTTGGCGAAAGTTTAAATACGGAAGTTGGCAAATTTTGACAGCCAACCAAACGCTAGCCAAGATTATGGCTTACCAAATCTTTAGCGCGGCAAATTTTAGCCGCTAACCAATGAGGCTCTCTATAACTACTCCGTACACGGCACGCCGGACACAAGCACGCTGCACGCCACGGCTACGCTACGATACGCTAGCTACCCAATTTCCAGATTCACAAAAAAAAAAGAAAGAAATCTCCCCAATTTCCATGCAAGTTCGCACGTGGCGCCAAGAGAAGCATGCCCAAGTGCAGACCTGCAGTCAGAACGTGGACAACCATACTGTCACCTCACCTCAGTCTGCACGCCGTGCGGGCCCGTCCCGTTCGACCTCGCGTCGGCAGTCCACGCCTCCACGAGGCAAGCCGAAAGCGCCGGTTGGATTATGTGGACCTTGCCGAAAGCGGAGTACGGAGTAGATAGTACATTCGGCGAGTGACGACGACTGGTCCAGGAGATTCATTTACCTGATCTGTCGCGTAATTTGGACTTGAATGGTCGGATGAGTTGGGCTTGTCCGCACGTAATCTCGGTTCCGGAGAGCGGGACGGGCAGGGCGGGGCAGGACGGTGATGGGGACGGGGACGGCGGACGCGGACCCGTGGGACGGAACACGAGTGACACTGAGATCCGGCGGTGACGTGATGTCGGCCGGCGTGGCGCATGCGCGTGCGCGTGGCGTGGGGCCCGGAGCCTGGACACTGCGGTCGTCCCACATCGTGATCGTCCAGGTGGGCGCTCCTTCGCTTTCCCGTTTTAGAATATGGTCGTTCTCACTGATCTTTTGCGAATATACTTACTATAATAAATTGATCTAGTTTGTGGCCAGACGCCTTGGTTCCATGATGACACCCAACTTTACGGCCTAGCTATACTCCTCCTATTCTTTACTAAGTATAACGCTTTCGTCTTAACGCTACGACAAAGACATAACCAGATAAATTAAATAACTAAAAGGCATACTCCTTCCCGTTTTCAAATGTGAAAAATGTAATGAATAGATTGGTCTTAACATATGGTTTCAACTAATCCAAGATTTTTTTTTTTGAACAACCGAGCCAATAAAGTTTAATATGTATTTAAAGATTAAAAATAATATACATGTTCTCTCCGTTTTCGAAGCCAACTTTGGTCTACACAAGAATTCTGTGGATATTATCATTTTCATCCCTTATTCGATCTTCATCATTACCTGCATATACATATACACATATTAGAAAGACTAAAAAATTATGGATGAACCTCTCATAGCAATTATTAGATATCAAATAATTATACAAGACATTTTATATTTATTCTTAAATAATATCATTCGAATAAAAAGAACACTTCTAACTCAGAGCAACAGGCGCCAGTTGCGTTCTCCTGTCCATCCTACTAAGTAAAAAGAAGTTTTGGGTAAAAAAAAGCTCTTCTAATTCGTAGCAACAAAACCGAGGCGTTAAGCAACCCGGAGCTTTAATTGTACCCATGTACATCTTTCTCATTAGCCACTAAAATTCCAGAAAATAATATACAATATTTTCTTCACCTTCCAAAAATATCTAAGTTAAATGAAGCCTAAAATCTGAGCTATTTCCCTGAATTAGTTGTGTCCATAATTTTGTATGTAGTTTGGACACATTTAGTTGACAAATATAACAGAAAGAAAAAATTAACACACCTGCATACAAGCACACAGCAGCCTAAACCCTATAGTATAACTACAGAAAATCACCAACCCAGAGAAGATTAGACATGTTCCTAGAACAAATTAACAAAATCCTTGATCTGTGCACCGCTCAGACTACTCCATTAGCTCCCCAATAAAAAGCACAGTGGAGGTTGTGGCATCACCTCTTGTGTCATCCTATGCCATCACTGCTTCATGAGCCAACTGTATTTATGTGTGTTATTTTTGTCAAACAAGCAGAAGGTGGCAATGGCAACAGGGTGACATACCCGATGCAAGTTGATTGAACAGGAGATAAACCTTGAAGCTCAACTATTCGATTGTGAGGCAAACCTCCTGCAACAAATTAAATAACAGATATTATGTCATGATAGATACTCCCTCTGTTCATTTATCTCCTTCATCTAAGCCTTTAGCGCAATGACCAAGGAGCAGAGTAAAAGCACTCAGTTTGCACCAATGAGCATAACAAGTGAAATCTCATCTTTGATCACACAAAAGCCCTTTCATCTATCAAGTCAGTGAAACAAACTGATCATTAAATTTTATCATTTGCCATAGATGAGCTGCCCTTAAGTCCGAGTTAGGATATAATATATTGTATTACTGATGTCTCCAAATCTGTGAACCCATGTATAACAATGCCCCCCTTTTTAACAGGAAAATAATAGCAGATCAAGTAAATATTTTATACTCATGGCAAATAAAATGTGGTAGGAGCAGAGTTCCTTTCATTTTTGCTGACAGAGATCCTTTCATTTAGTTATTTAAGCATAATAAGGAGATAAAGATATATATGCTTCTAAAAATAAAATGTCACATTCAAAGAACTGTGAAATACAAGTACAACATTAAGGTCAGCTCATGAAGCCATGATCTACCAGAAAAGCAAGCCAATCAAGCCATGTTTTAGCATAAAGCAGCAGCAAATCCAACCAAGAAATATGCTGATACATCATGATTTCAAAAGAATAAGAAAGGTCAAAAGCTTTTGATGCTTACGTCACCATTAATGTAGATTCTTCAGAAGGAGCCAGCTCGATATGAGGATCTAAATTTCTAAACCGTAGGGGAGAAGATCTCATGGATGGGGTCCTATTGACCAGCTCAATATAGCAATAGCCAATAAGAAAACAATTATATATTATCTGCAGCTACTTTACAGAACCTGAACTAACAGATCATTAGATTTTTCATGACAGAAACATGCATGGCAACTAATTTTGCATCTTAGCTAATGTCCAAGCACTTAGACACCAGCAAGTGCACTTTTTGGCAAGTGATTTTTAGTAATGGCAAAGCTCAAGATGAAGAAAATATGGGCAACGCAATAACAAAATAAAGAAAGCGAGACCTAAAAAGAAGTGAGAAACTAATCAACTTCGGGCGCAATTCAGTTTGGTTTCTACTAATTGTTTTAAAAAATCAACAAACTGCACCTTTGAAAAATAAACAGTACGTAAATTTGTTTGTTTCTTAACTGATTTCTACCAATTTTACCAAACAGATGTGTGATTCAATTTTGCAAATAGGAAAACATAAACACATTGGTCAAGGTAGCAAAAATGTATAAAAAATAGTGGCTACTCAGTTCAGCAATTCCAAACCACAATCCATAGTAAAATATTATCCAGAGTTTCTAGAACAAATTAACAAAATACCTTCATCTGTGCATCGCTCAGACTGCTTCATTAGCTCCTCAATAAAAAGAAAAGTGGAGGTTGTGCCATCACCTCTTGTATCATCCTGTGCCACAGCCATCCTCGCAATCATGATTGCAGTTGAGTTTTGAATTTGCTGCAAATAAATGGCACAAGACATCAAACCAAAGGAAAACACCACGAAACACATATATCATCAGGATGTCAATAGAATGTTTCTGTAAAAGGTAAAGCCATACTATTTCAGGGTGTTCCCATCCTTAGTCAGCTTCAGGTCTAGAGCTTATATCTTCAGTAGGTTTACATGGAACATATGCTTCCAGCTTCCAACTATATTTAGTTTGGCAAATACATCTTCTTTCATATATCTAATTTAGGTAACTACAGTTTTGATATAACATGAGTGTCTGCAGAGGTATCTTGCAAAGCATGACATAATTTATAATTTTCTATTTAAGCAGAATTAAATAGCATCAGGGCATGGTAAAACTTCTTAAGACATTATTGATTATTCCTTTCAAATTGGGACATACTTTAGTGGGAATCGTTCTGGATGCCCCATTGCATATATGATAGAACCCTATGTTGACTCCTCACCTCCTGTTGCAAACTCAAGGCCGTTCAAACCATCCTATATATAGGTCAGTACTAAAATGAGAAGGGCAAGATTCAGCTCACACTGAAATGAGAGAAAAACATAAACTCAACAATGTAAAATATTGTGCTCAAGATACTACTTCTAACATTTTTTGAATTGTTTTCCTAGCATCAACCACTACATAGATTGTGTTATATCATAAGAAAAAATACTTATCGGAAAGGAACTCAGGTTTTAGTAGGATATCAATATCATGGAAACTGATATACTCAAGCAAATAGGTCCTATAAATTTAGTGGAATACTAAAGATTTGAGCTGCACATGATAAATTTAGTGGAATACTAAAGATCTTGACCAGGTGCATAACCGCATAAGAAATACATCTCTGTACCATCATATTCTGAATGTATCATCATATAGCTGTCACTAAACTCCATAGTGCTATTCTGCTATTTTCTACATGATAAAATCAAAAGGCCTTGCAAGAACTTCCATCTATGCAGAGCACTTGCATAAATCCAATACCTTATTTTGTCATTAAGAAAACCCGCTCCAGCGATTACGAAAGAGAGACATCGCCACCTTGCTTTGTGCGGTTGTGCCACAAATGAGCCAAACGACAAAATCCAGGTCATGATTCCCTCACTACTACAGGAAATCAAAATCACGTGCTGCTATTATTAAAAAAAAGGTAAAAAATCATGGCCACATCAGGATGGAGAGGCTGGAGGTTATCACCGGCAACGATGTACTATATAGGGGGGTCGATGATATTGCGCAAGCAGGGCACCGGCTGCTCAAAAAACATAATATTAATCCTAACTGCAAACATCAACTAAGAATCCACAGATGTAAAACGAAAGGAGGGTTATTTATTCACATTCAGTCATTCAGATATGCTAGGATCTCGTATTAAGTAGTACAGGTTCATCAAACGAATTAACATGAGATGCTTCATTTGATCTACACTTCGTAGCACTTGGATCTGATCCATGTAAAACCTAAATTTTCCACACAACAATTAACTAATCCACGTTTCTATATGCAAACGCGAGTCGTCCGACCAGAATTTTTTCTAAACAAAAAAACAAATGAGTTAAGCGCAGAGACAAACCTGGAGATTCATGTCGAAGAAGAGGGGGAGGAAGTTGTGGAGCAGAACCTCCATTCTGCGGGACGGTGAGAAGCGGGCCCGCTTAGCGAGGTGATGGTGGTTGGAAGGGGACAAAGCGCTACCTCGGCCGCCGTTGTTGGCCCCCGCGTCCTGGCGCCCGCGAGTGGCGGATGGCGCTGCTGCCGTCTGGTCGCCCCGTGCGGGCCCTGCTCGATGGAACCGTGCGCCGTTTCCTCGGATGTGCGCGCCATCAAGGACTCATGGCGCCGGTGGATTGCGGTGGGGTGGCGCCGCGTCCAGGGCTCCAGGCTGCAGCGGCCGACGGAGGCGCACTCGTCGGAGTGCACGCGACGGCAGCGACGGCCTTCCGTGCTGCAGCGGTCGAAGACGACGACGCCTCCTCGGAGGCCGGCAGCTACCCCGCGCGCCTAGGCCTGCGCGTCGCGGAGATAGATCCGACGCTTGGAGCCACCGTGCCCTTTGCCAAACCCTAGGTGTGGGGTGCTAAACAGAAGAAAACAGAAGTACGGGGGAGTAGGGCTCATGGCTCGAACCCTGCTCGCGCTGCGTGGGGAGCGTTTCGAGTGCGTAGGGTGAGCGCTCTGAGGCTTCAGCGCTGAAGCCTACGATCGATTATAGCCGCACGAACGGGTTGAAGGCTGGGAGATATGTTTTCTGGCCCTTGATTTTAATAGAAATAAAATTCTGTGTGTATTTTCTGGTGTGCGTAATGGTTGGAGACTCTCAGCGGGGACGTATTCTTGGGTGGACGAAGTATAATTTAAGTGTTCCATTATAGTAGAGATTTCGACAATACAGTAAACAAGAACAATCCGTTCGGTGACATCAGCAAAACGGAGTTCAATGCTCGCCTGCTCGGTCTCGTGCGAGCAAAGCTCCCTGCGGCTCCAACATGCAGGAGCAGGATAGCTGGTCAAGGTCATTTAATTATCCGGGGGAAGGAAAAACCGGGCACGAAGTTCCTCGTCCTCCCTAGTTAATTGCACGCTGGGTCCAAAAAGAAATGCGAGAGGCGGAATTGCTCTGCCCATTCGCGCAACCAACACGGACGAACACCGTCTTGCCACAGCCGTCGAAATCTACTAGGAACCACCCTTTCAAAAAAAAAATCTACTAGGAACCACGCACACACCGGGCCACCGCCGCACCCACCACTCCGCGAGTTGTTGTCGTCAAGCGCGCACCGGCGAGGTGCGTCACCAGTGACCGCTCCTCGTTGCGCCGGCGGCCGCGCCACACGGACGGCGCCCACGGCACACGGCAGACGGCACGCCATCCAACCTGGCCCCGCCCAGTCTCTCTGGTCTGCCGCCGGACCACGACACGTAGCGGGAGGCGGGTACCAGCCGCCGGCTCCCGCACACGTCGTCGCGCCGCGCTTGCCACGCGCCGGCCCCTCCGAGCTTGCCTTCGCGCCGAAGCACTTTTTTTTCTACTGAGGTCTGAATAGCAGGAGCACACACTTCCCTTGGATTTGGTTAATTTTAATGGACGAACGGGAGGACGCGAGATGTCCAAGTCGTCTCGTCTCGTCTGCGGCGGCGGGTCTGGGTCACGGAGGGAGGCGGGGGCAGCTGGCAGTGGCAGGCGCTGGTAGAGTGGTAGCGCTGGCGGTGGCGGGAAACGGACGCACGCCTTGTCGCGACGCCCGGCGAGGCCGTCGCGCTCGCGCGCCGCGCCACCACGCCGTGTTCTGTTCGGACGTTCCTAGGCGGAGCGGGGGCGGCGCAGCTGCACTGTCTGTCACCGTCGACCGCATCGGGTTCCAGATTTTCAGTAGTATTGTAGACAGTGCTGCTCGCATAGGACAGTGCAGCCAGTGCTGCTCGCATAGAAAACAGTCGGCTAATGTGGTGTTTAGGAATAAAAAAAGCTGGGAGCCGCTTCATGACTGACTTTTTTAATCTGATGATGAGGCGGTGAGCCCAATTATATCTAAACTCTAATAAATTAATATAAGTAGTGGCACAGCGTTCATGGAAAGAAGACTAGCACTTCCTTCGTTGCTAGCGAGTCATATTCACATGGGCCCAGCTGCTGCTCACTTGGACAGTCCGTTGCACACGCTAGGAGCAGAACATAGTAACATCCAGCGGTCCCGAGTACCGACACACTGGAGTAGAAAACGCACCGTCGCTGTGTCTGGTCATCATTGGTTTATATATACGGAGTATTTACCAAACCATGTCGGCCGATGCTAAAGTGCGTCGAGATTATTATGACAAGTCAACACGAGCGCGTTCATCCATCGTTCAAAACGCTGCTAGCCCGTGCCTCGGGCTCACGTGGGACCCGCCGAACGGCCTTTTACGGGGGACTAATGCATCCATTAAACCCTCGCGCTGTCGACGTGTCACGGTACCCCCGCACAAATCTCCCCAGATTAGCCGGGGCTAACCACGACACAAAACGACGGGGGCTGCTGCGTCAAAGCGTTTAAACCGTTAATCCTCCCAGGCTCCCAGCGCAGTCGGTCAGTGGGTGAGTCACGGCCAAAGCAAGCGCGCCTGTCTCACACGAAGAAGCGGCGTGGAGGTCGCGAGAGGGCGGGCCCCGGAGAACTTATCCCCCGGCCCCCGCACCGCCCGTTCCCCAAACGTCCCCACGCCGATTCCGCGACTCGTTTCATTTCGTTTCGGTGCCGCGGCAGCGGAGCGGAGCGGAGCCAGGCGCGTGCGTCCGGTGGCCGACCGAGCGCGAGAGTGGCAAGGCGAGTGAAGGAAGGAAAACCCCCTGCCCCCCACGCGCGAGACTCGCGTCGCGCCTCCGGCCTCCTCCACCCCCCTCTCTTCTCCTCCTCCCCTGCGTTTCGGATTCTCTTGCGCCCTCGCGAGGGGCCTCGGCGAGCGGGCGGGCGGGCGTTGCGCGGGAGCGGTGGCGGCGGAAACCCTAGTCACCGGCGGCGGCAGTGATGGCGAGCAGGGGCGTCGCCGGGTTGGCGGCACCGGCGGCGGCGGGGGACCCCAGCAGCCCGAGCGCGGCGAGGGCGTGGGGCGGCAGCGGCGAGGACGAGGCGTCCGGGTCCGGGAAGGTGAAGCTGATGTGCAGCTACGGGGGCCGGATCGCGCCGCGGCCCGGGGACGGGGCGCTGCGGTACGTGGGCGGGCAGACGCGGCTCATCTCCGTCCCGCGCGCCGCCTCCTTCGGGGACCTCCTCCGCAAGGTCGAGGCGGTGGACGAGGCCTCGGCGGCCTCCGGCGGGGTGCTCCTCAGGTACCAGCTCCCCGGGGAGGACCTCGACTCCCTCATCTCCGTGTCCGGGCCCGAGGACTACGACAACATGATGGAGGAGTACGAGAAACTCGCCGCCGCCGCGCCCGACGGCTCCGCCAAGCTCCGCGTCTTCCTCTTCCCGGCCTCCGGCTCCGGGGCCGACGCGGCCGTCTCCGGCTCCGGCGGCGGCTCGGGGTCACACCTCGCCGCCGCGGTGGATGAGTCCGGGCAGCGGTACATCGACGCCATCAACTGCGTCTCCGCCGAGGCCATGACCGCCGCCATGCGCCGCAAGGACAGCGTCGCTAGTGCCGGCTCCTCCGCGCACAACTCCGAGGCGTCCGAGTACAGCGGCCTGGTCGAAGGTATGTCGCCGCGGGCGGTGCCGCCGCCGCCTGCGTCCGTTGCAACTGAGTATTCGTATTCGGGTGGAGGAGCCCATTACGTTAGTGCTTTCCCGGAGTCGGTTGGGTTCACTGCGGTCTCGGTGTCACCTTCGGCGATGGGCATCCAGGCGCAGAATCCCATTCTGGTTAGGACAGAGCCATCGACGTTGCCGCCTCATCAGGTTGCTGCTGCTGCTGCATATGCAACACCGCATCAGCCGCCGCCTCAAGTAACCACTTATGTGCAGCAGCCGCAGCACCAGCAGCAACCTCAAGTCACCCATTATGTACCACAACAGCAGCAGCCTCAGTCTGCTTCTTATGTGCAGCAGATGCCGCAGTCGTATATAGAGCCACAGCAGGTACACTACATCAACGCCCAACAATTTGGTGTGCATGGGGTGCCACAATCTGTCAATTATGTGCCTGTGCAAATGAGCCAATTCATGCCCAGCGTTCCTGCCGCGACGGGTCCTGTGGCGACCACTGCTGCTCAAGTGGGTACGTTCAGGCCTGCTCCTGCAGGTGCAGAACCTGTTCTGGAGACCACGCAGTTCGCAAGGCCAGTGCAAGCTCAGGTTGATCAGGGTTACCGGGTGGTGCAGACTCCACTGTCGCAGCTTCCTCCTCTGTCTTCTGTGCATCTGCAGACAAATGATGCACAGAGGCAGAGATTTGGTGTTCAACAAGCGATGACAGGTGCAGTAAGCATGCCAGTGGTGACCAGCTCAGGCACAATTCCTGTGGTGGTTAGCTCGCCCACTGTTCCATCGTTGAGGTACGATGATTGCGCAATGTGCCAAAAGGCATTGCCGCATGCCCATTCGGATAATGTTATCCGGGAGCAGGGGAATTCTCGTGCAATGGGAAACATTGAGGCAGCTCCAATGTTTTACAGCCCGCATCAAGACAGTGCATCCAACAAATCTAGTCCAGGTGCAAGCTCAGGAACTCCTGCAAACTATGTGGTGGAGCCAAGAGCTGGGAACACAGCAGTGATGACACAATTTGAGTCGACTCTTCCTGCTAGAAAACCTGCAGTCCAGGCAACTGCATCTCCGGATACAGGTGTGCCGATTCAACCCACCATGATTGCTTTACCAGTGTCTAGTGCACCTACTCCAAATGGAGTATTTGTGGGTCATTCTCCTCCGGCTGGGGCTGAAGATCCTGTCAGGTACCAGCAGCAACCATTCTCTTATAGCATGCAGCCAACACAAGTTCCAGTGAATGGCCCACATGGTATTGATGCCAGTGCATACAAGGATTCAAATCATCCAGCAACGGAACCACTTAGAGAATATGCACGTGATCTTCCGCATGACTATGCCAGAGCCATTGATGCGCGTATGCAAGCAGTTCACTTGGGTCCTATTGCACCACCAGAATCTAGTGTGCAAGGAAAGCCTTCTACTCCTCATGGTATCATTGATCATGCCAAAGTTGGGAAGCCATCTGTAAATATTGATGGTAGTTCTATCTACAAATCTCAAGCTGGTGGGTATCATATGGGGATTACAAATGCCTTCACT
Source organism: Chrysopogon serrulatus (assembly GCA_015844335.1). Lineage (NCBI taxonomy): Eukaryota > Viridiplantae > Streptophyta > Magnoliopsida > Poales > Poaceae > Chrysopogon > Chrysopogon serrulatus. The sequence goes on from JADLZL010006635.1 coordinate 370,077, forward strand.
GCTCCTGCTTTGACCCAAGAGGACAACATTGCCAGGCACAGTGAGCAGCCACCTTATGCTTTTGATGTTGGTGCACAAAATGTCCATCCTGACATAATCCAGCGACCACCCAACCTGCCTGTCCAGAGCAACCTTAGAGTCCCGATTGAACCACCTGTTTCGAATGAAAAGTTCACTGTGCAACCATCCCCTGGGCCACCTCTACAACATCCTAAGGAAATGCTCAATCACTTGGTTTCAGCTCCCCCCAATGGCAGTAGCAATGTTCCATTGCAGGCTACTGTTGGTATTGATCGTGTCGAAGCTACACAGGAACCAGCTTACACGGATTCTCTTTTTCTCAAATCAGGATCCTTGGAAAGCAGTGGGCAGTGCTTCTTTAGTGCCTCCAAGACCAAGCAAGTTAACTAAGGAGCCGGTTGTTTCTGGAGGTCAATATACTGATGGCCATATGCCTGATATGAACACACATGGTGCTGTACTCTTAGAAGAAGATCCGAGTTTTAAGGATATCCACACAGTTAAATTGAACAAAGGTTGGTATATTCATCCTATACTGTCTGGGCAGTATTACTATCATATTATTTCAAAATCCTAATTGACTAAGCAACAATTCCTCTGTCACTCTTTCATTTTTTTTTTTTTTTTTTTTTTTTTTTTTTTTTTTTTTTTTTAACTTCTAAAAGGATTTGGAGAAGATAATATTAAGCGACAGTTACAAGCTGTTGCTGAAGGGGTAGCAGCATCAGTTCTTCAGCCACCCTTTCCTGAAAAACCAGCTGCATTCTCTGGGGATCACATTGATTCACATGGAGCAGTAGTTGATGCAAAAGTTCAGGTGAGAGTTGCATTCTATCTTCGCTAGCCTAACTCATTGTTCTTTGATTTGTTGTAATCTTTTGCTTTACTTTTGGGTTCAGGATGAAGGGAACAATCAGTCAGACAAAACAAGCCAAGGGGTTCAAGTTGTAGATGACATTGATAACCTTCAGGTTTGTGTCTAACTACTTTTTGTTTCCACATTTTATGTGAAATTTCAAATGCATTATCCTTGTTTTCCACTTTGTTGATAACAGATAATAAAGAACAGTGACCTTGAAGAATTGCGTGAACTGGGCTCTGGAACCTTTGGTACTGTTTACCATGGAAAGTGGAGAGGTTCTGATGTTGCTATAAAGAGAATCAACGATCGATGCTTCGCTGGGAAAGCATCTGAGCAAGAGCGTATGGTATGAAATGTTTTGTTCTAAATTGAATCCACGATGTTCTAACTTCTCTTTTTTCTGTAGAGAACTGATTTCTGGAATGAGGCAGGCAAGCTTGCATCTTTGCACCATCCAAACGTTGTAGCATTCTACGGTGTTGTTCTAGATGGACCTGGTGGATCTGTTGCAACAGTAACAGAGTACATGGCTAATGGTTCACTCCGACAAGCATTGCAAAGACATGAAAAGTATACTACTCTTTTCAATGCCAGCATAATGCTTTTCATATGATGACAGCTCTTAAGTTCATCTTACTCTATCAGCAGGATCTTTGATCGGCGTGAGGCGTCTATTAATTGCAATGGATGTTGCATTTGGAATGGAATATCTCCATGGGAAGAATATTGTGCATTTTGACTTGAAGAGTGACAATCTGCTCGTCAACCTAAGGGATCCTCAACGGCCTATATGCAAGGTGCTTATCTTCATAAATATCCTCCTTCCTGATCGTGCATGACAGAAAACTAGAGCAGATAACCATTATTAACTTATGCCAGTGATGTGATGCACTTGTTCCTTATGCTTATACTTGGATGCACAGATTTTTATTTGTCTTTAAGGCAGCAAGTGACTAAGTTCGTTCCAATCTTTTATCACTTGTATGAATCAAAAGCACACTCCATCTCATATGGGTGAATGGGTTTATGCACAATATTATGTTTATATTTGCAAATCTTTGAAGGTCAGAGAAGGATGTAATTCTTTATAGAATTATTGGTTCCAGCACTAGCAGAACATCATGCAGGGTTTTAAGCATCTCTGATGTTCTTGGTTGTGTTCTGACATGAGGATGACCTTCCCATTTTTGTAGGTTGGTGATTTGGGCTTATCAAAGGTTAAATGCCAGACACTAATCTCTGGTGGAGTAAGAGGAACACTTCCTTGGATGGCCCCTGAGTTGTTGAATGGCAGCAGCAGCCTTGTCTCTGAAAAGGTTGGTTCTTTTGCACCCTTTGGCCAAGTCTCTGCACTCCTTTTTCTTTTTCTTTTTTTTTTTTTTACAAGATTTGACCTTACTTCTGGAGGAATATATGTTCCCATTCCCTGGGTCACCATCACATTCTTTGAATGTAGGTTGATGTTTTCTCGTTCGGCATTGTGATGTGGGAGCTACTTACTGGTGAAGAGCCTTACGCCGAGCTGCACTATGGTGCCATTATAGGTACGTGCATTACTTATGATGTTATTATATTATCTTATACTTGGGGAATCCAATGCCATTCTTGTCCCTGAGCTTTTCTGCCAACTTCACTTAGGTGGAATCGTGAATAACACGCTGCGACCTCCTGTGCCCGAGTCCTGTGATTCCCAGTGGAGGTCACTGATGGTGCAGTGCTGGTCAGCAGAGCCCTCGGAGAGGCCGAGCTTCACTGAGGTCGGCAAGAGCCTGCGCACCATGGCGGCTGCACCTACCAAGGCACAACAACAAGCGAAATAGATGCTTTTAGCCTTCTGCCTCTCTGCGCCCTTCCGTTTAGCAGACTCTTTCAGTCTGCAAACCGAGGAGGTGCCATCACTAGCCTGGCTTTTGTACATGAATAAGTTGAAGATAGGAGAAAGAATGCGGCATGCTCATAGAATCGGTAGATGGTTGATGCTTCCTGAGTTCCTATCTTGCTTTTGGCATGGATCGTGGAAATATATACAGTGTAGTGTTAGAGAATCAGTACATGAGGTGTTGTAGCGCCGTTTGGCGAGTGATGCTCGTGCGCTCTCGTCCATTGCGCCCTCGTGTTTGTGGTTTATTTCACGATTCCGTCCGTGTTGATGTCCCAGCGCAGTGGAAAAGAAGTGCTGTTTGTGCCTTCTCACTTGGAGAGTTTGAGGTGCAGAAGAAAGTAGGAGTAATAAAAGATAGTGAAGGTGGAGCATTTCAACAGAAAAACAAGCAGTGACCGAAAAGTTGTGAACTTTCTGCGGTACAGTACAATCCAAGTGAAACCTGCCACGTTTGTACTTTTGGATTGCGACAGTTGTCCGCAAATGACACAATCACAAAATTATGGTACGGCCTCTATGGATTGTGATGGTTGCCCGCAAGTGGCAATTATGGTACGACGTCTTCTGTTTTGCGGTGGAACCGGACGTGTCTAACGCGACGTAATGCCGTGTCAATGAAGAGGAACAAGACCTCTTTTGTGTGGAACCAGGACGTGTCCAACCCGACGACGTCATGTCGTGTCAGTCAAGAGGAACATGACAAATGAATGAACATCGAGTTGGTTAATTAACAAATCCAAGCAGCCTCTCTCGTCCAGTCGTCCTAATCCTAACAGAAAAGCGACGAAAACTACGGGCGTGAAAATTAAAGGAAGGCTAACTGAAGCGTTGATTTGTCTGTCATTGTGTTTGTTTTCCTTTTGGACTGACCTGTTTCAATTGATATAGGTATATACGCAGAGAGCTATAAAGGTGGGTAACCTTGTTTTAATTGTCTCTGTAAATATGTGTGTGTTGTTGCATAGCAATGTCTGGTACCACTGAAATTATACCGCACAAAGCATCGTTTTTCTGTAACTTAATGGTAGCTTGTTGATGAGAATCTTGGAATGGAGCTTGTTTGATGCACATGCATGATTTCTGATGGTTGGAATATAACAAATAAACTCGATCGACTGGTGCTGGAAATTAAACTTTCAGTTTTCAGCCGCTGTTTCATCGACCATGTTAGCAGTATTGCGTTGGTATTCTTATTTGGAGAGTTAAGTTCATGGTAAGAGGTCTCTTCCAACTGCCTTTCTTTTTGTTTTTGTTGTTGTTTAAGTTGCTAATCATTTTTTCTATGGTTTTGTGCCTGTACTATAGGATCTCCTATGATCACATTGCTGCATTGTGTAAGCCGTTTTTTTAGCCTCTTCTTTTTAATGAAATGTGCATGAAGTTGCGGTCGTGAAAAAAAGTTTTCAGCCGCTGCTAGCTGGCTAGCTGCTGCTGGGCTGATGGCAACAGATTGGCTTGTAGGATCGATCGTATTAAACTGTAAGGTAGCCAACATTTCTGGTGATACCACAATCAAATTGACAAGAGAATGCACACCAGGGATGGAGAGAAGGCCCATAGAGCAAATTCAGATGTTGTTAGAATTTGTGAGATTTGCAGAATTCCAAACTACGGTTTCAGTGCAAGAGAAGCACTTGCCGACTTGGGACGATCTAACCATTCCACCATTGCGGTGCGTTCAGAGGACAGGATAGAGCACGAAGTTATTTTTACTCCTATAGACTACCAAATAACCTGTGACCTGGAGCTCTTCAATCTGTGAAGAAAATCTCCCTGGTGGATCTTGCTTTATCGTCGTGCTGAACCGGAGGGCTGGTCACGTTGTCGTGTCGTCTTAGCCGCTTATAAACAATAAATAATACCCAATGTTTATACGGCCCATCTCGTTTTGTTAGCAGTTCACCAATCCACTTTTGACCAATGTCATGCCTATTCCACGACGTAACATCCACAGAAATTCCATGTCCTAACCGTGGTTGACCATTTTGTCAAGTTTCTGGTGGGGTTAGCATGCGTGAAGATGGAAACGCCCTCTTTTTAAAAAAAAATAATGAAAGGGGGGAAAAAGTACTATCTGGTTTTTGCACTCATTGCTGAGCGTATGCAGGCTGCAGCCAAATGTTACAGATGAACTAGCACTTTGGGCCTTTTTGAATTTCCTCCTCTAAACTTTGTTCACTTCTCATTGTGGAATTTTACAGATGAACTAGCACTTTAATCGAAAAAAAAAAGATGAACTAGCACTTGGGCTTTCTTTCCAATCCGGACCACGGCGGCGACAAGCACTGAGAAGGCAATATTTCTTTTTTTTTTCTAAATAAAAAATACGTGTATGCTGCCTCCCTTTTGGTTAGTGATCAACGCTCGACTTGGTCAGTGGTCAACGTACTCAAGTCAAGATAATGGCAATTAAATCTCACCCACGATGTGCCAGGTTCAGCATCACTTTGTACTATAGAAAGATTGAGTTAAAAAAGCATCGGTTTGCGCGCACTCCCTCCCTCCGGACCCTCCCTATTTAAACCACAGGGGCGTAGTGTTTCTTCACAGCTACAAGCAACTAAGCCAAGGATCTCCATCTCTAAAGCAAAGCTCTCATGCTTACTACAGTATTTAGTTCATCTTTGCATTCTCCACAAATGGCCATACTCCTCGCCCTCCTCACCATCGCCGTTGCCGTTTTGAGCTCCAGCCATCTCTCTGCAGTTGAACTGGATGCCGTCGACCGCAATGCGCTACTCTCCTTTAAATCTAGTGTCCAACATAATAATAACCTTTCCGATTGGGGCTCCCATAGGATAGACGATTGGACTTGGACTGGTGTCACATGTGACTCGAGAGGGCATGTAATCTCCCTCGAACTCCCTGGCTTCGGCCTCACCGGCGTCATCTCACCGGCGATCAGCAACCTATCTGCACTTGAGTTTCTTGATCTCAGGGGCAACCAACTCTCCGGCAGCATCCCCCAGAGCTTGGCAAGTTGTCACAGCTAGGGTATCTGAGCCTTGACAACAACCTTTTCACTGGGGTAATCCCTGAAACGCTTGGCCTTCTAAAAAGCACGACTCACATTTCCCTTTCTTACAACAACCTCACCGGTAACATCCCAGATATCTGCAATTGCTCCTCCTTGATCACCATTCAACTATACGAGAACAACCTCACCGGAGAGATTCCTTTCTCTACATGATGTCAGCTTCCATACCTATATTGGATCGGCCTCTCCGGTAACAGGCGTCATCCCGTTATCAATATCGAATTTTACCAACCTTACCATGGTGGAGTTGGATGGTAATTTCCTCAATGGTGTCCTGCCATCTCAAACATTCAACAAGATGAAATCTCTCTACGTCCTTCGCTTGTCCGACAGCAATTTCTCAAGTGATTGCGGGAACACCAACCTTGAGCCTTTCCTCGCTTCTCTAGTGAACTGCACCAGCATAGGTGAGCTTAATTTGTACTCAAACGGCATTGGAGGCAACATCCCACCAATCATCAGCAACTTGACAGCTGATGTGATCTATATGGCTGACAACAAAATTAGCGGTGCAATTCCTGACGCCATCGGAAAACTTCCCTTGCTGGAAGCTTTAGACCTATCTAACAACATGTTGGAAGGCCCAATCCCCTCAGAGATCTTCCAACTGCAAAGGCTTAGTGAATTATACTTGTCATATAACCAAATCAACGGAGGAATACCAAAATCCATTGGCAGAGCTCAGCAATTGGATGGGTTGGACATATCGTACAATGAGCTTCAAGGAGCAATACCGGATACCCTATCCAACCTCACTCTGAGCTACCTTACACTTCGGAATAACCGGATCAAAGGTGAAATTCCCAAATCCATAGGCGCAGCTCAAAGTTTATCTTTTATCGACATATCCTACAATTGTCTTCAAGGTGCCATACCGGAAACCTTGTGGAACCTCACTTCTCTGCAGCATCTTGCTCTCAACGATAACCGGCTCTCAGTCCCCATAGCGCAAGAAGCAAGGATCGCGGGCCTTACCAGCAGTTACCAATTACCAGTAGCATATATTCAGGTCTACTAGTAAAACCTGGTCTGGGCTTATTGCAGTCAGAGTCGGTGTTGTGTGCTAGCAACAAAATACTACTTGCGATGGTTCGAAAGTTGTAGGTTGGTGCATCACCTGATGACGGATACAGAACTTGTACAAAATTCAGGGAATTATTTTGCCAATCAAATTATAAGGATCTAAATGTTCCAAGGAAGTCCCCTGCAACGTCGTCAGGTATTGGGGGTCTTGTCTTCCCTACGTCAAAGCGTTAAATGAACGTTGCCCCTTGTAACAAACTAAGTTTAATTATTTTTAACATATATAAATATGGATGATTTTCTTGAGTATTTTTGAGAAAATTAGTTTGTCCTTTGTAACAAACTAAGGGCCTGATTGGTTATATGAGAGCAGGTTATTGTTGAGACATGCAACATGAGAGAGTGTAGTTTGGCCGTTTTCTCTTATTCCACATGTAACGGCTGACAAATAGCAAAAATTAGATGGAATGAATGGTAGGAATAGCAAACAGCAAAAACTAAATGAAATAACGTGCAAGGCAAATAATTTTAGACCCGTGGCACATATGGGAGATGAAACGACAATCTTTTTTGGCATATATGTAAAAGGCTCTTAACATATTCCACAAATCTAGAATGGGCTTATCCCATTCCGCTACATCTCCAAACCAAACACACATTTAAAGAGTACTGGAATGATTTTTTAAACCCAAAATTGTGGGGAACATCCCGCATCAATTTATTAGAAAAGGCTATTAGCAAGCGGCTAACCAACACACACTAAGGAGAAAACACAAGAGAAAACAAAAAGAACCTGCAGTAAGTAGAAAACAGAAAAATCCATAAGCCTAAAATTATAGCAAGCTGCGAGGCGAAAAGAGTGTCACACGGGACAGGGAAAGGCGCCACACATGGAGAAACAATGCACATGTGCCAAACTAAAAGAACAACACACATTATTCAAATGATTGCTGGGTACGCCTGAGCAAGAGTGCTTCGGGCCTTGATTAGGGGCTGCTTGTACGCCAGAGCTAAGGCTGGACGCAAAACTCGAAGCTCGTTAGCTCGCTCGTCTCGTGACTGACTCGGCTCGGCTCGGCTCGGCTCGTTAGGATAACGAGTCGAGCCGAGCTGAAGTTTTAGCTCGTTAGGATAACGAGCCGAGTCGAGCTAGCTCGCGAGCCTAACGAGCTTGGCCGAAACCAGTATATATGGTATATTTATGCATATGATGGACCTAATTTATACAATATATTATTATACTTGTAAATATGTTAGCACATATTAATTTTTATTTGATTTATGGTAGTTGGATATGTTATTCTAGTATTATTACTATTGTCAAGCTTTAGATAAATATAAATATTATATTTTTGTATATTTTTATACGGCTCATGAAGCTTAACGAGCCAGCTCGAGCTTTTAACGAGCCGAGCCGAAGCTAGCTTTCTAGCTCGTTGAAATAACGAGCCGAAGCCGAGCTAGCTCGTTATCCTAACGAGCCAGAACGAGCAGAGCCGAGCTGGCTCGTTATCCAGCCTTAGCCAGAGCAGAGTGCTTTGGGCCTTGATCAGGGAGGGCTGCCGCCGTCGATGGGCGAACCGGGCAGACGTGGTCCAGGGGGTGGTGGATGGAATGGATGCCCAATCAATTGTGGAAGAAAATTCCCCTGATGGTGTGGGTAGTGGGAACATGTCTCTGCCCAATTGCATAAAACCTCAGCGTCCTAGATGACAGGTGGTGGAGGAGGACGAGGTGCTGAAAAAATAACCCGTCATAATTTGCATAGAAAAAACATTTTCATGTAATATTTTGCTAACATTACCTGGAGGAGCAGCATCGTCATTCTGCCTGAAATAACCTATCTTAAGACGCTTAGAGGAGCTACCCCGGTCTATAATTTGAATGATTTGAGAATTAAGACACAAGGTCAGATACATGTAGTCCAATTTACTGTCTAGAAAAGTCAATTTTTACAAAATTTTGACCATCAAATTATATGCAAGTTTAGGATATAAAATTTACATCAATAGATCTATGTTCAAAGAGGCTTTGAGATGATATTGCCATTTTAGTAATTAACTGCATATTAAAAGAAAAACTACATATGAAAATGTATTTCTATTTTATATGATTTTTTCGTTGATCAAATATGCCTATCATTTCTAGATAGAGGATGATTGTCTAGTTAGTACCTTTGGCATTGCTACCCTTCTTGGAAGAGCCACCACTCGACATCGAATGCAAGAAGGAAGAGAAGTTTCACAACTGGATGATATTCCACAAAAGCTTGTCTAGCTAGGTTTTCTAGTGTGGAGCACTGCCTACATCCTTCAACCATGTGAATTACATCCGACTCATATGTCTATATGTACCACACACTTTATATGCCCTATAATTCTATAGATATAGGATTGTGTGTCGCTAGGGCTGTACGACCACACTTCATACGGCCTATAACACTGTAGATATAGGACTGTGTGTCTGTTGGCTACTAGGTTGTTTATGATGGCCACAATATCTACTACCTAGTGTCTACGTCTTGGCCATAATATTGTAGTGTCTATGTAATATGTACTGTCTAGTGCCTACCTCTTGGCCATCATAATACTACAGTATAACCATGTGAGTTATATCCGACTCACATGTATATATGTACCACACACTTTATATGCCCTATAATAGTATAGATATAGGACTATGTCGTTAGGGCTGTACGACTACATTTTGTACGGTTTATAACACTGTAGATACTAGATGATACCCCGCGCGTTGCTGCGGAAATAAACGCTTCAATTTTGCAGCATTATATAGAATAACACTGCAACTTAAGCGCAAAAAGAATAGAATAGTGCTGCGACTTCGAATATTAAAGCTGAAAAAGGTAGAAAAAGAAAAGGAGGAAATGATTGAATCACCGGCCCCTTTTTCTTCCGAGTTCCTTCACGCAGAGAAACGTTGTTTATACTTACCGAACCGTCGGACGAAATCACACAGAACATCTACGATCAATCTGCATCCCCTCTGAATGGATCCCAGCCACAAGCAGGCAGAGGAGCCCAGCGAGCCGCAACGACGCGCCTGGGTGAGGCATGAGTCGCGTGCATCATTGTGGTGCTGCGCCCACTGCTTCTTACCGTCGCACCAGGAGAGGGGCGCCGGCCACCGGCACCTGTTGCTAATTGCTATGACAGATGCAATGGTGTGGAGAAACTAACACCAGTGCACGAGTGAACTCGACCAGCTTCAACGGCATGCGGGCGAGCTCGTCCTATTATGGCAGCGTGTGGGCGACATCTGCCGGTGGATGTAACGGCGAGGAGGAGAAACAACAGTGCGTGGACGACCTCGGCTAGCTGCAGCAGCTTGTGGGCGAGCCCGACAACAAGCATCAGCAGCACTGTGTGAACCTAGCCAGGCCAGCCATAGCAGTGCGCACCGGTGAGGCCCGAGCAGCGCGTCGTCATGGTGCTCTGCCTGTGATGCTGTTTGTCGTTGCACAGGGGGAGGGCGCTGGCACCTACTGCTACGGTGGATGCAGCAGCGAGAAGAAATGACGAGAATTTTGCTAGAGAGCATTCAGGTTTAAATGGGCAGCTCGTCGGTGGGGAAATTGGTTGCCAGCTCGTGGAGAGATCAGTTTCAGTCAATGCGTCGCTGCCTCTTCGTGGTAACTGGTAACGGATCAGGGAGACGATGAGCTAGAACGACTCTCGGTGGAAATGGATGGAGGCGAAGCACCTGTCGAATGCTCCATGAAATCGCGAAAAAATAGGCTGCTGGGTTCCTTGTATTCAGATATAGTGAATAGAACTGTACGTCTGTTGACTACTGGGTTATTTATGATAGTCACAATACCTACTACCTAGTGTCTACATCTTGGTCATAATGCTATAGTACTCCCTCCATCCTTAAAAAGAATGTCACCGTGCTTCCTAAGAAACAAATACCGGTAATTTTAATAAATAATAAATATTATCGATTAGTATCATCGAAATGATCCTTGGATCTAGTTTTTTAACAAAATTATTTGGAGATATAAATATTGCACGTATTTTCTATAAATCAAATCAAATTTGTGGCATGCACCCCAACTTTTAAATAAAATTTATAAATTTAATTTTTGTCATGCTAGTGGGGTCGACGCGACCAAATAATATTGTCGACTTTGCCACGCCAATACATGTGGCACGACAGTATTATTTGGTCACGCCAACCCCACTAGCATGACAAAACATTAAATTTGCAAATTTTATTTGAAAGTTGTTATTATTAAAATATTTTATAAAAACAAATTAAAAATAGAAAAATTCGGCTGGTACCAGTGCACATGGGCAAGAGTAGGGGTATTATTATGGCCATTATTTATACTATAGTATTATGATGGCCAAAGGATAGCCATAGACAGTAACGTATTATATAGATACTACGTAGGCACTAGGTCATAGGTATTGTGACCATCATAAACAACCCGGTAGCCAACAGACGTACAGTCCTATATCTACAGTGTTATAGGCCGCATAAAGTGTGGCCGTACAGCCCTAGCAACACACGGTCCTATATCTATAGTATTATAGAGCATATAGTGTGTGGTATATATAGATATGTGAGTCAGATGAACTCACATGGTTGAAGGATGTAGGCAATGCTCCGCACTATAAAACCTAGCCAGACCAGCTTATATGAAATATCATCCAGTTGTGAAACTTCTCTTCTTTGCATTTGATGTCGAGTGATGGCTCTTCAAAGAAGGGCAGCAATCCCAAAGGTGGGTACTAGCTAGATAATTACTCTCTATCTAAAAATGATAGGCATATTTGATCAAGAAAAATCATGCATATAAAATATAAATAGACTTTCATCTGTAGTTTTTTTATAATATGCAGTTAATTACTAAAATGACAATCTTTCAAAAGACGAAATCTGCCCAATAGAATCCTGCCTATTATTCTACTACGTGCCCGACGAAAGCTTCACCAAGTGGAATCTGGTTTCTAGAGAGTGTACCATCGGATGCTGCCAGAACAGACGATCAAGCATTCTGGAGTTCGGCTCTTCGCCCGGTGCCTGAGCACGCGCCTGCCTCCCCCATCATTGCACCACTCGTCCTCCACCTGAAGCGCCGCCAGGGAGTCCTCCGTCTCCTGTCGCTAGGGTGCCGCCGCCGCCTCCACCACTGCAAATGCCTGCACTCCTCTCCCGTTTAGGCGGCGCGCGGCAATCGCACGCCCCCAAGCAGCTTGACAAAGAGCTACCAGGAACGCACGACCCCTGGTGCGGTATCTCGCTGCCCCATGCTCGCCCATCTTCTCGAAGCCACGGTCGCGGGAGGCAAGCGTAGCCACCGCTTCGATGGGCATCGGCGACGCGGTGGCGATCAGTGTGGAAATGGAGGCGAATGTCCCGGTGTCACGCACGGCGATGGTCCGACGCAACGAGGCCGCCTCCTACCATGACACTGTGACAGAGAACCTGGCGAGCCACAGCGAGAAGCAGAGCAGGAGCCGCGAGGACATGGCGGCTCGAAGCCGGGTGCGAGGCTGTCGTCCACTTCCCGCTGCCATTGGCCAATCTATCCGCCCTCACACCCCTCGAGAGTCGAGACCAGGCACGATCTAACCAACGACACAGAAGGTAGGCACCCTCCGTTCCATCTCCCCCGCCACCCCTTCCCGTCCATGTTCCTATCATCTGAATTCTCCACACGCTCCAAACCAGAGGATGCAGCCATGGCAGCTCGATTCTACTTCGTGATTTTGGGCAAGTGAACACATTATTGGTTGTAATAATGGACTAATAGCGAGATGAATTTTACAGATGAACTAGCACTTGGCCTTTCTTTCCAATCCGGATCACGACGGCGACAAGCACTGAGAAAGGCAATAATTCTTTTTTTCTCTCTAAGTAATATGTGTATGCTGCCTCCCTTTTGGTTAGTGATCAACGCTCGACTTGGTCAGTGGTCAACGTACTCAAATCAAGATAATAATGGCAATTAAATCTCACCCACGATGTGCCTGCCAGGTTCAGCATCACTTTGTAATTCCTACTAGTACTATAGAAAGATTGAGTTAAAAAGCATCGGTTTGCACTCCCTCCCTATTTAGATCACACATGGGCGTAGTGTTTCTTCACAGCTACAAGCAATTAAGCCAAGGATCTCCATAGTTTAAAAAAAAAAAAAGTCAAGGATCTCCATCTCTAAAGCAAAGCTCATACTTACTACAGTATTTAGTTCATCTTTGCATTCTCCACAAATGGCCATGCTCCTCGCCCTCCTGACCATCGCCGTTGCCGTTTTGAGCTCCAGCCATGTCTCTGCAATGGAACTGGATGCCGTCGATCGCAACGCACTACTCTCCTTCAAACCGTGTCCAAGGTAACAGTAACCTTTCCGATTGGGGCTCCCATAGGATAGGCAACTGGACTTGGACTGGTGTTACATGTGACTCGAGAGGGCGTGTAATCTCCCTTGAACTCCGTGGCTTCGGCCTTACCGGCGTCATCTCACCGGCGATCGGCAACCTGTCTGCACTTGAGCTTCTTGATCTCAGCGACAACCAACTCTCCTCCAGCAGCATCCCCCGAGCTTGGCAAGCTGTCACAGTTAGGGTATCTGAGCCTTGACAACAACCTTCTCACTGGGGTAATCCCTGAAACGCTTGGTCTTCTAAAAAGCATGACTCACATTTCCCTCTCTTACAACAACCTCACCGGTGACATCCCAGACATCTGCAATTGCTCCTCCTTGACCACCATTAAACTATACGAGAATAACCTCACCGGAGAGATTCCTTTCTCTACACGATGTCAGCTTCCATACCTAGATTGGATCGGCCTCTCCAATAACAGGCTTGTCGGCGTCATCCTGTCATCAATATCGAATTTTACCAACCTTACCATGGTGGAATTGGATGGTAATTTCCTCAGTGGTGCCCTGTCATCTCAAACATTCAACAAGATGAAATCTCTATACGTCCTCGGCTTGTCCGACAACAATTTCTCAAGTGATTGCGGGAACACCAACCTTGAGCCTTTCCTCGCTTCTCTAGTGAACTGCACCGGCATAGGTGAGCTTGATTTGTTCTCAAACGGTATTGGAGGTAACATCCCGCCAATCATCAGCAACTTGACAGCTGATGTGATCTACATGTATGACAACAAAATTAGCGGCGGAATTCCTGATGCCATCGCAAAACTTCTGTTGCTTGAAGGGTTAGACCTATCCAACAACTTGTTGGAGGGCCCAATCCCCTCAGAGATCTTCCAACTGCAAAGGCTTAGTGAATTATACTTGTCACATAACCAAATCAACGGAGGAATACCAAAAGCCATTGGCAGAGCTCAGCAATTGCAATGGTTGGACATATCGTACAATGAGCTTCAAGGAGCAATACCAGATACCCTATATATCCAACCTCAATGAGCTGAGCTACCTTGCACTTGGGAATAACCGGATCAATGGTGATATTCCCAAATCCATAGGCGCAGCTCAAAATTTATCTTCCATCGACATATCCTACAATTGTCTTCAAGGTGCCATACCTGAAACCTTGTGGAACCTCACTTCTCTGCAGCATCTTGCTCAACACGATAACCAGCTCTCAGGCCCCATAGCACCTGGTCTTAGCTGAAGCAAGAAGCAAGATCGCGGGCCTTACCAGCAGTTACCAATTACCAATAGCATATATTCAGGTCTACCAGTAAAACCTGGTCTGGGCTTATTGCAGTCAGAGTCGGTGTTGTGTGCTAGCAACAAAATACTACTTGCGATGGTTCGAAAGTTGTAGGTTGGAGCATCACCCTGATGACGTATACAGAACTTGTACAAAATTCAGGGAATTATTTTGCCAATCAAATTATAAGGATCTAAATGTTCCAAGGAAGTCCCCTGCAACGTCGTCAGGTATTGGGGGTCTTGTCTACCCTACGTCAAAGCGTTAAATGAACGTTGCTCCTTGTAACAAACTAAGTTTAATTATTTTTAACATATATAAATATGGATGATTTCCTTGAGTATTTTTGAGAAAATTAGTTTGTCCTTTGTAACAAACTAAGGGACTGATTGGTTGACAGCTAAATTTTGGATGCTAAAATTTGGACTTACTTAATTTGCCAATACCTCACATTTAGTTGCCAAATATGTGGCAAATATTTCGTCCATTTTTGATAATTTTTAATTGCCAACCAAATCATTGACTTGGCAAATTCCTAAGCTTGATGCTAGCAATTCATGGAGGCCTCGAAAAATTTGAGCTAGACTTTTGAGTGCTTGAGGGTATGTTGCGCGGGTCTATTGATATAGCAGAGAGAGAGAGAGAGAGAGAGAGAGAGAGAGAGAGAGAGAGAGAGAGAGAGAGTATAGGTGGGTAACTTAATGGGAGCTTGTTGAGAATCTTGGAATGAAGCTTGTTTGATGCACATGATAGATTATTTTTTTCTTCTGATGGTTGAAAGTCCAGTAAAATCGACTGGTGCTGAGAAAAATTACGTACAGTTTTCAGCCGTTGAGCTGCTGCTGCTGGCAATAATTTGGCTTCTAGGATCGGTCATTTCAAATTGTAAGAGTATCCAACATTTTGGTGATACCACAGTCAGATTGAGAAGCGAATGCGCGCCAGGGATAGAGAGAAGGCCCGTAGAGCAAATTCAGATGTCATTAGAATTTGTGAGCCGTGCAGAACTCCAAACTACGGTTTCAGTGCTTGAGAAGCACTTGCCGATTTGGGACGATCCAACCATTCCACCATTGAGGTGCGTGTAGAGGACATGATAGATCATATGCTAAGGTTCTGTTTGCTTCTACGGGATTGAATTGCAGGAATAATTCCTAGCCGAATTCATTACTTTAATTTATATACGAACTGGATAGAGCACGAAGTTATTTTTACTCCTATAAACTACCAATAACCTGTGACCTGGAGCTCTTCAATCTGTGAATGAAAATCTCTCTGGTGGATCATAGTAGTGCTGATATTGGCTCATTTTGTAGCATCATCGTGCAGTTGCTTTATCGTCGTGCTGCACCGGAGGCTGGTCACGTTGTCGTGTCGTCTTAGCCGCTTATAAACAATATAATACCCAATGTTTAGACTGCCGATCTCGTTTTGTCATCAGTAGTTCACTGTCGGGCCTATTCCACGACGTAACATCCACGGAAATCCCACAATGGATGTGGGCGCCTCCATCGTGGCATGTCCTAACCGTGGTTGACCATTTTGTCAAGTTTCTGATGGGGTTAGCATGCATGAAGATGGTAACGCCCTCTTATTTAAAAAAATAATGAAAGGGGAAACAAAGTACTGTCTGGTCTTTGCACTCATTGCTAAGTGTATGCAGGCTGCAGCCCAATATTACAGATGATGAGATGAACTAGCACTTTAGGCCTTTTTGAATCTCCTCCTCTAGACTTTGTTCACTTCTCATTGTGGAATTTTACAGATGAAATCCGGACCACGACGGCGACAATCATCGAGAAGGCAATAGTTCTTTTTTTTTCTGTATGCTGCCTCCCTTTTGGTTAGTGAGCAACGCTCGACTTGGTCAGTGGTCAACGTACTCAAGTCAAGTCAAGTTAATGGCAATTAAATCTCACCCACGATGTGCCAGATTCAGCATCACTTTGTAATTCCTACTAGTACAATAGAAAGATTGAGTTAAAAAAGCATCGGTTTGCGCGCACTCCCTCCCTCCCTATTTAAATCACAGAGGTGTAGTGTTTCTTCACAGCTACAAGCAACTAAGCCAAGGATCTCCATCTCTAAAGCAAAGCTCATACTTACTACAGTATTTAGTTCATCTTTGCATTCTACACAAACGGCCATGCTCCTCGCCCTCCTGACCATCGCCGTTGCCGTTTTGAGCTCCAGCCATGTCTCTGCAATGGAACTGGATGCCGTCGATCGCAATGCGCTACTCTCCTTCAAATCCGGTGTCCAAGGTACTAATAATAACCTTTCCGATTGGGGCTCCCATAGGATAGGCAACTGGACTTGGACTGGTGTTACATGTGACTCGAGAGGGCGTGTAATCTCCCTTGAACTCCGTGGCTTCGGCCTCACCAGCGTCATCTCACCGGCAATCGGCAACCTGTCTGCACTTGAGCATCTTGATCTTAGCGGCAACCAACTCTCCGGCAGCATCCCCCCAGAGCTTGGCAAGTTGCCAAAGCTAGGGTATCTGAGCCTTGCGGACAACCTTCTCACTGGGGTTATCCCTGAAACGCTTGGCCTTCTAAAACGCATTACTCACATTTCCCTCTCTTACAACCACCTCACCGGTGACATCCCAGATATCTGCAATTGCTCCTCCTTGACCACCATTTTCCTATACGAGAACAACCTCACCGGAGAGATTCCTTTCTCTACACGATGTCAGCTTCCATACCTAGATTGGCTCAGCCTCTCCAGTAACAGGCTTGTCGGCGTCATCCCGTCATCAATATCAAATTTTACTAACCTTACCATAGTGGAGTTTGATAGTAATTTGCTCAGCGGTGTCCTGCCATCTCAAACATTCAACAATATGAAATCTCTCTTCATCCTCCGCTTGTCTGACAACAATTTCTCAAGTGATTGCAGGAACACCAATCTTGAGCCTTTCTTCGCTTCTCTAGTGAACTGCACCGATATAGATGAGCTTGATTTGTCCTCAAACGGCATTGGAGGCAACATCCCACCAATCATCAGCAACTTGACAGCTGGTCTGATCTACATGGAAGACAACAAAATTAGCGGCGGAATTCCTGATGCCATCGGAAAACTTCTGTTGCTTGAAGAGTCAGACCTATCCAACAACATGTTGGAGGGCCCAATCCCCTCAGAGATCTTCCAACTGCAAAGGCTTAGTGAATTAAACTTGTCATATAACCAAATCAACGGAGGAATACCAAAATCTATTGGCAGAGCTCAGCAATTGACATGGTTGAACATATCGTACAATGAGCTTCAAGGAGCAATACCGGATACCCTATCCAACCTCACTGAGCTGAGCTACCTTACACTTCGGAATAACCAGATCAATGGTGAAATTCCCAAATCCATAGGCGCAGCTCAAAAATTATCTTTTATCGACATATCCTACAATTGTCTTCAAGGTGCCATGCCGGAAACCTTGTGGAACCTCACTTCTCTGCAGCATCTTGCTCTCAACAATAACCAGCTCTCAGGCCCCATAGCACCTGGTCTTAGCTGAAGCAAGAAGCAAGATCGCGGGCCTTACAAGTTACCAATAGCATGTTTATTCAGGTCTTACCAATAAAACTGGTCATTTGGGCTTAATGCAGTCAGAGTTGGTGTTGTGTAGCACCTAGTATAGCAACAAAATAGCAGTAATACACATGCGATGGTTCGAGACCTGCAGGTTGGTGGTGCCTCACCCTGATGATGGATACAGAACTTGTACAAAATTCAGGGAACTACTTTTGTCAATCAGATTTTTAAGGATCTAAATGTTCGAAGGAAGTCCCCGGCAACGGGGCGAGACTATTTAGCGAACATTCATCTAAATAAAAATGAGCGAATGATCTCAGTCTCGACTTTCTATTTTTAACAAAAAAATCCACAACTTTCCTTTTATAGAAAGTTTTCTAATTTTAGCAAAATAAAGATAAAGTTACAAATCCAGACGTATAACTTCCATTCTATAACTTACTTCTCTATAACTTACTTCTTCTGTCCCATTATATATGACGTTTTAGATGGCAACCAAGTACATCATTTATTCTTTGAATCAGAACATGGGTTGTGACCAGATGCATGGAAAGTTGAGTGACTCTGGACATACAAATGAGGTACCAAAGCGTCATATATAATAGGACAGAGGGAGTATATGTCTAACTTCAAATCTAACTTATACACATAACTTACATGATCTTCAACGTTTCTAAGTTATACTCATAACTTATACAATTAACTTATTACGTCTAAACACATATCTTACAATATTGCAAAGTTAGAATCTAACTTATACACATATAACTTTTACGTATAACTTAGATACCAGAACATCGCGGAAAACATATACACACAAATGACTGTAGTAATGGAAAAAAATAAAAAAATCTTCAAAACATATTTAAGTGGATCTAGTTTTGTTTGTCTTGTTCCGTAGAACACACCGGTACAAACGGAATTGCAAATCGATATACGGTTTGAGAGTTATAATATTTTATTAAAAAATGTTTTGCCTTTTGAATGCTGACATCAGTGTGCGCCCCACACACTGATTAAAGCCTACCGTTCGCTCAGATTGGATGTGGACGAACGTCCGCCAAAGTGGAATCGCCTAGTACAACAGAGGATAGGAAATCACCGGAGAGCAAGCACACAAGTACACTTAAATCTTAGGTTTTAGTCTACGACATTTAAAGGGTCAACAGATATCGTAGGACCACTCCCTATTTACTATGCACGCACAAACATTGGCGAAATTAGCGCACATATGTCTCCATAGCAGCAGCACTTGAAACAGCTCCTGCATGAGCAACAGCCGCCGCCGCCGCCGCCGCAGGAGGTGAAGCAGGTAGTAGGGCAACACCTAGAAAAACGGAACATGAAGCAGTTACATGTAGGGAGTCGAACGGTTAGGCATGCAATGTGAGAAGTGTATTTTGGACGTTTTCTCTTATTCCACATGTAAGGGCTGATAAACAGTAAAAATTAGATGGAATGAATGGCAGAAATGGCAAACAGCAAAAACTAGATGAAATAATGTGCAAGGCAAATAATTTTAGACCCGTGGGGGCATGTGGGAGATGAAACGACAATCTTTTTTGGCATATATGTAAAAGACTCTTAACATATTCCACAAATCTAGAATGGGGCTATCCCATTCCGCTACATCTCCAAAGCAAACACACATTTAAAGAGTACTGGAATAATTTTTTGAACCTAAAATTATGGGGAACATTCCGCATCAATTTATTAGAAAAGAACTATTAGCAAGCGGCTAACCAACACACACTAAGGAGAAAACACAAGAGAAAACAAAAAGAACCTGCAGTCAATAGAAAACAAAAAAAAAATCCATAAGCCTAAAATTATAGCAAGCTGTGAGGCGAAAAGAGTGCCACACGGGGCAGAGAAAGGCGCCACACATGGAGAAACAACACACAGGTGGCAAACTAAAAGAACAACACACAGTACTCAAATGATTGCTGGGTACGCCTGAGCAAGAGTGCTTCGGGCCTTGATTAGGGGCTGCTTGTACGCCAGAGCAGAATGCTTTGGGCCTTGATCAGGGATGGCTGCCGCCATCAGTGTGGTGGACGGAATGGTATCCCCATTGGTGGGTCTAAATGCCCAATCAACTGAGGAAGAAAATTCCCCCGATGGTGTGGGTAGTGGAAAAAGTCTATGCCCATTTGCACAAATTCTGGCGGCTTGACAACCTCAGTGTCCCAGATGACAGGTGGTAGAGGAGGACGAGGTGGTGAAAAAATAACCCGTCATAATTTGCAGGGAAAAAAACATTTTCATGTAATATTTTGCTAATGTTACCTGGAGGAGCAGCATCGTCATTCTGCCTGAAATAACCTATCTTAAGACGCTTAGAGGAGCTACCCCGGTCTATAATTTGAATGATTTGAGAATTAAGACACAAGGTCATATACATGTAGTCCAATTTACTGTCTAGAAAAGTCAATTTTTACAAAATTTTGACCATCAAATTATATGCAAGTTTAGGATATAAAATTTACATCAATAGATCTATGTTCAAAGAGGCTTTGAGATGATATTGCCATTTTAGTAATTAACTGCATATTATAAGAAAAACTACATATGAAAGTCTATTTCTATTTTATATGATTTTTTCGTTGATCAAATATGCCTATCATTTCTAGATAGAGGATGATTGTCTAGCTAGTACCTTTGGCATTGCTACCCTTCTTGGAAGAGCCACCACTCGACATCGAATGCAAGAAGGAAGAGAAGTTTCACAATTGGACAATATTCCACAAAAGCTAGTCTGGCTAGGTTTTATAGTGCGGAGCACTGCCTACATCCTGCTCTGCCTACATCCTTCAACCATGTGAGTTACATCCGACTCATATATCTACATATACCACACACTTTATATGTCCTATAATTCTATAGATATAGGACTGTGTGTCGCTAGGGCTATACGACCACACTTTATACGGCCTATAACACTGTAGATATAGGACTTTGTGTCTGTTGGCTACTAGGTTGTTTATGATGGTCATAATATCTACTACCTAATGACTACGTCTTGGCTATAATATTGTAGTATCTATGTAATATGTACTGTCTAGTGCCTACCTCTTGGCCATCATAATACTACAGTATAACCATGTAAGTTACATCTGACTCACTTGTCTATATGTACCACACACTTTATATGCCCTATAATACTATAGATATAGGACCGTGTGTCGCTAGGGCTGTACGACCACACTTTATACGGCCTATAACACTGGGTGATACCCCCTGCGTTTGCGGGAATAAACGCTTCAATTTTGCAGCATTATATAGAGTAACACTGCAACTTAACCGCAAAGAGAATAGAATAGTGCTGCAACTTCAAATATTAAAGCTAAAAAAAGGTAGAAAAAGAAAAGGAGGAAATGATTGAATCACCAGACCCTTTTTCTTCTTTCCTTCACGCAGAGAAAAGTTGTCTGTACTTACCGAACCGGCGGACGAAATCACACAAACATCTACGATCAATCTGCATCCCCTCTGAATGGATCCCAGCCACAAGCAGGCAGAAGCGCGCAGGCGAGCCCAGCGAACCGCAGCGACGCGCCCGGGGGAGGCATGAGTCGCGTGCATCATCGTGGTAATTGCTATGACTGATGCAATGGTGTGGAGAAACTAACACCAGTGCATGAGCTAGTGAACTCGACCTGCTTCAACGGCATGCGGGCGCGAGCTCGTCCTCTATTATTGCAGCGTGTGGGCGACATCGGCCGGTGGATGTAACGGCGAGGAGGAGAAACAAGGGTGCGTGGACGACCTCGGTTAGCTGCGGCAGCTTGTGGGCGAGCCCGACCACAAGCATCAGCGGCACTGCGTGAACCTAGCCAGGCCAGCGGTAGCAGTGCGCACCAGTGAGGCCCGAGCAGCGCGTCGTCATGGTGCTCTGCCTGTGATGTTGTCTGTCGTTGCACAGGGGGAGGGCGCCGGCACCTACTGCTATGGTGGATGCAACAGCGAGAAGAAAGGACGAGAATTTTGCTAGAGCATTCAGGTTTAAATGGGCAGCTCGTCAGTGGGGAAATTTGTTACCAGCTCGTGGAGAGATCAGTTTCATGTCAATGCGCCGCTGCCTCTTCGTGGTAACTGGTAACGCATCAGGGAGATGATGAGCTAGAACGACTCTTGGTGGAAATGGATGGAGGCGAAGCATCTGTCGAATGCTCTGGTGCTCGTGTGGTGGGACGTTAGATGACATGTCTTCATAAAATCGTGAAAAAAATGGGTTAGTGGGTTCCTCCTATCTAGATATAGTAAATAAAATTATATGTCTGTTGGCTATCGGATTTGTTTATGATGGTCACAATACCTACTATCTAGTGCCTACGTCTTGGCCATAATCTTGTAGTACTCCCTCCGTCCCTAAAAAGAATGTCACCGCTTCCGAGAAAAACAAATGCCGATAATTTCAATAAATAATAAATATCATCAATTAGTATCATAATTAGTATCATCGGAAAGATCTTTGGATTTAGTTTTTTAACAAAATTATTTGGAGATATAAATATTGCATATATTTTCTATAAATCAAGTCAAACTTGTGGCACGTATCCCACGGCGATATTTTTTAAAGACGGAAGGAGTATACGTACCCTTTGGCCATCATAATACTACAGTATCAATAATGGCCATAATATCCCTCGCTCTTGCCCATGCGCCTTTGCTGCCAGCGGAATTTTTCTGTTTTTAAAATTCTTTTTTTTTATAAAATATTTTAATAATAACAACTTTTAAATAAAATTTATAAATTTAATTTTTTGCTATGCTAGTGGCACTAACGCGACCAAATAATACTCGACGATTTTGCGCCAATACATGTGGCACGACAATATTATTTGGTCGCGTCAAGCCCACTAGCATGGCGAAACATCAAATTTGTAAATTTTATTTGAAAGTTGTTATTATTAAAATATTTTATAAAACAAATTAACGCGGGCCGCAGTGCACATGGACAAGAGTAGGGGGTAATATTATGGCCACTATTTATACTGCAGTATTATGATGGTCAAAGGGTAGCCACTAGGCAAGACGTATTACATAGATACTACAATATTATAGCCAAGACGTAGGCACTAGGTATTAGGTATTAGATATTGTGACCATCATAAACAGCCCGTATCAACAGACGCACAGTCCTATATCTACAATGTTATAGACCGCATAAAGTATGGCCGTACAGCCGTAGCAACACACAGTCCTATATCTATAGTATTATAGGGTATATAAAGTGTGTGGTACATATAAACATGTGAGTCGGATGTAACTCACATAGTTGAAGGATGTAGACAATGCTCCACACTATAAAACCATCATTCAGTAGTGAAACTTCTCTTCCCTACATTTAATGTTGAGTGGTTGAGTGGTGGCTCTTCAAAGAAGAGCAGCAATCCCAACGGTACTATCTAGACAATTACCCTCTATCTAAAAATGATAGGCACATTTGATCAACGAAAAAATCATATAAATAGAAATAAACTTTCATCTGTAGTTTTTTTATAATATGCAGTTAATTACTAAAATGGCAATCTTTCAAAACTACAAAATCCTGCCTGAGCACACGCCTGCCTCTCCCATCATTGCACCACCCGTCCTCCACCTCAAGCGGCGCCAGGGAGTCCTCCGTCTCCTGTCACTAGGGTGCCGCCGCCGTCTCCACCACTGCAAATGCCTGCACTCCTGTCCCGCAGGGAGTGGCGCGTCACAAGGCCGCAGCACCAGGCGGCATCCACGAGCACCTAGGCGGCGCACGGCAATCGCACGCCCCCAAGCAGCTTGACAAAGAGCTACCAGGAACGCACGACCCCTGGTGCGGTATCTCGCTGCCCCCATGCTCGCCTATCTTCTCGAAGCCACGGTTGCGGGAGGCAAGCGTAGCCACCGCTTTGATGGGCATCGGCGACGCGGTGGCGATCTGAGGCGAATGTTCCGGCGTCACGCACGGCGATGGTCCGACGCAACGAGGCCGCCTCCTACCATGACACTATGACAGAGAACCTGGCGAGCCACAGCGAGAAGCAGATCGAGCAGGAGCCGCGAGGACATGGCGGCTCGAAGCCGGGTGCGAGGCTGTCATCCACTTCCCGCTGCCATTGGCCAATCTGTCCACCCTCACACCCGTCGAGACCAGGCACGATCTAACGAACGACACAGCAGGTAGGCACCCTCCGTTGCATCTCCCCTGCCACCCCTTCCCGTCCATGTTCCTATCATCTGAATTCTCCACACGCTCCAGAGGATGCAGCCATGGCAGCTCGATTCTACTTCGTGATTTTGGGCAAGTGAACACATTATTGGTTGTAATAATGGACTCATAGCGAGATGAAATTCAGCCGCTCCATCACTTCTGACACAAAACTATAGATTTGTTCTACAGGTACTAAAAAATATACATAGCTAAACTGATGGAACCAAATGACATATAAACATGCAATATTCCCTAGCCAAGGATAATTTCTAAAATCAACCTATTATCACTTAATGAACTTTTACAGAAAAAAATGACCTCACTGGGTAGTAAAAAAATGACCTCACTGGGTAGTATTATCTTCAGTCAACTAAAGCCTCATATTCAGAATATGGAGCTGCACATTGTAGTACTCATAATTGATTAAGCATAGTAAGAATCATTGGTATTATACCTATTTTTATGTAGATTGTAGCTGAAATTATACTCAGAATGATTAAACATAGTTATAATTATGCAGAATGCTTTTGCAATCAACATTGTGCCATCATTTCTGCATGCAGGATTGCATGTATATGTCCCAAATATTTGTTAGTGGTTCAAAAAAGACTGATGTGCTTAATGTACAAAATTACATCCAATTTTGCGTAAGTATTAGATCCAATATTCTCTACATTTGCCTCCATGCCCTTGTAGAGGACAAGTTCAGGTTAATGAGTTTGCAGGAATCCTTTTCCTGAGAGTTTCATTTTTCCTCATACAATCAAGGTACAGATGGAAGAGAATGGATCTGTTAACACTGGATTTTGGTAAAGGCCGAGAAGATGACAGGTGGGCATTACATGGCGACTCGCAAGTATTCAGGAGCATTC
Organism: Chrysopogon serrulatus; assembly: GCA_015844335.1. NCBI lineage: Eukaryota > Viridiplantae > Streptophyta > Magnoliopsida > Poales > Poaceae > Chrysopogon > Chrysopogon serrulatus. Next base: position 395,156 of record JADLZL010006635.1, read on the forward strand.
GCAAGTATCCATTCGGCTAGCTCGGGCAGTTCGGTAAGCATCCACGCGGTCGGCTAACTCTAGGCGATTCGGCAAGCATTCATACGGTCGGCTATCTTTGAAGGTGGTGGCTTCATTCGGGAAGCAAAAGGTGGCAAGGTGAAGCCGAATAGAAGGAGAAGAGCGTGATGATCAAGGACTCGAAGAAGACTATGGCAAGAGAGTCGCCATACTTTTGAGTTACTTTTAATATGTTATGTAAATCGTAACCTCTTAAGATTCATATTATGTCCAGGGTATAAATATAAACCCTCGACCATTGTAAAGGATATTCACAATCAAATCAACACAACCGCCCCGTGCCAAGTTTCGAGTCCCTTTTGTCGTGGTCGCCGAAGTTCTTCGAGAGGAGTCATCGATCCGCCGACCTCCGTAAGTTCCCGCAACCTTGCTATCATGTCTAGTATCATGCGGTGGATTTAGATGTTGATGCAAGTAGTCTTGTTCGCCTCGACCGGATGGCCGCGGCGGCAGCGCCCGCTTGATGATCGTGAAGTCTTTGCTTATGCTTTGTTTATCTCGACTAGATGGCCGCGGCGGCAGCGCCCGCTTGATAGCTTAGCGAGGCAAGATAGTTATCGAGTCTTTGTTTATGCTTTGTTTATCTCGACTAGATGGCCGTATGCGGCAAAGCGCCCGCTTGATAGCTTAGCGAAGCAAGGATTAGTTATCGGCTCTATTAGATTTGGCAAGATCTAGTAGATCCATTAAGTTACCACGTGTTGCATGTGTTTAATGCTTTTAATTATTTGTAACACTTTTTTGCCCGATCTAGATTGATTAGTTTCGCTCTACACTTTTTTATAGATCTATTCGCTTCTTTAACGTTCTTATTCTTTTTATTATCATGATAAATAGATCATATGCTCAAGTGGCCGAATTAGATCAATCTAGATTGTTACATGTTGCGGGTTCTGCACGTTAGAAACGTTTAGATCTTGATAGGATTGAGTGTCGCGGTGGCAGATGCAAGTTCTTGATGGATTTACTCGTGATAGTTTGTTAGTTCCTTCTTCATGGACCCCGAGTCGGCTGAATTGCCGAGCTTGGTTATGCTTCAACTTGTAGTTAATTTTCACTTGTTCAAACATGTCTTCTCATGCATGCGTATTCGGCAATCAATGCTTTACGTGTTTTGTCTTCATATTAGCCAAATGAATCATATGCATAATTGGCGCATGCCTTCTATAGTCGTATGTCGCCGTAAGTGGCTTCAGGGCCGTATATACGGAACTGCTCGGGTCTCATCCCGCACGCTCCGATTTTATATTTAACAATCTTTTTGTCCCTTGTCGGGCCAGTCAAACCGACCGCACGCTTCCGGATCTCCAAACCGCAAGCGTTGTCCGATTGAAGCCACGCCGGGCTTGCCGTGTGTGAGGCACGGAGAGTCACGCTTTCGTGTCAACACACTTTTTGGCACGCCCGGTGGGACCTCGTTGCTCAAGATGTCCGAAATCAGCAACAATCACGCTCGATGTGACTTTGGATGAACCGCCCGAGGATGTAAGAGAGTTGGTGCAACAAGCATGTAATCAATTTCAGCAGAAGTGTTTGATGTCCTTCTCCAAGAACAAGAGCAATAAGATCATCCAAAAGCAATCGTTGCCAAGGGTTCTTCTTCCGCATCAGCCCGATTATACCGAAGAAGAAGAAGCTCAAAAAGGTGTCGGAGTTGGTTCACAAAGCTTTGGGAGAAACTATTACAAATCATAACACCGCCTTCTTGAACACTTTTCGGCGATCATGGTTAGTACCTTCGCCCAACGGCCGATAAGTATTTTGAGGAGAATGCAGGCCCAATTGTGGACCAACGCTTTTCAATCCACCAAAGTACCAAGAAAAGCCCGAGGGAGGTGAAGGAGCATCCGTTCAAAAAAAGATGGACCAACCCCTAATGAAAAAAACAGCAGCCTCCTACTTATGGTCAGGTAACATTTGGTACAACGTAAGATGTACCACAATCAGCTTTCAAGGTATCTCCAAAGATCGAACGCATTGCAGAGAAACATGTATGGAGATGGATACCAAGAATTTACGATTACATCGCTTCTAGATGCTTTGCCGAATCTAGGATACGTGAGCGCATCGTGAATACCTTCTCGAAGACAAGCATGTGGAACCCCCGAAGTCGGATGTTGATATCATCATGCATAGGATGGCTGATATGATGCAAAGATCGGGTTCGGCCTAAAGCCAAAGAATCAATCCTATTCATACAAGTCTCCTTATCCGTAATGGTACAATAGAGTCGCACTTCCTCCAAGGGTGAAACCTCCGACGGACTTGACTAAGTTTTTTGGTCAAGATGATACTAGCACCGTGGAACATATTGGTCGGTACTTGATGCAACTTGGGGAAGCATCCACGGATGAAGCTTGAGGATTCGGTATTTTCCCTTGTCCCTCACAGGCCGCCTTTCTCATGGTTTACCTCATTGCCGCCCCCATTCCATTGGTACGTGGGCGTAGCCGGAGCAAAAGTTCCATGCATATTTCTTCACCGGCACTAATGAAAAGAAGCTAGTCGACCTCATGAGTCCGAGACAGAGAGCTAATGAAACACCACAGAGTATCTTCGCAGATTTAGAGAGACCAAGAACCTTTGTTATTCATTGAACCTACCAGATGATCGCTTGCCCGGGATGGCGATAGCAGTGCATGCAAACCGAATGTCGAGAGAAGTCTGTTCGGCATGGAATTTGATGATCTTGGTCAACTTTCACAACGACCGGCCGCTATGAGTAATCAAGCTCGTGGGTTCAAGAGAGACAACCGCTTCCAAAAAGGGGAACATTGCTAGTGAAATGTATCAAAGTTTCCCCGGAAGAAGCGTATGAGTATGATGATGATGATGAGATAGCTGCAGCTGAATTGACTTGGGCGAAGGAACCTACTCAAAGTTAGCCAGCGTTGGTTGAGGCAACAAAAGGGAACTTATGACTTTGACGCTCCAAATCGATAAGCTCTTTGATTTGTTAGTAAGGGAAGGACGATCAAACCGCCGATGGACATCCTATGCCGCGAACCCGAGGGAGTGAAAGACAAGAAATATTGTGGCTATCATAACACTAATTCTCACTCCATCAATGATTGCCGGGTGTTCGTGGTTCGATTCGTAAGGCTATTCAAGAGGGACATCTGAAGTTTGATGGCAAAATGAAGGTTGATGGTCAGCCTTTCCCTCGTAACATGATCTCTTTCTCCGTAAGTATGGTTTTCGCAGATGATCCCAAAGGGAAAGGTAAGGTGAAGGTGTTAACCTCCGACAGAGCAAAGAAGAACGGTGTCGCCGACCCTAATCGCCAGATTACAACCGAGGAGCCGAAAGAGAAAGTTCGGTTCAAGAATAGCCGAACCAAAAAAGGTGAAACTTCTAAGCCTAGGGTTACATCACGTATTCTCGCTAAACAAGTGGCAAAGGCAACAAGAACGAGAGTACTATGAAGAGCAGAGGTTTATAGAGGAACGCCGGAGATACGAAGAAGAGGTATACCGCAGGAGCAAGAAGAGCATATGAGAGAGATGGAGCAGCCTCATTGGGGGTGTTCATTCTTTAAACATTGTTGAATGAAGGCTTGAAGTTGCCTCGCTAGAAATAATTGCCCCGAATGCAAAGTGACATCAATATTTCGGTACACAGCAATCTCGAAGTCAACCGCCGCCCAAATCCATGAAAGACTTGGAATACAATTTTCGAGGACGACGCGCAGTAAAATTAGATAGTTTTGAAAATCAGCAAAGAAAGAGGTTTGCAGATCAACGATGGACTCATCATTGGGGGATACAATGGAAATCCTCATGAATACGCCCCGCAGAAAGGACAATGGTGTCCTCCCGGGACCGAGGAAGAGCCGTAAAAGAAGAGTTCAGCGCTTGAGAAACAAAGAACTGGAGCAAGCCGATGCAGAGGGAAAAAACTGGCATGGCGCCCTAAAAAGAAACCCGATGAGATGGTATGGCCCGTCGTGATGCATGCATGGCCTTTTTTCTCCCATCGGAATTCATAGCTCCCGAGAATCAGGATATCCAAGAAGAAGTATACTCCGATTTTGATGAAAGTGAGTTTCGTGGATTTGATGGCTCGCCTTTTGTATTGACACAACAGTAACTTTCGACAAGCCGCCCAAACATCGCCATTTGAAACCACTTTATTTGAAAGGATATGTCAACGGCAAACCCTCGACCAAGATGTTTGTTGATGGAGGAGCTGCTATCAACATCATGCCATACACCACCTTCGTGAAGCTTGGGATGACAAGTGAAGATTTGTTGAAGACCGACATGATTCTCGTGGATTTCGCCGGTAATCCTTTCCGACACTCGAGGAGCTGTACATGTTGAGTTGATGATTGGATCAAAAACTTTGATCACTACCTTCTTTGTCATTGACGGCAAGGGGGCATACGCCTACTGGGAAGGGACCGGATTCATGCCAATTGTTGCATTCCTTCAACCATGCACCAAATTCTTATTCAATGGGTTGGAGATGACATTGAAGTCGCGGCACGCCGATGATTCCGTAAGTGTTGCCGTTTTCGAGCCCGCTTATCGGGAATATGATGGCATTGATTGTTTCTCCCAAGCAAAGTATGGGGAGAAGGTCCCGTGAATGTCTTCAACAGAGATCAACAACCGATCCAATCGGCTCTCATAGTAATTTTTAATGGGTAATCCAATCGATGGCAACAAAGGAAAATCGGGCGAGGTTTTATGTCGGCCGACAAGTTAGAAGAAATAAATGTTGGTGATGAAGCTAAACCAAGGCCGATGTACATTAGTGCAAGTTTGAACCCGAGTACAAAAACACGCTTGGTAGCCCTTTTAAAGGAATTCAAAGATTGTTTTGCCCGGGATTATACAGAGATGCCCGGATTAGATCGCTTCTATTGTTGAACATCGGTTACCTATTAAGTCCGGTTATCGCCCTTACAAACAACCTCCACGAAGGATCTATAAAGAGGAGGTGTTGGCCGATGTGAAGAAAGAGATCGAAAGATTGTTGGAAGCAAATTTCATTCGGCCATGCAGGTATGCGTAATGGATTTCAAATATAGTTCCTGTGATACAAGAAGAATGGAAAGATGAGGGTATGCATAGATTTCAGTAAACCTTAATAAAGCTACTCCGATGGATGGATACCCAATGCCGCTTGCCGACTTGCCGGGTAGATGCGGGTACCGGGTATGAAATTATTAGTTTTATGGACGGGAATGCTGGTTATAACCAGATTTTCATGGCAATAGAAGATATTTCAAAGACAGCCTTCAGATGCCCTGGTCATATTGGTTTGTTTGAATGGATCGTCATGACATTCGGGTTAAAGAATGCCGGTGCAACTTATCAAAGAGCTATGAATTACATCTTTCATGAGTTGATCGGCAAAGTTGTGGAGATTTATATTGATGACGTGGTGGTCAAGTCTAGAAACCATGAAGAGCATTTAGCCGATTTGAAGAAGACTCTGGAATGCACTAGAAAACATGGTTTGAAAATGAATCCAAATAAATGTGCTTTCGGAGTATCGGCTGGTGAGTTTCTGGGATTTCTTGTCCATAAAGGAGGGATTGAAGTTGGAAAAAAGAGCATGGAAGCAATAGACAAGGTTGTCCCTCCAACTAATCTCACGGAGTTACAGTCACTGCTTGGCAAAATTAATTTTGTAAGAAGGTTTATATCCAATCTATCAGAAAGAGTCTTGCCTTTCTCTCCACTTCTGAAGCTCAAGAAAGATCAAAAGTTTGTATGGGGTGACGTACAACAAGAGGCTTTTGATGAAATCAAAGAATATATGAAGGCACCACCAGTGCTGGTACCTCCACAACTTGACAAGCCTTTCAAATTGTACGTGGCGGCCGATAGTCTAACAATAGGGTCGGCCCTCATGCAAGAGTTTGAAGGAAAGGAGAGAGTAATAGCTTACCTTAGCCGAAAACTATTGGATCCAGAAACAAGATATTCGGCTACGGAGAAACTGTGCTTGTGTGTGTATTACTCATGTACCAAATTTCGGCACTACCTGTTAAATGCCGAATGTGTGGTAGTTTCTAGTTTTGATGTAATAAAGCATATGCTATCAATGCCAATTTTAAATGGAAGGATTGGCAAGTGGATTTTTGCTTTATCGGAGTTTGATTTAAGATATGAATCGGCAAAAGCAGTAAAGGGTCAAATTATTGCCGATTTTATTACACAACATCGTGATCTTTCTATTGAGATGATCAAGATTGTGCCCCGGGCTTTATTCTTCGATGGTTCATCCTGTTGCAAAGGTGGTGGTGCTGGTATTCTCTTAATTTCTCCTCCAAGGAGCAACTTTTGAATATGCTATTCCCATTGAATTTTATGTTACTAACAATCAAGCGGAGTATGAAGCATTGCTTAGAGGGCTTCGGCTTCTTATAGAAGTGAAAGCCGTTGTCGTTGAGATCTTTGGGGATTTCGAGCTAGTAATTAACCAATTAACCGGCCAATATGAATGCAAGAGTGATGTGTTGAGAGAATATTATGAAGAATGCCGGGAACTTTTGAAAAGCTTTCGGGTAGTAACCTTGCATCATATCCCTAGGGGGCACAATGAAGAAGCAAATAGGTTGGCTCAAGCCGCTTCGGATATCGTGAAAATCAAGAAGTCCTCACTATAGATGAAGATGTTTCGAATGCCGAGCAAGTGGTTGATGATTGAGATGCGAAATCATCGAATATCTAAGAAATCCATCACGTAGAGTTTCCCGAAAAGCTCGGTATAAAGCCCTCAAATTGCACTTTTCTTGATGATCACTTATACTACAAGTCTATAGATGGAGTATTGCTTAAATGTTTGAGTCAAGAAGAGGCTAGAAAGGTGATGTATGAGGTGCATGAAGGATTATGCGGTGCACATCGGTCGCCTTACCGAATGAAGTGGATAATTCGAGAACTGGTTATTTTTGGCCAACCATGCCGGAGGATTGCTTTGAATATTATAAGGGATGTCACGATTGTCAAAAGTTCGGCAATATTCAAAAGGCTCCAAAGATCCGCTATGAACCCAATAATCAAACCTTGGCCATTTAGAGGATGGGGCATAGATTTAATTGGTCAAATTCATCCTCCTTCTAGCAAAGGACATAAGTTTGTGCTCTTGGCCACGGATTATTTTACCAAGTGGGTCGAAGCTATTCCGTTGAAGAAAGTCACGCCGAAAAATATGATCAGCCAAGTTAAAGAGCATATAATTTATAGGTTTGGAATTCCTCAAACTATAACGACCGATCAAGGGACTCTCGTTTACTTCTTCGGAGTTTTGTGACTTTGTCAAGACATGGGAATTAAGTTGTATAATTCTTCTCCTTATTATGCACAAGCCAATGGTCAAGCAGAAGCATCAAATAAGATTATGATTAAGATCATTCAAAAGAAGATTGATGAGAAGCCAAAAAGATGGTATTTGGTTCTTAATGAAGCATTGTGGGCTTACCGAATGGTTTGTCACGGGTCAACTCAAACATCTCCTTATGAGTTGGTTTATGGGCATTATGCTGTCTTACCATGGGAGTTGCAATCGGGTTCAAGACGAAGTTATGTTGCAAAAAGGACTTGGAAAAGAAAGATTATACAAATTTGATGATAGATGAATTAGAGGATTTACATTTGATTCGCCTCAAGGCATTGGAAAATATTGAGAAGAATAAGATACGTGTTGCCAAGTATTATAATAAGAAAGTTAGAATGAAACAATTCGCAGAAGGTGATCTGGTTTGGAAAACTATATTGCCGATTGATCAAAAGATAGAGCATTCGCAAGTGGTCTCCGAATTGGGAGGGACCTTTTCGGGTAGAAAGATGTGTGCCCGGCAATGCATATATTTTGAAGACTTTGTTTGGAGAAGAATTCGCCAGAGCTATCAATGGAAGATATCTTAAAAAATACTACCCTAGTGTTGAGGTTGGTTCATAGAAAGAATTGAAACCAAACAAAAACCGATGGAGGAAACATCGCCTTTAGCACAAAAATTGTGAAACCAAAATAGCCGATATGGTTCATATCGCCTCTAGTACAAAAAATATCTATGTTTAGCCGAGTGGCTCGAAATTGACTTCAAAGCATTCGACCGGTTGGTTTATCGAAAAAGAGAAAAGTGAAACGCTGAAGTGACAATATCGGATGACACGCCAAGTCGATTGCTACGCAAGGTTAAGATCTACTCGGCTAAGATGACGCCATTGCAATTCGAGAGGACATCATTCGGAATGATTTTGATTCAGGAAGAGATCTATTCGCATTCAACACGGGGAATAAAATGCATTGCAGAAAAGGATTTATTCACAATCGTTCATCCTAATACAAACTACCCTGAAATAACTTGTTCGAGACGGATTGAGGATTGGTAGACTTCGGCAAGGGGCGTACAAGCATGATCTTCATACCGCCTCCAGCGCCATTGATGTCCTCAATTTCATGAGGAGGGCCGCCAAAGCAAAGCCCACGGCTTGGAAGGAATAATCCTCGTTGGTCCGAGAGGACATTGCCGCCAAGGCCAAGAGATACACCAAGGTGCACACCCTGGATGACGGCCCGATCAACGCGGCCGTCCACAAGATCCAGGCGTGCCTCGGATAGTCTCCCCCGGGCGTTCACCTTGTCGGCCACCCATTCGTTTCGCCGCCTTCAGACGCTCATTCTCTGCAGACAATGCTGAACAAGAAAGTAAGTCAGCACATGAAGAGGATTGAGAAAGAAGAGACTTGTGCAAGGATGCCAAACTGATGGCGCCACAAAGCCGCTATGCGTTGATCCTCCCATTCGGCTTGCGCAATGCCAAAAACCGCTTGGAGACGCCGCCCAGTTCGTTCCGGCCTCATCCCTTTCCTTGCGGAACCGGAGCGCTCCCTCGTGAATATACGAGGGTCTTCTCCTTCTGATTCGACCCGCAGGACCCCAAGGGTTGGCGTGGTAAGAGTTGTCGGATTCCGACGAACTCGACGAGCCGCCGAGGAGCCGGAGACGGGGACCGGGCTGGTCCGAGGTTCCGGTTGAGTCACCACCATCGGGGAAGGAGGTGAGACTGGTTAATGATGACCCTCGCCCTAAGCGGTATGAAGAAAAAACCAAGGTTGGGGGAGATGAACATAAAGCATAAACCGCAAAGAAACCACCGATTGATTCTCACCCGTGGCGCCGACGGCGCGGAGCTCGACTTCCTCCGCCTCTCTCTCGGCAGACGCTTGCCACGATCATCATCGCCGCCGCCATTGACGATTGATCTTCTTAGGGTTGGATGAGGCAGAGAGATGAAGGGACGGCGATGAGAATGCTAGTCGGAGGTAACAAAGGAATGCCGATGAAGGGCTTTATTTATAAACCGGAGTGGAGATCGTGGCATATGCCTCGGAGTATCTCAAGCTTACTAAATAGGGTTTACTCCTTTTTGGGCCGTTATCGGACTGGGCCAAGATCGGCTAAATCAAAAAACAACGGTTCAAAGGAATCGCTATCTTTCTAATCGGGGAAGCCCGAGGCGCTTGGTTATCATTCTAATCGGGAAGCTTAAAGCATTCGGTTATTTTTCCAATCGGAAGCTTAAAGCATTCGCTATGTCACTAGTCGACGTAAATGAAAAAGACCGAAACATAACAAGGAGTATAATTGTTCGTAATCCGAGTATATTACAAGCCGAATGTTTTACTCATTTAAGAACAGTTTGATTGCGTCTATGGCATCATTCCTAATTTGGCTGACTTCTTTCTAGCACCTTCTTGTCATCTTCCTCGAGCTTTGGATTCTCGGTAAGCCTCGGTTTTGATTGCCGATGCTCCTTGATGACAGATGCTATCTTTGTTTTGGCTATATCTATGGAGTTCGGCAAGGTGGCAATTTTATCTTTGTGAGACTGGATTCTCACATTCAATTGAGTCAATTGAGCTTTCCAAACGGCCTTTTCCTCCTCCATGGCTTCCGCCCGGTTCCGTGGTTACCAAAGATTGCTTAGCAAACCGATCCGGGGATGCAGCTCTTTGACTTGGTGCTTTTTCGCCGATTATCATTCTCAGAGCGGCTCTAGAGGCTATGTTCCCGTTTGCTCTCCCGACCTTGCCAAGATGATCATCAAGATGAGTTGCGATTCTAGAGGGACCTTGAGAGTTGAGGGATGTCTTGGTCGATGAGCTCAACAAGTTCTCTTATCCGGTCCAGATCTTGAACGAGAGCATTTATATCTTTGGCCGAAAAGGGATATTTCCTTTAACCGAGCCCGGTTCTCTCGCCGATAACCTCTCGTTGAGATGTAGCTTCTTCACCTCCCTCATTGATGTACTCTTCAACCGTGAAAGAGAATGATACGGCTTTTGGCCTCATCCTTAAAGGAAGAAAAATCATTAGCCGATTGGTCAAAATTGTTAAAGAAACCAATGAGTTGAAGTATTACCTTTGAATAGAGTCTTCTTCAAAGTTGAATCCTACCGCTTGGTTGAGGACTTGGTTGGATGCCCAGTGGATGATGAGCTAGAGGCCCGGTGAGGGGAAGATTCTTCGCTATCTCATCCAAAATATTATCCGAAAGTGAGTAATGAAATGCAGAGCAATGGGTAAGTTTGGCAAAAGAAAAAGAAGAAGGATATGTGAAGAAAATTATTACCAATATGGTTAATAGCTCCATGAAGTTCTCGCACCGCCAACAGAGGCACGAGGGGAGGATTCTTCGCGTCTCCCCGGCCCAAGAATTGATCCGCTTTCTAAAAAAATAGCAGAATATGAGAACTAATCGTGCATCTAGTACAAAGAAGGGAAACGATCAACGATAATAATACCGGTATGGGCTGGTTTCTTGGATTTCGCATCTCCAAAGAGAGGCTTGAGGGGGGATCTCAATGGTTGTTGAAGCATTGGCCGATCTTGAAAGCTTAACCTCGTGGTCAGCAGTGCAGGAAGTGAGTACAAAATTATCGCCCAAATGAGACCGTAAGGATATACCTTGGGAGACAGCTTTGGATTTTTTTGATCTTGTTCTTCCGGGGCACAAAGAACATCCTTGCTTGATTCGGCAAAGGGCCTTCCTCTTGCCTTTCACCTTTAAAGGTAATCGAACCCAAAACTGGGGGGTTTTCATGAAAGTCGCCAAAGTAGGGGCATTATATCCCAAAGCAGGAATAGGCCCAAATTTTTGGTAATACCGAACTTTCGAGAAGGAGGAGTAGGCTCAATATCCCGTGAATGACAAAGTGTTAAAACGTGGATGAATCCAATAATGAGAAAATGAGTACAAGGAAATTACCTCACTATCGAGGCAAATTGAGCTTGTAGATCCCGGCATAGAGGGTGCAATCGTATATTGAAGATATGGGCACGCCACTCCCGCCACCGTGAAGCAAACAGAGGATGGGCCGATCTATTAATCCTAGAGGAGAAGGCATAAATGATGGCAGCTCCCATCCAAGTTCAAAAATTTTCTTGGCTTCTATTTCATCCCCTATTTTCTCCCCCGGCCTTATAGTTTTTGAGAGGTATAGCCTTGGAGGCAACCGTCCACACCCTAATTGCCTAGCCACCATGTTTGGGTTGTAGAATTGTAAGTAGGGCACAAAGATCCTCCCATGATGAAATTCTCACGCAGTAACACAGGCTTGATGAAAGAATTAAAGATATCTGCGGACACTTTATCCGAAAGCAGCGCCTCATAGCTAAACTTGCAAGGCAAAAGTCGATTTTCATTCTCTATAGGGAGCCAAATCACATTGTCAAAGCCTTTGAAGAACAAAGCTTGAAACAGATGGCCTATATCCATGTTAATGACAATGGTAGATGTCGCTTCCCCATATGTCCGACAAGTTTTCTCTTTTTGCTGAATCATCTTCAAAGACTATTAACCGAAAGGGAAGCCTAAGTCATAAAGGTCCACGTAAACTATCGTGCATATACAACTGCAGCCACATTTGACGAACCACCAAGGACCATTTACACAATGGATTCTCCATGGCTGCGATTGGACGGTGATCCGACGCATCATATGATAGACAGCCCTAAAAGATATTTGCCCAAGGGAACTAAAATGCCTGCAGCCAGTGTCTTCACCCATCACCATATGATTCGTGAGTTGGCTCATTAGATTTACATGCGTAAGATGAATCGCATTGTTCACATGTTCGCGAAAGCCTTATATTCTTTTTGTCACCCACAAAGACCGTGATGACATGTAAGTTTGGATGTATTTTTGTCCATCCACTTCCCGATTTGACTGCCTTCTCGGGTTACCGCTATTTCTATATTTGAGGTACATTCGCCACGCTGAGGCCGGCTCAATGCGAAGATATCACCGTAGTAAATGACATTGGACCATGGCCAAAGATAAAGATGCTAATGGCATCGGGCCCAAAAGTGAGCTGCCGCTATCGTGAGGAGTCATTCCGGGTGTCTCGACAGCTGATAGTTCCAAGTAATGCCGGATGTCTTGAGAATCCTGATCAAGCCAAGCTCTTGTCCAAAGATCCTCCGATACCACTTTCGCTATCCGTACTGGAGGAAAAGGCCAAGTTTTGAAGGTGTTTGGCCATCGATTCTACGGCGCCACTCCAGATTTGAAAGGAATCCTCATGGTCTCCTTCTTCTCTTACCAACTCAATCGGGCCTGGGTCTCCTATTGGATCCGTGGAAATAAGAATCGATTTACGTGATAGGGAATCAAAATCTCGCCCCTTGTAT